>JABXJD010000022.1:3742500-4317500 GCA_013375575.1 Percina caprodes | reverse complement strand
TTGGCAATGTGGACAAATGTTAGTATTATAGGTGATAGTGTGATATTTTAATAAAGCCCCATGTTTGCAGGTTTCCTGCTGCACAGAGCAGGTTTGTGTTCACTGTACCTCAACAAGGAAAGCGTTCCTTTCATTTTCACTCTCAATGGTCTTGATTGCTACATCTTTTCCTTTCCATACGGCCTTGAAGACAACTCCAAATGTCCCTCTGCCAACAGCCTGAAGAAAGACAACATTACAGGCTCAGGACACAATGCACAGAGAGGGGGAGAAACAGAGGGGATAACAGGGGTCCAGCAACCCCCCACCCACCCTAACAGCTGGACGTACCCCTCAACATCTGGAGAAGGCCTTTAAATGGTGCTACTTTCCCTAAACTGTTTATTTACTGCAATTGAGTTTTAGCAGTGCACATTTTACGACTATGGTCTGCCCTTTAAAAAACGGAGGCCTTGCACTGCTTGTTAAAATAACGTTACATGTAGGTTCAGTAGTAGATGCTGTGATGTCTTACTCTCACTGTATTTCACATTGAAGGACAGTAAACGGTATAATTTTAGCAGCAGAGTAGCCTCATGTGTCTCTCTTTTACCTCAGCGTTGCTTATAACAAACAAGAAGGTTACAAAACGTTAGCTAGCTAGTTGTATTTTAACTCCGAGTAACGTTACCGGAACATTTCAAGCCCCCTCCCCTCAGAAATGCAAAGCTAACGATAATGCCCTCTCTCGGGCTGTTGTCGGTCATAAGTTTACCGCTTCAACTTGGATGTCTTCATACTGAATGTCTTCAAACAGACAGCCAGCTGGAGTCTCCACCATCGCAGCAGAGCGGCGACACTCCTCGACGCAAGCCCACGACGCTGGAGTTTTAAAAACAACTCCAACGCTTATCTTGTGGTTTTCGGGACAAAATGATACGCTGCGATGTCAGTTAGTCGGCTCCTGTTGCTGTGAATTCAGGAAGTGGGGAACCAGCAGCCAGCTCGCGCAGAGCTGTTGCCTAGAGCGGTGAACATCCGGGTACTCTCGTTGCCGTTAACAGCCTGCGCTCACGTACCGCTGTTCTCATAGGGAATGAATTGAAGCGCACCGCTCTGCCGTTGCTTTAGCAGCTGCCTGTAACGGCATGGCGGTGGGGAGCGTCCCACCGCACAGAGGGGAAGTAAAGAAGCGCAAAGAAGCATTTCGGACACGGTAAACCGGGATTTTGGATTGATTTAAAGTCACCGAGCAGACCGCATCTTAAGACTGTGATCTGCGATTTACATTTTTCGTTTTACAGTAGGGTAAAAAGCTTTTTTTCATCCAAGCGCGTTGCTGAGGCGTGTTCTTGAATGCAGCTTTGTTTCGTTTCTGCATGCGCAAGTGGCTCCACAAGGGGCGACACACAATGTTTCCATAGCTAATTTACTGTACAACACACACACACACACACACACACACACACACACACACGCACACACGCACACACACACACACACACACACACACACACACACACACACACACGTTTGCCTTTAAACTCGCGCAAATCAGTAGGCCTAGGCTATTTATTCACATTATTACCATTTAATTTTCCGAGTGAATATTCAACATAAGGTTACTTCATCATACATCTTGTTTTAGTTCCAGTCGAGTCTCTCCATCCCTCCCTCTGTCTCTCTTTCTCTTTCTCTCTCGCTCTCTCTGTCTTCAATGTTAGTTTCAGTTCGCTTTTTAGCATGACACAACCTAGGCCTATACATCTGTTGCCAAAGCATGGAAAAAACAACAATACAAGTACAAAGGTATGCTATTCATATACTGTATGTCTGCCTGTTACTTATTTAATTCTTTAAAAAATTAGACATTAGACAATGGCATTAATTGTTGCCAACAGCACAACATTTTAAACAGACAAAACAAGCATGATATTGTTTTATTTACATTCAATCAAAGAGTCCAAATGTCTTACACAGTTGAGAAACTCACATTGCACTACAATACAATACAAAACAGGTTTTGGACAGATTTGGAAACATTCACTCCTCAGAGAGGATATCTTGATTCTGCCTTAGATGCAAGCGCAGTCTTAAAGCTACAGTGCGTAGTTTCTGTGTCCCCCTATAAGGAACTCTAAGTAATGACACAGTTGCTAGTAGCCAAGGAGGACACAGAGGAATTAAAAAAACATGTTGGGCTCTTTCTGCGCGCGAAAGTGGCCGGACGACACGAGTTTCTGAACATAGTCATACTGAGAAATACAGAGAGAGAGTTTTAAAGATGGATAAGTGGATCTAACGATGACTTGAAGAGGTCTTACATGTACCCAGGTGAGTTATGTTCACAACATCGAAAGTATAAGAAATAGACAAAGCAACGGCGTAGACTTCCTCGGAGACCAGTAAAGTTAATAGGAAGCCCTTTTCCGGTGATGGCTGAGCGTTGCTGTGCAGCCTAAAACTGAGCTTGTCGACGTAGATGTGACGTGAGCAACCTGTCTGAAAGTTGGAAGTCTTCTGGTAGCTGTGCAAGAGAAATCTCAATCATTCAATCTTGCAGAGGCCCAGAGCGTGAGAAGGAGCTGTCCATGAGCGTAGGAGCAACTTTTAGTGAGTATTCTGATGAATTATTTTGTCATTTTAACCGTATGCCTCCACGTCCCCCCGATTGCCTGCGAGCTTCTCCTGACTATACAATAAGTTATCTATTCTGCGACCCAATCGTTAAAAACAGCTGCTAGGGGGCCATAACGTGAGATACAAGGTAATGGAGCCTTTTATACATTGTTGTGTTTCTTTAGAAATAAACAACATAGAGTCTTTAAATACTTCAGATGTAAAGTTATTCGCTGTCAAAGTGACGTCAAAATGAATGGCAGTCAATGGGATGCTACAGAAGGTGATGGCTTGGTAGCCTATGAACTTCCCCATAGGAGGGACGCTTTGTGGATGCTATGCCATGAACTACTACAAAGAACTACTACAAACTACTATTTTTTCTATTTTTGTTATTGCCACTCTTCATTCTAACCCCAACCGGCCCGTCAGACACCACCTACCAAGAGCCTGGGTCTGGGTCTGGGTCTGTCCGAGGTTTCTTCCTAAAAGGAAGTTTTTCCTCGCCACTGTCGCACTGTTGCTTGCTCTGGAGGAAACTACTAGAACTGTTGGGTCCTTGTAAATTCTGGAGTGTGGTCTAGACCTGCTCTATCTGGTCTAGACCTGCTCTATCTGTAAAGTGTCTCGAGATAACTCTTGTTATGAATTGATACTATGAATAAAATTGAATTGAATTGAATTGAATATTCATTGTCAAAATAAGCAGCAACACAAAACAGAGTGCCCCATCTGCAGCCTCATACTCATTCCTCAGCTTATTCACCACATCAACACGTAGTCCCACAGAGATCAGACCGGCACATACGGGTGCTTCGCATAACGCCATGGACGCGCCCTTCTTGGGGGGGGGATAGAAAACTGAAGATCCCGCTCCGGGCTTTGAAGCCAATTTGACATATTGGCCAAACAATGGAATTACAAATTCTATGTGGTGCAATTGGTGCCGAAAAAATAATTTTCCCCATAGACTTACATGGCGAAAGAGAAGTTTGTAAATCAGTGGATCCATTTTTTCGAGCTTCACAACCCCCGCACAATGACGCGTTTCACTCTCAGAATTTGATCCATTCGGTCCAATAACATTTGGAAAATCTAGAAGAGCCGCACAAATAAATCATTTAGGGGATCTCTAATGCGTCAGCGTTATGGGTGAATGCATTGCCAATTATCGGGTCATTTTATATGTGGAAGGTAACGTTTTTTTGGCTTTATTAGCCACTGAGCAACTCTATTAGGAATGAATGGGGCTCCGCCTCGAACACTGTGGATCAATGACCCAACTCAGTGGCCGCCTATTGGTTATCTGGACATCTGGACATATTTGATTGAAACGCTAGCGTTAGACGCATGATGTCTGGTCTATGGACAAGCTGCAGCTGCTGGTGAACAAGCCTTGTTAGGGACTGTAATTCTTATAAATAACACAACTGGGCTTTTCTATGTATACCCGTATCAACTGATAATACTGATCCTTGGTTAAGAAGCGTCCACACCAACAACTATAACAATGAATATATTCCCAGATGGCATTTCAACGTTTATTCACGGTTAAAACAACGTCAGGGACCAAGGTTGAATCACCGTTGAATTTAGTTTTGATTTTGCAAAGTGAATAAATGTTCATATAACAACGTTGTTCTTTTCAGCATCATAATCACGTCTTAATCACTGTGTGAATTTGGTTCAAATTATGCCAAGCCAATCAACGTTGCTATAGCGCCATTGTTCTAACGTCTTACTTTTAACATTACATAATCTATAGGCAGTGTTCTTTTCATTCTACACTTACACAATTATGCGTTCAAGTATATATTTGCAACGTAGTTGGCAAATGGATCCACATATTCTCAACTCTCCCTGATTCATGGGATTTTCACCTTATATGCATTGTATTGCTTGAAAAAATGTTTTAACTCAAGGGAATGATGGAGTCCACACCCCAACTATAACGACGACAGTTGGGATCACTTTCAGGACAATTTCAAAAAAGAAAAAAAAAACACTGACAGCCAATCAAAATCCATCTCAACTCCACTGTTGACAGAGCGGTATCGCTCATCCGCGGGTCCGAGGATGCTCACATTGTTTTTGCATTAGCTAATGTTCTTGGCCATTTAGAGAAAAACAATTACAATTATCTATTTTTTTTTAATGAAATCCACCCCAATAACAAAAAGGTGTTTGGTTCAAAATGATTTGAAATATTAAAAATGAATACATCAACTTTAGTGCAATTAATGCAATTTCTGCAGCTTACAATTGTGTTTGTATTTACAACCTGTTGTTTAAATTAACTTAAATATGACAGTTGCTAAATCATAGTTTTTTTATTTGGTAGATTATAATTTTGACATTGACCAATTCATGTTTTTAGAGGACGAACAGATAGATTTGCTTTTCTTTAACAATTCTGAAAGAACACACAAATGAACCAGAGGTGCAAACTAGTGCAAATATACTAAGGGTATTATAACACAATACGTTATCACATATCTGACAACATATACACATTTTTGTTACTATTCTCTTTCTCTTTTTTTTAAAACTTGTCTAATTAAAAAAACATAAAACCCCTCAAAACTGGTCAAAGCAGACTGAAACTGCTTTGGAAATTAATATTATTCAATACTTATAAAGGAACAGTGTTCTGCTTCAGGTCAATACATTAAGATACATTCATGATTGTTCATAAATTAAACTGTAACAGCTCCAGTGTCCGCTTGTCACCGTACCAACGACACAACACATTCAGAGGGTTAAATGGTGTCCTGTTACTGGTTCAGCTTCGTAACGGGTCTCTCCCGACCGATGTCCACCAAGTTACCTCTCCGCTGTCTCCTACGGTCCATTTTGGACAGATCCTTTTCAAACACCTCTCCAGAGCGCAGAGCGGACACCAAGTCGTCAAACTCACCGCCCTCCTCCTCTTCATTGGCTTTGGCTTTCCTTGCTTTCTGTTCCCTGTCTTTCTTCTGCTGGAAAGAAAGACACAGAGGCTGTCAGGAGAGGATGGATGGATGCTGTACATACCCAGTGGCTTGAGAAAGTTTACACCCCCATGCTAAAGTTGATTAAAAAGAGGAATAAAAAAACATCTTTTGGAAATTGATCTTTATGCCTTAATTCAAAAAAATGAGGAAAATCCCACCTTTTAAGGACACCAATTTTCTTTGTGAATGAATAATGTATTGTAAATAAATAATCCTGATAAAGTTCCCTTGGCCTTTGGAATTAAACTAACCCCCATCATCACATACCCTTCACCATACTTAGAGATTGGCATGGTTTTATTTCAGTTAGCTTAATAGCTGGTTTGATTTGCATTAAGAGATAGATAGATAGATAGATAGATAGATAGATAGATAGATAGATAGATAGATAGATAGATAGATAGATAGATAGATAGATAGATAGATAGATAGATAGATAGATAGATAGATAGATAGATAGATAGATGGTCTGAAAATTTGGTAAGTTCCAATTTCTTTGGTATCCCAAACAATTAGGCAAACTCCGCTGTCTTTACAGTTAAATTTAGCCGGCAAATGGTTACTTTCAGCCGGATACCAGTTACCATGAGGTGCCAGTTGTTTCAGGGCCCGTTGCTAGTTGAGTTTAGCCGACAAAAAGTTACTGGGAGCCGGCTACAGGACAGTTATTTCTAGGGAAAAGGTCGCGGTTTGGATTAAAACACTCCCAATGAACGGACACACGTTACCCGAGTGAAAGTCTTTTGTTTTTCCCGGGCAAGCTAACGCTGTTCCCTGGCTTGGAAGCGTGTTTTTTATGACCCATCCATTCTAAATTTGGGGCATACAGCAAGAAATATGTGGAAATACATACAAAATCCAGTGCTTGACTTTTACTTCCATAGTTATATGTAGAAATGGGTCATCTCTCTCTTATCTGAGCTGATAATTCTTCTAACCTGTGCATCCAAGAGTGCCCGTCTCTCCTCTTCCTCCTTGCGTCTGGCCGTGTTCTCGTTGTCCTGCTCGGCCTCTGAGAAAGCTGTGAGGAAAGTGTTGAAGATCCCAAAGAACGTATCCGGCTGCAGGTTGGACTGCTCTTCTCCAAAATGTCTCAGTGCCTTTTCAAACTTTAACAAGAGAATAAGAATATCTTTATTCTTTTAAAAGAGTGCAAATAATAAAAGTCAGTACACGGCAATAAAGTGGCTTAGAGTTAAAACATTGTAAAAAGTAACCAACAGTAATTTAAATAATGTACGTATATATAACGTTGATGTGAAATGCAGTATTAAAACCTAAACAGTGCAAACCAATAACACAATATGAACATGATGGGTGAGTAATCAGTTGCTTCCCTCGTCTCTTTGCTCGGGGCTACAAATCAAATTCCTGTCCTATGTTGAAGATTCCTAAAAAGCAGCACATTTCAGTTGTTTCTTTGTGATACCAACACATTCTCATCAACGGGTTTGTATGCTATTGTACAAAAACGTATGCACAGCAATTCATATGATGTCCTATGCAATTACAGCGGCCGCGGCAGTCACATGAGGACCGGTCACAAGAGTTTAGCGGTCCTAAGGTTAAAGGTTTAGCTGAGAAAATGTGACTGTGAACTGAGTTTAGTCATCAAAACGACTCGTTAAGATTAGAAAAAAAGATTGTGGTTTTGGATTATAACAGCGGCCCCTTTAAGTAGTACTACCTGGACATTAACACCCGTTTCCTGGGTGAAAGCCCTGTCTTTTAGGACCTAATTCAATTTTATTTATAGTGTCAAGTCATAACAGAAATTATCTCCGGACACTTTAAAGATGGAGTACATCTAGACTAAAGTTTAAAGAGACCCAACAATACCCCTCAAAAGCATGCATTTGATGAGACCTTGCTACTTTACCCCGATGATTCCCAGTTTAGGATCAATAAAGTCGATCCATCCATATATCCATACGTATAGCCATTAGGTATCCATCCATATATCTGTTCATCCACATGCATATATCTGATAATCCATTTATCCATGTATCCATCCATCCATGTTCCCATCCATCCATGTATCCATCCATCCATCCATGTATCATCCATCCATCCATCCATCCATCCATCCATCCATCCATCCATCCATCCATCCATCCATCCATCCATCCATCCATCCATCCATCCATCCATCCATCCATCCATCCAACCAACCATCCATCCATATATGCATCCATATATCCATATATCTGTTCATCCACATATGCATATATCTGTTCATCAACATATCCATATCCATGTATTAGTTCATTCATATCCATCCATATATCCATATATCTGATCATTCATATATCCATCCATCCATCCATCCATCCATCCATCCATCCATCCATCCATCCATCCATCCATCCATCCATCCATCCATCCATCCAACCAACCATCCATCCATATATGCATCCATATATCCATATATCTGTTCATCCACATATGCATATATCTGTTCATCAACATATCCATATCCATGTATTAGTTCATTCATATCCATCCATATATCCATATATCTGATCATTCATATATCCATCCATCCATCCATCCATCCATCCATCCATCCATCCATCCATCCATCCATCCATCCATCCATCCATCCATCCATCCATCCAACCAACCATCCATCCATATATGCATCCATATATCCATATATCTGTTCATCCACATATGCATATATCTGTTCATCAACATATCCATATCCATGTATTAGTTCATTCATATCCATCCATATATCCATATATCTGATCATTCATATATCCATCCATCCATCCATCCATCCATCCATCCATCCATCCATCCATCCATCCAACCAACCATCCATCCATATATGCATCCATATATCCATATATCTGTTCTTCCATATATGCATATATCTGTTCATCAACATATCCATATCCATGTATTAGTTCATTCATATCCATCCATATATCCATATATCTGATCATTCATATATCCATGTATCAGTTCATCCATCCATCCATCCATCCATCCATCCATCCATCCATCCATCCATCCATCCATCCATCCATCCATCCATCCATCCATCCATCCATCCATCCATCCATCCATCCATCCATCCATCCATCCATCCTCTTGGCCTAATGATTGTGTTGGGGAGTCGTGTCTAACACATTGCTCTAAATATCCCATAGATGTTTAATTGCAGAGTGCATTTACACCTCGAGACTGCTTACTGTTGTTATAGTACAGACAATGCGACAAAGTGAACATGAATAACATAATAACTACCATCTTTTGCCACTCACCACTTCTTTGGCCTCACTGAGAGACTCCTCTACATCAGAGAAGCTGAAGGAGGCCACAGTGATGAACTGACTGACCACAGGGACAAACTTATCGGCAGGACTCTTAGAGGATTGACTCTGCTGGTACTGCAGCTCCTGGACACAGAGAGACACATTAATTTGAATATTTTTTCATACATGTATCTTTGGTGGAGTCTTCATCATGGATTTACAGGTCGTCTGTCGATTAAACATGTTCAGATGATAATGATGACAACTTTCCAAGCACTCACTCACCGCTTCAACACTTTTTAGGCCAGATCTCAGATTGCCCATGTCCTTCTCCAACTCTGTCATACTGAATAGACGGGTGGGGGGCAGAGAGACACATGGCACATTTTTAACTGCTTCTTGTTCAAATTTGTAGTTTTAGCTGGAGTTGAAACCGAACAATTTCTTGGGGCACACTCAGCGCAGCGAGTCTTGTTGTCACGGCGAGGTTGCCAGGTTTTATACCATCCCAGTGATGCTGTAAAGAGCCTGTGTACTTAGTTAAAAAGGTGGGATGGTGTACAGAAGATGTTGTTTCCTACTGTATGTCCACATTCTTCAATAAATCTTGACAAAAAAAAAAAAAAAAGGTGGGATGGTTAAATAGACTGCTTCTAGTTTTTTATAAATGACTACAGGTTCACAATATTTTTTTAAAACAAATGATTTCAATAGACTTCATTGTGCATGTATTACTTCAACAATGTGTGTGTGTGTGTGTGTGTGTGTGTGTGTGTGATCTTACTTGACTTTAGCAGCTTCTGGCACACTTTGCAGCTCTTCGCTGAAAGCTGCCACCTTAGGGAACGACCTTTTCAGTACAGTGATCAGGTAGTGGAGCAGAGTGACGTTTCTATAAAAACACACACACACACACACACACACACACACACACACACACACACACACACCACATAGTGAACATTTAACTTCACTTCTCAGTGGCTTTCACAAGAAATAGCTAATCGTGCAAATAGACTTTTTTCACAGCAGACATTTCACTTAGACTCCCGCAAGGAAATTGAAAATCCAGCATCAGTTTTAGGAAGAATGCAGTATAGACGATATTATAAAGATAACAATAATAACAGTAATAAAAATAGTAATATTAATAAGAACAATAAGAACATTTGGCTATAAAAAAGACATAACTTGACAGTAGGAACAGTAGGAAAAGCACTGGCTTTATCGTATTTGTGACATCAGTAAGGGCTCTATTAAAGCATCCCATGTGGATCTGTAGTAGTAAACAGTATGCACTATGTAGATTTTCGTGAGTTTTCAAGAGGCGACAAGTCAAGCTGGACGCCACCGATTTGCATAAAGTAGCCTAGATTCAACTATATGCAAATCAGGAGGGGGCAACTGTCTCTCAAATTACCCTGCAAGTGAACATGCAGGTCGGAAAGCTGTGGCAGGAAAAGTTAACCAATTCCCTGATTTCATTGTTGAGAACCAAGAAGGAGAGAAGGAGAACCCGAAAAGGAGTATGTAATGCAACGCTACCATGCCATGGCAAAGCGGACCAATCCCACGTGCAACATAAAGTCTCATTTCTGGGGAATGCATTACCGGACCCTATACCATAGTATCTACCGGACCCTATGCCATAGTATCTACCGGACCCTATGCCATAGTATCTACCGGACCCTATGCCATAGTATCTACCGGACCCTATGCCATAGTATCTACCGACCCTATGCCAGAGTATCTACGGACCCTATGCCATAGTATCTACCGGACCCTATGCCATAGTATCTACGGACCCTATGCCATAGTATCTACCAGACCCTATGCCAGAGTATCTACGGACCCTATGCCATAGTATCTGGACCCTATGCCATAGTATCTACCGGACCCTATGCCATAGTATCTACCAGACCCTATGCCATAGTATCTACCGGACCCTATGCCATAGTATCTACCGGACCCTATGCCATAGTATCTACCGGACCCTATGCCATAGTATCTACCGGACCCTATGCCATAGTATCTACCAGACCCTATGCCATAGTATCTACCGGACCCTATGCCATAGTATCTACCGGACCCTATGCCATAGTATCTACCAGACCCTATGCCATAGTATCTACCAGACCCTATGCCATAGTATCTACCGGACCCTATGCCATAGTATCTACCGGACCCTATGCCATAGTATCTACCAGACCCTATGCCATAGTATCTACCGGACCCTATGCCATAGTATCTACCGGACCCTATGCCAGAGTATCTACCGGACCCTATACCATAGTATCTACCGGACCCTATGCCATAGTATCTACCGGACCCTATGCCATAGTATCTACCAGACCCTATGCCATAGTATCTAACTATGTACGTAACTACGTACGTAACTACGTACGTAACTACGTACGTAACTACGTAACAAAAGCAGGTCCCGGCTTTTATAAATGCTGGTTTTGCTCTATTAAAAAGGCCTGCGATGTACAGAGCCGTGTTGTGAACTGCACCTGTCAATGCTTGACTTGGTGTCAGCTATCTTGTTGAGACTGGACACTTGAAATCCGTAGGCGTTTCCCCGTTGTCCTTTGTTCATGTAGTTCCCGAAGGCCAGAACCACCTCTAGGAGCTGACGCAGCGACCCGCTCTGTAGCAACTCCCTGGACGCAAGACTCAGAGCTGAAACCAAGGAGACAAGGAGGGAATGTCACACATGTTCACAGACAGCACTCAAATCAATACTGTAATAGTGAATATCTTATAATATGTTAAGCAGAACCAACCGATAAAGGATTTTTAACACTGATATTGATACAATTATTTGATGATTTAAAAATCCAATATTCCAATATATCGGGCGATATATAGCATTGTTTTAAACAGATTACCCCAACATTAGTTATTTATAGTAATTTATGAGTCTTCACTAAAATAATATGATAATGCAATTTAAAAAAAACTTTTTTGTTTTATTGTCACAACAGAAAAAAGGAACATCAGAATATATTAAAGGTCTGATAAATAAAATGTATAAAAACACAAACTTAAGACATGAAACTTAAGGTCCTTTGAACAAAAACACATTAACAAAAAAATAATCAAAGAGCGCCATCTGGTGGACAAACTATGCAATGCCGACACTAAATGGCATAAAATGGTTGAAGGCCGTTTTTTATTTTATTTTTTAAATATTCATTTATCAGAATCATTTATTTGTCATTATAAATGATTTTGATAAATTAAATATTTAAATAAAAAATAATAATTAAAATAATCAAAATAATAATCAAAATAATCAAAATAATAATGAAATAAAATATAAAATAATATACTTAAAATAAATACATTTAAAATAAAATAATAATTATATATAAATATCATACCATTATAAATGCCCGGCGATAAATCGGTTGGGCTCTACAAGCGATACAAAACAGACTTTAAAGAAACTTGCATGCATCCATAATCATAACATCTACCTTAATTTCAAATGTAACACTCTCTAACATTTCTGGGAACGAATGACCCTTTGGGTTAGAAAAGAGTACCTTGGATTTTAGGTTTGACTTCAGCCACTCTTTCAGCAAACTTCTTCTTGAAGTAGAGCGACTGGAGCCTCTGTTGGTAGTGGTTGATGCTGGGGGAAGACAGAAGTTAGATGGCAAAACAGTGAATGACATTGGCAACTGTAGGGGAAAAACATTTAGGACATCAGTTGATATAAATAAATACCTATGTGATGAAACTAACAAATGCATGCCTTGAGTCTTTGGTAACCTGCAACTATATCACACTACTACGCAACTATTACACACTTCTGATCAAGCACACAGGCAATTTAGTGGCAACTACTTGCTCTTTTCACAGCAAACTCTGTGTGTGTGTGTGTGTGTGTGTGTGTGTGTGTGTGTGTGTGTGTGTGTGTGTGTGTGTGTGTGTGTGTACCTGTTCATGTCATAGAGGAAGCGGTCAGCTTTGGCCATACGTTCCAGCTCATGCTTGTGTTCTTCTAACAGCTCAATGTCACTCTTCTCAGGAACAAACTTCAGGAGCTTCACACAGACAATAAACACACAAACTGTCACGTGTGCATTTCATTTCGAAAAGTTCTTGTTTGTATTTATTTATCAGACCCATGTCCCAAATTAGTGATAAAAAATGTTTCAGTCAGAAACAGGCATCATAGTGACTAAACTGATCCAGTACTATTCCCAAATCCTAAAGTGAATTACGCTGCTAAAAGCGTCCACCATGGCACATGTTTATATCGCATTATCAATATATGTTGTGATGTAGTACACATAGACAGTAAAAGAAATGGACAATGTGATGTGACGTGAGCAACGTGTCTGAAAGTTGTAAGTCTTCTGGTAGCTGTGCAAGAGAAATCTCAATCATTATGATTTTTGCAGAGATGGAGAGCTTAGGTATATGTTAGGCGATAACATAAACACAGGCTACTCACTGCTAACTAACATGCTAGTTAATATTAGCAATTAAACCTAAACAGCTGATGTAAGTCCAAAATGTCTGCAAGCTTACCCTGTACTATACGGTAATTCCTCTACTGTGTAATAAGTTGCGTGGTTATGATACAATTGTAAGCCTTTTTTTTACAAAAACGTCTGCTACGGAGCCATAACGTGATCTACAAGGTAACGGAGCCTTTTATACATTGTTGTATTTCTTTAGAAATGAACAACGGACAAATAGAGTCTTGAAACGCTTCAGATGTGAAGTTATTTGCTGTCAAAGTGACGTCAAAATGAATGGGAGTCAATGGGATGCTAACGGCGTAGCATCAAAATGGTGTCATGGGAGCTACGCTTGGTAGTACATCAGTACAAAAGCCGGTCACCTGACATTGTCTATGGGAGAAAAATAAATTGGACTTTTACAGCTGACATGGCCACTTTCTCCCAATGCAGTGATAAAATGGGAATGGCCACGTTTTTATATCACACTCTGTTTGATTTGTTCATTTTACTCAACTAAACTGCCTGGTATTCTTCAAACTATTAGTGTCTAACAATGTTTATAGCTGTTTCATTTCATTTATTTTATTTAAGGACAACACACATTAATCTACATTTCTGTGAATGTGCCAGTGTTAGCCAGCCTGCTCATTTCCACCCGTAGACCTGTAGAAGTGGGTGTAAATGAACATTTTCAGATTCTGATTGCTAAAAATGTTACACACTTCTGATTAAGCACACAGGCAACTTAGTGACGAGTACTCTTTCACAACAAACTGTGTGTGTGTGTGTGTGTGTGTGTGTGTGTGTGTGTGTACCTGCTCCAGCATGTCTTTAGGTAAGTCTTCCTGTTCATCCATGGTCAGGATTGCATTGCGGATCTCATCATTGGTCAGCCTCAGCCTGAAACACAGACATTGGGATGTTTTGTGTGTGTTTTCTTTCTGCTTTTTATTTTTTTATTTTATTTTTTTTCTTAGCATTTTGGTCAGCTTGAGCTATGTTTAAATGTGCCCTTTTTTGTTGGGGAATAGGGAGAGGAACAGAGAGGAATTTATGAAACCATCAAATACAGATTAACTAGTTTCTGCTGCTGAGGCTTTTAATTTCGACTGTAAGGAATTTACCTGTATTCATCAATCAACAACAAAAAATCTCTGTGTTTGAACTTAAGCTGTAACCAAATCTCCAGTCAGTGTCATATGTCAGTGCAACTGTCCAACTGGAAAACTCACAGACTGAGATATGGTTTTATAAAATGTTACTGGCCTTATAGACACCAAAAGTACTGCATCAAGGCAGCTCATAAAGTTGCAATTTATTGGCAGGAAATTCCCCTTAAACAGCCAACAATAAGGTAAATACCAAAGGCAAACAAAGGCAAGTTCATGATACCCAAGTGTACGATGTTGCACTTCAATCTATAATGGCCAACAATGTGCCTGTAATTTATTGCTGTATCTAATCATTTAACTCTCATTCCCCTGGAAAACAGCCCACATGTAGAGTCAGAATCAGCTTTATTGGCCAGGTATGAAGACACATACGAGGAATTTTCCTTTGGAGCATAGTAGATGTAGCTTTCATCATTCATGCATTCATTCATTCCTAATTAGGATTGGGCATCGAGAACCGATTCCTACCTGGAATCGTTTCAGAAATTACAATTTCAATAGATTTAAAAATAAATTTGAATCATTTAGAGGATTTGGTTTCAAATCCGATCATCGCTTCCCAAAGCAGCCAGGCTGCGTAAGCGGCGCTCTAGTGGGGCTTTATTTTACATTGAAAAAGCGCTGGAAAACTGCAAACCACCACTGAATCAAAATAAAACTTTCCTCTTATTTGTGAAAATAAGCATACGACCCGTTTCGACTCCACCCCTCAAAGCAGTGGTTCCCAATCTTTTTCAGCTCAAGACCCAAAAGAGAAACTTGGTGTCTCCCCGGGACCCAAATTTACAAAAATACACCATGAATCATTGTAACATCTACATTTTTAAACTGTGGACAAAAGACGGAACAAACCATGAATTTAAATGTATATGAAGTGTATTTATTCCATTATAAAAGTAAACAAAAACAGAAAAGGTCTCTATTGTCCTCTCTGTGTCTCCGTCCCCTCCCATCGTCCCTCAGGACCCACACCAACATGGTTTTAATAATGCTGACTTGAATTTAATGAGATGGATGTGTCTGGTTGAAGATATCAACCAGCTGATCTACTCTAGGTTCGGTTTTTGAAAGTGCCATTCTGAGGTTATTCTGAGGTTATTCTGAGGTCATTCTGAGGTCATTCTGAGGTTATTCTGAGGTCATGCTGAGGTCATTCTGAGGTCATTCTGAGGTCATTCTGAGGTCATTCTGAGGTCATGCTGAGCATTTAGTCTGTTTCTGTATTAGTTTTTCAGGTACGCTAAAGTCGAAAAGCCAGATTCTCATTTTACTCTGCCAATTGGCGACTCAATAAAATGGGTCTGCGACCCATTTTGGGTCCCGACCCTAAGTTTGGGAAACATTGCCTCAAAGAATCAGAAACGAAAGGAAGAATTGAATCGTTGAAATCCAAACAACGTCCAACCCTTTATCCACTGACCGTGAGAGCAGGATGTTACAGTTCTGTGCTCGGCGACCATCGATGACCGACAGCTCCTTAACCTTCTTAGCTGAAGCGAGTTCGTCCTCCGCATCTTTCTGTTAACACACACAACAGAGTTAGAAGGCAAAAAGAAGGCAACACAATACAGGCTACAGGCTAATACTTAAATCATGACAAAATGATCATCTCAAGATAAGACCTGTTGACAGCAGACTGTCTGAGTTGTGAAGTGATGCATTGCACTGTGTAATCGTCTGCATTTCTGCCTCACACCTTCTCCTTGTCAAAATACAACAAATCAAAACCGATTGCATTTTTTTATGATGGATGAAAGTTTCGCAGGCAGTGTGCAAACGTGATTGACACAACACACAAATGTTTCGGACTCAGTGTGCAAGGAGCTTTAAGTCTTCTCTTGTGTCCCAGTGCATTGCTTGGATTTATGTTTGATTTAGTGTGAAATGTGAATATCTGTGACACAATGAAAAGATATATATATGAATGGATGGATAGATAGATGTGCCAAAGATACAATACACAAGAATCAATGAACATCAAGAGAGAAGGGCAGTGTTGCTGAAGTCATGGCGGGCATGTCAGGGTGTAATACTTGTGGTTTCTGGTAAGCTGAGAAGGTCCTCTGGAGCTCGTCCAGATCCAGGACTTTAAACACCTTGACATCGTCGATCTCTTTCCAGATGGTTCCATTTATCTTGTTCTGCAACAAACAAGAAGGCAGTTTGACAACATGATAATTCAGGGTCCATTTAACAGATCACTTTCATTCCTCTGATCTTAACTATTAGTCAAAATAATTCAAATAATTTGTTTTTTTTAACTCAAATATTTGGTATAATTCTATACAAATGAGGGAACCAATAATTCCAAAAGGTAGTGTAAAACTACTGGTAGTAAGGTGGTGTTAGTGAAAACTAAAAAAAAAGTCTGAAAATGTTAAGTTTTTGTTCATTATTTTTATCCGAGAGGACAACACAAGGGTTAAAATGTACATTTTGTACATGGCTTCAAAACAGCAGTTCACTAACCAATGGGTGACATCACTGATGGAACGTCCAATCATTTTACAGTCTATGTCCGTTACGTGAGACATACTGACGGACTATATGTATATGTAATAGTATAATGACAGCAGCAACATCAGTGCCAATAGACCTGGCAGTAGGAAGTGTACCTCGGGCAGTTTGCTCCAGTTGAAGGACTTCAGTGGGTTAGACGGCTGAGGGATATTCTTCTTCTGGGCCGGTCCTAGTGAAAGTCCGAGTGGAAGAGGGGGAGCAAGAGGAGCCACGCCAAAACCTGGTGGGCCTCCTGGAGGAGGAGGAGGAGGAGGAGGTGGAGGAGCAAGAGAAGAGGAGGAAAACGGGACAGGACCAGGAGGAAATAAACTACCGGATGTCACAGGGGGTCCTCCTGGAACACTGGAAAACTGGGAAGAAAACATATTATTCATTAACAGATGACCAATGTATGTATATAAAGTATATATGTATGTATATATACATATATGTGTGTATATATATATATATATATATATATATATATACACACATATATGTATATATATATATATATATATATATATATATGTATATATGCATGTATATATACATATATGTATATATATATATATATATATATATATATATATATATATATATACATACATATATGTATATATATATATATATATATATATATATATATATATATATATATATATATGTATATATATATATATATATATATATATATATATATATATATATATATATATATATATATATATATATATATATATACTGTATGTATATATAATATAATAATAATTCATTATGAGCAGATGACCAATGTATATATGTATGTATATAAAGTATATATGTATGTATATATACATATATATGTGTGTATATATATATATATATATATATATAGTATATATGTATATATAATATAATAATAATTTATTATGAGCAGATGACCAATGTATATATGTATGTATATAAAGTATATATGTATGTATATATACATATATATTCGTGCATATACATGTATATATATATATATATATATATATATATATATATATATATATATATATATATATATTTGTATATATAATATAATAATAATTCATTATGAGCAGATGACCAAAGCATGATCATTGTGAAGCTGGGCTCTTGTAAGAAAATGAAAAATGGCCACTTAGCTTGTACATAATTCAAAATATTACACAAATATGCAAAAGGCTTAAAGGCAGGGTTAGTGATGTTGAGAAGCTAACATGATTTGAAAGTAGCATTTCCTCGCGGCTCTGTCTAACCCCTGCATCGCTGCTTCAGAACGGAGAAAGGGCCGCAATTTGACTCCTCAACACCCAATATTATCATACCGAATGATAAAAAAAACGTAGCTTTTGCATTAATGTTGTTGCTTTTGTATTTGTAACGTGGCTTTTCCATTTGTGTTTTAGCTTCTGCGTTTTGGGCCACCGTAACTCACAGAGTTGAGCTGCTGCAGCCGAGCCGACAGTTCTTCCACTCGTAGTCGGGTTTGCTTGTGGTCGTTGCTCTCTCGCTCCAGTTTGTCTTTCATCTTGTTCAGCATCACCACCATCTCTTCTTTCTCCTCATTCTTGGCCTCACACTCCCTCTCTTTCTTCTCCAGACGCTGCTGTAAGTTCTGATGCTCTAGAGAGGAGAGAAGGTGAGACAGCTAGTAACAAGTGACCTCTGGGAAGTTGAGTCATTCTTGAAGGCAGAACTGCAGCACCGACGACTATATTACAGTGTAAGGAGAAGTACTTCCACTCTTGATGATGAGTAACCAGAGTACAAAGTCCCATGATCCTGCGGGGCCCGTGGTGGATGAGATAGTAAAGGAATATGGTTCTTCCTGTGTAGAATGCTACCGTATTGGTCAACAAAGTTTGGGTTTCCTCCAAATGGTTCATTGATTAAGCAACAAAACAGGGAAATTATCATCATTACTGGCTGAAACAAATATTGAAGTGAACTGAGTGACTTGGTACCATTTGGATTGTTTTTGGTAACAATTTGTGAGATTAGGGTTGTGGCCATTCTGGGGGTATTTCTGGACAGGAAACGAATATTTGTCTGAGAATTCGTCCAACGCAGGTGTGACATAGATTTTATGGTAAAATCTACAAGAAACTGTTGGAGCTGTTCAGGACTTTGCAAAGTTTGCCGTGATTAAACAAAGCCTTGTAGAGACGACTATATTGTAGTGTAAAGAGAAGCACTTCCAGTCTTGGTTATGGGTAACCAGAGTACAAAGTCCCATGATCCTGCGGGGCCCGTGGTGGATGGATGAGATGGTAAAGACATGTGGTTCTGCCTGTATAGATCGACCTTATTGGGCAACAAATTGTGGGTTTCCACAAAATGACGTGTGTGTGTGTCTGCTATTTTATCTTCTTTTATATGTTTAACTGTTTTGAACTGCTCTTTAATGTTTAATGTCTTATAATGCAATGTAACTTTTATTTTTGTATTTTATTTTGATTGTTTTGAACTGCTCTTTAATGTTTAATTTCATGTACTGCACTGTAACTTTTATTATTTTAATCTTTTTATGTAAAGCACTTTGAATTGCCCTGTTGCTGAAATGTTTTCTACAGATAAAGCTGCCTTGCCTTGCGTCACTTTCTGCATCTCGACCTAATTACCATGTGTTTCAGGATCACATAGCGTGCCTGGGCCCTAATGTACCAACTTGCAGGTCTAGTTTGTGTTGTTGGGAAATTAACTAAGCACTTTCTATACATTCATTCTCAGCTAAGTGAGTAAGCAAAAATTTTGGGGTGACTTAATCACAACCAGTTTTTGAGAATTATTTTGCACAGTGACCTGCAGTGATTACGGGAGAAAAAACATAGATTCAAGCTGAACGGTCCAGCCAAGCTCTCCATCTTCCCCTTTTTCCTCGTTCATGTAACAGGATGCGTCTGACTGTAAAGGAGACGTTGTGCATCACTAACTAACGTTGCTTTTAGACGCGATGGGAGTGAGACTGTGTTGGATGCAGCAGTCTAATCCCCTCTGTCCAGTGGCTGTGTTTACCTTTCCTCATTTTATCAGCTTGTTCTTTCCATTGATTGACTTCGTTCTCCTTGCAGAGCCTATGGGCACACAAACAAACAGAAAACACACCTAAGGTTTGGTTTTTGGGCTACGTCATGCATTATGCTGGGGAAATGAACTGCACACGTCACATATTTTCACGTTCATGTGTTTCCTTTTTGGGTGCGTTGTTGTAACGGTTCATGGTGCCGTGAGCTACCATGCTGTACTTATTTGTGTGTGCACACGGCCCTTCAGTGCCCTTTTATGTGGATAGGCGGGGCATTTATGCTAATTACCATCAACTGTCACACGCCTTGAACTATCGAGGACAATAGGATTCATCATTATGGGAACACGTCATGAATCTAGGGAAGAGGATTGCATTTGAGTTCTGAGTTTAAAGTCAGAATTATGACTTTATTTTCATAATTCTAACTTCAAACATTTTTTTTCACATGTGGCCCCAATCCTCTTCCGTATAAATCTGATAGAGCACTTTTCTCAAGAACAAAAAAAGTTGGTAAATGACGCCCAATAGGTGTGTTACAGTACAGTTTCTGAAACATGTCTCTGTGTTTTCTTTTCTTATTCATACGTATAATGTACTTACTTCTTTTGTAACAGTTTATCAAAATAAAACAATGTGTCTTAGATGGCTGTATCAACGTTGGGTTGTTATAATATGACCTAACCACAACAGCTGTAGAGTTTGCAGCACTGATGCTCATTTCCCAAAGTTAGGAACCCCGGAAAACTTACATGCGTACAATGTTTTTTACGTTGAAGTTCTCCAGCGGAGCGACATCAGGGTTTTCACCTTTGTCCGTCTGCAGAACCAGCTGCTGGACTATCCGGTCCAACAACACCCAGTACTGAAGTGTGTTGCGGTTCTGCTTGCCTGCAGACGGACGGAGAGGAGATGTCAATTCAATTCAATTAAATTTTTATATTTTAGTTATATCAAGACACTTAATAGATAGAGTAGTTCTAGACCACATTCTATAATTTACAAAGACACCAACAATTCCAATAATTGTCCTGGGGTCAAATTTGACCTGTTTTCAAAATTTCTTCTACAACAGAAATGTGGGTTTCTTTTTAGCCCTTGTGTTGTCTTCCCTTGTGTTGTCTTCCCTTGGGTTGTCTTCCCTTGTGTTGTCTTCCCTTGTGTTGTCTTCCCTTGTGTTGTCTTCCCTTGGGTTGTCTTCCCTTGTGTTGTCTTCCCTTGTGTTGTCTTCCCTTGGGTTGTCTTCCCTTGGGTTGTCTTCCCTTGTGTTGTCTTCCCTTGTGTTGTCTTCCCTTGGGTTGTCTTCCCTTGTGTTGTCTTCCCTTGTGTTGTCTTCCCTTGTGTTGTCTTCCCTTGGGTTGTCTTCCCTTGTGTTGTCTTCCCTTGGTTGTCTTCCCTTGTGTTGTCTTCCCTTGTGTTGTCTTCCCTTGGGTTGTCTTCCCTTGTGTTGTCTTCCCTTGGGTTGTCTTCCCTTGGGTTGTCTTCCCTTGTGTTGTCTTCCCTTGGGTTGTCTTCCCTTGTGTTGTCTTCCCTTGTGTTGTCTTCCCTGTCTTCCCTTGTCTTTTGTGTTGTCTTCCCTTGGGTTGTCTTCCCTTGGGTTGTCTTCCCTTGTGTTGTCTTCCCTTGTGTTGTCTTCTTCCCTTGGGTTGTCTTCCCTTGTGTTGTCTTCCCTTGGGTTGTCTTCCCTTGTGTTGTCTTCCCTTGTGTTGTCTTCCCTTGGGTTGTCTTCCCTTGTGTTGTCTTCCCTTGGGTTGTCTTCCCTTGTGTTGTCTTCCCTTGGGTTGTCTTCCCTTGTGTTGTCTTCCCTTGTGTTGTCTTCCCGTCAACCATGAAATAAAGTTATCGCTTTTTCTGACATTTTTGTCACTTTTTTAACATTGTTGTTGTTGCTTTTATTTTTTTTAATGTTTTTTCCAAAGTTATTTGATATTTCTAATGAAGACATTTTCAGCTTATTTTGAAGGCCCATTTTTTGTGATGAAAAAATTGAAAATGGGTCAAATTTGACCCGAGGACAACATGAGGGTTAACCAAATTGCTCCAAAATAACATGGATGTGTTCCCTACAACACGATTCGCAAGTAAAATGAAGGATGACTTTTTTTGGGGAATTTGGGAATCTTGGGTGTTTTATTCCAATTTGTAGCATTTGAAAAAAAGAAAATTAAATGGTTTCAAAACATTGTGATTATTGAAATGAATGTGTTGAAATGAATCATTGCACCGATGCGGTGACAGACCATAATCGATCATTGCCTAACGATGTTACCCAGGACTAGGTGGAGGGATTACATCTCCACCCTGGCCTGGGAACGCCTCGGGATCCCCCAGTCGGCGCTGGTCTGGGCTGGAAGTTTGGGGTCCCCTGCTGGAGCTGTCCCCCGTGACCCAACCCCCGGATAAGCAGACGGAGAAGATGAAGATGGATGTTACTTGTTGATTTTCCGGTCGATGCTTTTTTGTTTTTTGCCTTTTGTCTGCTGTGTTCAAACTCCGCTTCAGAAAGTGTCTTTTTCAGAGCAGATACAATAAAAAGGGAAGTTCATATATATCTGACTGCTTGAATTTGTTAATGAAGACCAGGTGTGACAATATTTAATAATATTGAGGAGGTGACGCATCGGGATATCGAATCCGATGGAATCGTTGACAGGATAACGCCCCCACTGATTCTCCTCGTTATCAACCTTCCTTTGATCTTAATTGTTAATCAAAATGATTTAATAATTTCAGCTTTTTTTTATTTAGAAATTGGACCTAATTTCATTTAAATAAGATTTATTGACAATGATTTCCAATGATAAGTAAAAAACTAACGGTGGTAGTGGAAAACTGTCATATATCTAAAAAAATAAAGCAACATTAACGTCAATAAGCCACAAAAGAGTTTGACGCGGGAGGACAACAAGTGCACGGTCGACGGGACTTTTTTACAATTTCAATTTTACTTTTTTTGTGTTATTCTGATGTGTGTGTGATGTGTGAATTTTTCTTTTGAGCTGCTGTGACCAAGGAATTTCCCCAGTGTGATATTAATAAAGTATTTTATCCTATCGTATGTAAAAGCATTGGGCAAGGTCTTACGTGTCATGATGAGACAATGCTGCAGGGCAGACAGGAGGTGAGGGTAAGCTTCAGTGTGGCTCAGATTTCTCTTTATCAGCTCAAACATCTGGCTGGCACTTTTAGTTTCTACATGGACCTGACGGGAAAAAGACATTTATCAGCAGACTGACATCAAATGATTTGCATTTTCAACTTCTATTTAACATAAAAAAGAAATGTAATGCTAAAGATAAGCTAGTACACGTGTGCTTTATATATATATATATATATATATATATATATATATATATATATATATATATATATATATATATATAGTATATTTATGTGGTATGGATAAAATCAAATATAATGATATTCTTGACCAAAAGCATCAATATCGATATTATAGGGTTGACATTGGTGCTTTCACAAAACATTTTTTACAATGACATTATAGACAAATAATCATCAATGAATCAGTGATCCAAGTGAAATTATGGAGACAAAATAAAAAATAAATTCCAGCTATATACTGTGTTTAGCATAATGTTAAAACAAATCTGCAATTATTCCCTCAAAATGTTACACATCAGAATTTCTGGGAAATGTGAGTTAGTGTGTTCTTGTTATTATCAATTTAGACAACGTAGATGTATAGCACGATATATGATGCGATTCCATTGAAAGACGATAAATTATCATATTGTGGGCGCCCGGGTAGCTCACCTGGTACAGCGTGCGCCCATATACAGAGGCTTGTGCCTTGATGCAGCGGCCACGGGTTCAATTCCGACCTGCGCCCCCTTTCATGTCTAAAGCTGGCCTATCTAATAAAGGCCTAAACGCCACAAACATTATCGTAATGCATAGTTCTGAAACTTGGAGCCGTTTTATATGCAACATGTGTTAATATGTTATTTTGATTTCTAAGAATTCATCAAATTCCACTTAAACCTCGTGTTGTCTTCCCGTCAAAATTGAAACTCCACAATTTTGTTGGAGCTTTTTATCGATGTTTTGAACTTTTTCTTACCTTTTTGTCCCTTTTTCACTTTTTTGATGTTTTCAACACTACGTAACACTAAGTTATTAACTTTAGTTTTACAGTTATTTTTGGAATTGATGGTCAATAAATAAAGAAATTATGCCTAAAGTTTGAGTTAGAAAAGCAAAAATTAGTTAATTATTTAGACTAAAATTAAAGGAAAGTATATTGATGGTTAATCACAGACTGGAATATGTCAACTTTTACTCAATACTATTTCAAAACCACTTTAATTTATTTTTCAAATGCTATAAAATTGAATAAGACGCCCCAAAATTGCCCGTTGTAATCACTCCAAAGAGCGTTGTGTGGAATCAATTATGTTATTTTGAGTAATTACAATTGGGTATAGTTAAAAAGAACATTGATATAGGAAAACGTGTCAATTTGACCTGAGGACAACATGAGGGTTAAGGTTGGATGAAGGAGCTTGGATTTCAGCTGATGAATCTAAAGGATGTAAAGAGAAACTCTTTGGACAGTAAAGGTTTGATTAAAAAGACTTACAACATCAAACAGTTTGGACATCTGATGCTCGTCTTCATTCCTCAACATCTCAAAGAAGTCCAGATGTCTGGAAACAAGATACACGCAACAACTCAACTCAAAGTCTGTGAAAGTACAAATATGTTCCCCTGACCAACTAGTTATTTGTTAGTTCAACAACACAGTATTCATGTTTCAATTATGCTCCTTTTGGTGCCGCTGTGTACCTGTTCAGGGTGGCGTTGTCATTGGAGTGTAGTTTGTCAATGATGGGCTGAATGCCCAACATCAGAAACTCGTAGCGCAGATGGATACGGAACTCCAAACTAGTCTGAAAAACACACACATGCACCATGTAATCATCATATTCATCTATTTAGTAGACAAGAGAGGGAAGGTAAAGAAAGATACAGAGAGTAGCTGATTGAGACAATCACAAAGGCAAACATTAATACATGATGCCACTCAAAGATACAGTAGCTCAGCTACACTGGTGGTTGCTCAGCAGTTATTATTTCAGCTTTTAATGTTCTCTCTATTCAGAAAATGTACAGCAGCAAACAAATATTTGCTGTGTAAAGATTCGAGCTTCCATGTCCTTCGTTTTGAGAGCCGTGCCGGCTTCACGTGGCGATTTTTGGATGCTTTTATATAGACCTTAGTGGTCCCCTAATACTGTATCTGAAGTCTCTTTTATATAGACCTTAGTGGCCCCTAATACTGTATCTGAAGTCTCTTTTATATAGACCTTAGTGGCCCCTAATACTGTATCTGAAGTCTCTTTTATATAGACCTTAGTGGTCCCTAATACTGTATCTGAAGTCTCTAATACTGTATCTGAAGTCTCTTTTATATAGACCTTAGTATCTGAAGTAGACCCCCTAATACTGTATCTGAAGTCTCTTTTATATAGACCTTAGTGGTCCCCTAATACTGTATCTGAAGTCTCTTTTATATAGACCTTAGTGGTCCCTAATACTGT
Organism: Percina caprodes; assembly: GCA_013375575.1. Taxonomy (NCBI): domain Eukaryota; kingdom Metazoa; phylum Chordata; class Actinopteri; order Perciformes; family Percidae; genus Percina; species Percina caprodes. The sequence goes on along the minus strand of JABXJD010000022.1, from coordinate 4,291,899 downwards.
ATCTGAAGTCTCTTTTATATAGACCTTAGTGGTCCCCTAATACTGTATCTGAAGTCTCTTTTATATAGACCTTAGTGGTCCCATAATACTGTATCTGAAGTCTCTTTACAAAAATTCTGCCTTGGTGCAGAATTACAGTCCCACAATGAGCTTTCCTTAGTATGTGCCATTTCTGAAGGGGGGGCAAGGTGGAGGCTGGGGGTGTGGACCAACTGGAGCTTTGCTCATTTGAAAGCCATGATGTCTCTCTCTCATGGGTGGGCCAAATTTTCTGGGCGGGCAAAGCAGAGAAAGGGGAGGTAACCTTGCCCCTTATAAGGGACCAGATTCCAGATCAGCCCATCTGAGCTTTCATTTTCTCAAAGGCAGAGCAGGATACCCAGGATTCTGTTTTCACCTATCGCCATTTCTAGCCACTGGGGGACCATAGGCAGGCTGGGGGGGGACGCATATTAATGTTAAAAACCTCAAAGTGAAATTTTCATGCCATTGGACCTTTAAGTGCATGTGGTCGTGAATAAACTTAAAACTATTTCATGATTTTTCCACCACGATAGCGCCGCAACCGTGCAAGATGCAGTCACAAAAGTTCAATATTGGGTGTGGCCTGAGTAGGGTGCCTGACGTAGGGGGTAGAAAGTAGGAAAGGGGCCTCCCCACTTTACACCCCTGACCTGATTAGATGTCGCAAGATGGTCTCTAGTCTACTTTTGTTACCAGTCGTGACAGGGATGCTAGTGTTGTTTTTGACTTCGTGAGTCAATGTGTGCCCCGTCATAACCCATATGTGGATTTCTATTGGCTGCCAGGCTGGGGTGGGTGTGGCTTATCTGTGTCACGGAGCTGAAAAGCGGGCTCGAGGGAACACATGTTGTGGTGGAACAGCTCAGCGAGCGTCTGCTGATGAGGATTGTATTTTCAGACTTGTCGTGACGTTTCCCCGCAGAGTTTGTGTTAATGTTATGTCCGCATTTTGTATGTCAAGCAAGTGAACTGTCAACTTGCCCGGACTGAAAGGTGAAGACGAGCGGGCCGACCAGCGCCGAAGCTGAGGACACGCCGAGACAAAGGGGCACTAGGTAGGCCTCGAACCCTTACCTCATGTTGTGCGGGTAAGCGGTTGGCTTTCCTAGTTTTCAAATGTACAGTGGCTTGAATAAATTTACACACCCATGCTAAAGTTTATTAAAAAAAGAGGAATAAAAAAAAACATCTTTTGGAAATTGATCTTAATGCCTTAATTCAAAAAATTTAGGAAAATCCAACCTTTTAGGGATCTCTATGTATGGTGAAGGGTATGTGATGATGTAACTATTTTAATTCCAAAGGCCAAGGGAATCCGGATGCATAGTGGAGCCATGAAATAACTGGCCTTTAATAATAAAAATCTGCCTGCCTCTATGGGAATTTAACATAGGGGGGTGTATACTTACGCCCCCTGTATTGTAAGAAAGAACATTTATTTATTTACAATACATTATTCATTCACAAAGAAAAGTGGTGTCCTTACAGGTTGGATTTTCCTAAAAAAATTTAATTAAGGTATTAAGATCAATTTCCAAAAGATGGTTTTTTATTCCTCTTTTTAATCAACTGGGTGTGTAAACGTATTCAAGCCACTGTACATGTAATACAAAGCTCTGGTATAATCTTAGACATAATGACAGTAATCAAGTTTCCCAGGTCTGTCTGTCTGTCTATGTTGAAGAAAAGTGGACACACTAAAAAAATACATTATATGTTGTTATGGTGCATCACAAATTAAGTCCTAAAGAGATTTGACATCAGAAAATGATTGTTTTTAGAAAGAGAGAGAGGCGTGTAGATGGTTCTTCACCTCTCCTGCTCCCTGGCTGAGCACAGCATTGATGAAGGACATAATGGCAGTCTTCAGACTGACTTCATCTCTGTAGCGGCCTGTGGATCTGTCCAAGTCTGTCAGCAGGGTCTGCACACAAACCATAGACCAGAACCAAAAGTCACACCTTTATAAAACATATTCAATTCAATTGTATTTATAGTCAAATCATAACAAGAGGTCTATCAAGAAACTTTACAGATAGAGAAGGTCTAGACCACACTCTATAATTTACAAGGACCCAACAATTCTAGTAATTCCCCCAAGAGCAAGCATTTAGTGACAGTGGCGAGGAAAAACTGTGGTAACACTTAAGTTTTCTACGTAAGAGTGACACTGTTCTGACACAGTCATGACACATGAACCCTTACCCTAACAATATAACTTGTCATGACAAAACCCAATGGCACTTACTTGTTTATAATGTTTTATGACACAGTCATGACAGCGTCATGTCACTGCCATGTAGAAAACTAGTGTAAAGTAAAATGAAACCAAAACTCCTTTTTAGGAAGACCTAAATCCATATGGGGTCGGACAGACCCTGTATGGATGTGGACAAATGCTTTCGCTGCTGGTTTTGGATTCAAATAGAATGATTCCAATCACTTTCTATCCTTATGAGGCTGATTTGTGTTGATGATTGATGTGATTATTGTTGATTATTATAATAATTGACTGCCTAAAAGTGATGATATCTCCAGTAAATATAAGGGAATATGGGAAGCCTGGAGAATTCTCCTCCCACGGGTCTTCGTGTCAAGAAATGAGAACCTGTTTCATCCACACTTCCATGTCCCTTGCTGAAGATTAAATGAAGCACACACAAACAAAAGTAAAGCAGACCTGAAAGCGCGTTCTCTCCGAGGCATATTTCTGGTAGTGCATCATGGCTTCCAGTACTTTCTTGTGGCCTCCTGGCACCAAACATACTGCACCAAGGATCTCTAACACCGCAACCTAGGAAGAGAAAGAAGAACAGGCAATTACAAGTGAGAAGTAGAAAGAATTTCATGATTAATAACTGGAACATGGTGATTTTAAAGAGCCAAGTACAAGGTTGACCTTAAAGTGCTCATATTATGCTCATTTTCAGGTTCATAATTGTATTTAGAGGTTATATCAGAATAGGTTTACATGGTTTCATTTTCAGAAAACACCATACTTTTGTTGTACTGCACATTGCTGCAGCTCCTCTTTTCACCCTGTGTGTTGAGCTCTCTGTTTTAGCTACAGAGTGAGACATCTCACAACTGTTCCATCTTTTTTTGGGAATCGCACATGGGCAGTAGCTAGGTAAGGACTACTAGCCAGTCAGAAGCAGAGTATGAGGGTGTGCCCTGACAGTACCTAGGTAAGGACTACTAGCCAGTCAGAAGCAGAGTATGAGGCGTGCCTGACAGTACCTAGGTAAGGACTACTAGCCAGTCAGAAGCAGAGTATGAGGGTGTGTCCTGACAGTACCTAGGTAAGGACTACTAGCCAGCCAGAAGCAGAGTATGAGGGTGTGTCCTGACAGTACCTAGGTAAGGACTACTAGCCAGTCAGAAGCAGAGTATGAGGGCGTGCCCTGACAGTACCTAGGTAAGGACTACTAGCCAGTCAGAAGCAGAGTATGAGGGCGTGCCCTGACAGTACCTAGGTAAGGACTACTAGCCAGTCAGAAGCAGAGTATGAGGGCGTGCCATGCTAGCAGCTATCCTGACAGTAACAAGGACTACTAGCCAGCCAGAACAGAGTAAGGTGTGTGTGTAAGGACTACTTCAGAAGCAGGGTGTACCGACTACTAGCCAGTCAGAGTATGAGTGTTCTGACAGTACCTAGGTAAGGTAGCCAGTGTATGAGGGCGTGCCCTGACAGTACCTAGGTAAGGACTACTAGCCAGTTATCGTGGCTCTACAAACTAGGTTGTGTGTTTGCAACTCTAGGGTGCCTCGTGCTGGTCTACATATTCCTGCCTCTGCTGAATTTGGTGGGAAGTGATCAATGCTACTTCACCAATAGACCACATACCTAAAATAAAGGTATTTTAAACTAAGTAAAGCGCTGTAACATGAACCCATAGCACCATAAAATGATAAAATCCGAGCAGCAGTTGCTGGTTTGGCTGCTACAGAGCTCCAGGACGCCGCCTACCAGCGGCAGTTGTTTAGCCAGAAAAAGTGAGCGGCATGCGACGATGACAAATAAGTTCAGGCACCAAAACGACTGGTTAAGTTTAGGGGAAAGATCCCAGTTTGGATTAAAACACTCCCGAGAAACAAATGACAATTTCCGGGTTGTACGTTTATTTCTTTGCGCTGCAAAGTGAACTGCGCTCACCGGCTTGAAAGCGCTGTGTTTTATGTTGACACCTTGTTGTGCTATTTCATTTCTAGATTATTTTCCTTTGAATATTGAAGTGTTTTGGCATGGCTGGCCGAGTGGCTCTACATCCATGGTAATGAAAGGGGGATCTTATTCTTGCATTCTTCCATGTTTGGTTTTGCATGATCATAAAACTGTGAGTTGTTTTTAAAATGGATTTGGAAAGAATTCGAAGATCCTGTTCTTTGTTTTGTCATTATTTTGGTACTGAATGCACGGTATGTACCTTGGTTTTGATGCTTTCAGTGGTGAGACTTTGTGCAACGATATTAATGCTCTCGCAGTGACCCAGGACATGAGCTCTACCCTGAGAGTTGTTCATCAGAGCTTTGATGCAGCCGATCAGTGACGTGTGGACCTGAGAGTTGCTGGTCTCGTAGTCCATTGACTTCAGGAAATTCAGGATGCAAGACAGGCCATCCAGGTCGATAAATCGCGTCACAAACCTAATGGACATAAAATCAGAATGGCATATTAAGATTCTTTAGGCCACTGCCGTCCCGGGAATGTGAAATTAAGCTTTGGTAAATCTCTACAAATGCAATGCAAGGGCGTTGTGTTGATCTGTCGCACCAAAGAGAACCTATTGGCGGATAGCTGCTAGCACGGCACGCCCTCATACTCTGCTTCTGACTGGCTAGTAGTCCTTACCTAGTTACTGTCAGGGCACGCCCTCATACTCTGCTTCTGACTGGCTAGTAGTCCTTACCTAGGTACTGTCAGGGCCCTCATACTCTGCTTCTGGCTGGCTAGTAGTCCTTACCTAGGTACTGTCAGGGCCCTCATACTCTGCTTCTGGCTGGCTAGTAGTCCTTACCTAGGTACTGTCAGGGCCCTCATACTCTGCTTCTGGCTGGCTAGTAGTCCTTACCTAGGTACTGTCAGGGCCCTCATACTCTGCTTCTGACTGGCTAGTAGTCCTTACCTAGGTACTGTCAGGGCACGCCCTCATACTCTGCTTCTGACTGGCTAGTAGTCCTTACCTAGGTACTGTCAGGGCACGCCCTCATACTCTGCTTCTGACTGGCTAGTAGTCCTTACCTAGGTACTGTCAGGGCCCTCATACTCTGCTTCTGACTGGCTAGTAGTCCTTACCTAGGTACTGTCAGGGCACGCCCTCATACTCTGCTTCTGGCTGGCTAGTAGTCCTTACCTAGGTACTGTCAGGGCCCTCATACTCTGCTTCTGGCTGGCTAGTAGTCCTTACCTAGGTACTGTCAGGGCCCTCATACTCTGCTTCTGACTGGCTAGTAGTCCTTACCTAGGTACTGTCAGGGCACGCCCTCATACTCTGCTTCTGACTGGCTAGTAGTCCTTACCTAGGTACTGTCAGGGCACGCTCTCATACTCTGCTTCTGACTGGCTAGTAGTCCTTACCTAGGTACTGTCAGGGCACGCTCTCATACTCTGCTTCTGGCTGGCTAGTAGTAGAGAACCAGACTCTGAAATTTTCAAATTGGCGGGCAATGATCTTGATATTTGTAACGGAGTGAAATATCTTGGGCATTTTGTCACAGATACAATGATGGATAATGATGATATTTATGGACAGTGCTGTAAGATTGTCAAATATCCTTGCACATAAGTCAAGTATGTGTTCTGATGCTGTTTAAAGCGAGATGAGAGATGTGTGTGTCTGCACAGACAATAATACACTTCAAGCTATAATAAGAAATTGTGTGTATGAATGAATCCGCCAACTTGATGCGTCTATGAATGAGATTATCTTGGTCTCATCCAACATCTGATTCAGCACTGTTTGTTGTCAGTGTGAGATATAAAGACAGTGGCACAAATGTATAGAATTGTACTATTCCCCTGGGATTATATATGTGTTGGATGTATTGTCATTTCATTGGACTGTGAGCCTGTAATAAAGTTTTATGTATGTCTACATTTTCAGAATAATGTGTGTTGGAGCAGGAATTGTACCTCATTGGCTGCGTTCGCAGTGCTGTCTTTAGACCATCTACGATAGTGTGTCTCCCCTGCTCTTCCTCATCCTCCAGTGCCAGCAGAGTCCTCCTCTGGAAAGAGAGGGGTCAAATTAAATAATGCCTCACAACTCATCACATATGAGGCAATAATGAAGAGAGTTGGGCTCTGTCCCTTTGGCTCCTGGAACTAAATGTTGGTTTAGATAGATAGATAGATAGATAGATAGATAGATAGATAGATAGATAGATAGATAGATAGATAGATAGATAGATAGATAGATAGATAGATAGATAGATAGATAGATAGATAGATAGATAGATAGATAGATAGATAGATAGATAGATAGATAGATAGATAGATAGATATTGATCCCAATAAAATGGGAAATTATGGTGTTACAGCAGCAAAATCACACACACAGAATATAAATAAAAATGAAATACTAGGATACAATATACATACAATATACATTAAATAATAATAGGGATAAAATATAGGAACAAATGTTTTAATATATACAGGTTGGGAATACAAAAAATGTGCAACTGCTTAACTAGTATGATAAAATGTAAATGAACCAATTGTGCAGGTTGCACTTAGTGCAGTTTTGTGGTGAATGTGGTTTATAATATCAGCTGAAATAAAGTTAAAATAAACTGCAATAGCATTTAAATTAACATTGTCATTCAAAAGTGTCTTTAAAAATCATCAATGTGTTTTCATCATCAACATTTATTTTAATTTTTTTTTTTTTTTAAGGAAATTGGTAATAAAGCAAAATCTGTGATTGTGCGTCTGTGAATAAATTGTGTTACTCACAGCAGCCATGGACCTGAGCTGGTCAATATAATACTCTGGCCATCTGGTTGCTCCTTTATTCTCCTCGGCCTCCTGCAACACACACACACACACACACACACACACACACACGCGCACACACACACACACACACACACACACACACACACACACACACACACACACGTCAGGGTAGTCTGGACAACAGTTCCACTCTTTGCTTCAGGAAACAACAATAAACTTAGAGCCAGCAAGCTGCACGCAAGTTTTGAAGATAATATGGATGGTGCAACAAGGCAGGCCTACTTGGTTCTTTCTGGGAATGATTATAAAGATTTACAAAGAATATATTTACGGCTCTAACTGGGATGTATTAGGACCGATTGGCAGAGATTGCAATGGGAAAATTACACACTGTAAAATAAGATGGATCACTGCCCTCACCTAATAGACATTAGAGAAATCAGCTGTTGTAGTTATTGAGGCTGAGCAATGAATCATTTTCTTTGGCGCCATAACAACTTGCGCAATAATAATAAAATAATGTATACTTTATTAATCCCGCAAGGGGAAATTACAATTTACCCTCTGTTGTTATTACACACATTACACACAGGCCTGAACATCACACACATCACCCAATATACACATCGCGAAAGACAACACACTCAGATTCTTTGAGTAAGTTAAAAGAAAACATCAGCACTTTAAAATGTAACCGTCACTGTGACGCCTTTAATATTCAATTCAACGTTCAATTTGTTGAAATTGAATGTTGGAAATTATTTCCTTTCATGTGTGTGTTGTATTTTACGAGAAAACTTAAAGCAGCAGAACTGAACACTTTATTATCGATTCATTACTCGCATGTAATTGTTATCACGATATTCAAATGGTATTTCATATTTTTCTTTATATAATGCAGTAGTTATAGTTTCTTACCATTTTCTTACTACAGTAGAGCTGCCATTTCTTCTCTGCTGGCAAAGAAAACATGGTAGCTCTGTGCTCATCTGTAAGGTCCAGTTCATCCTGAAGTAGATGAAAGAAAGAAAGAAAGATGGGAAGATGGGAAGATCGAGTGATGAACATAAGAAAAACGCTGTTTGAATGGATGTTTGAAGGCATAGGAATAATGTCCGGATTGGGAACGCAGACTCGTACTCACCACCAGCTCGGTGAACATGGAGTCCAGCTCTGGAAGGGGGGGCATGGGCAGGCTGGGCTCCAGCACAGCCATAGTGTTCATGTTATCACACACAGTGATCTCTGGTTGGTCACTGTCTTTGTAGCAGCAAGGAAACAGATAGGACAGGCCACGCCCCTGGCTGGGCTTCCCTCGGGACGCCATGGTTACTTTGGCGAAGTATTGACTAAAAGAAAAAGACAAAAAGTATGAATCAAATGTCTTTGTCGTTTACTCCCTAGTCTCACATTGTGGAGGAAGGTCTGGCTACACCACAGTTACATTCTGGGATAGGAGAAGATTTAAAACCAATCACAATCGTCTTGCTAAGTTTTGTTCCTGTAGAGTTAAGTAGAGTTAAGTGTAGAGTTAGTAGAGTTAGTATATAAAAAATGGCCTTCTAGAGGGCCCAGAATGATGTGCTACGCCCCTGTATCTCCATGTGTACTTCATCTACAGCACTCCCCGAAACGTCCTAGTTAGAGATGAAATGCCGTAAACATATTTTTAATAAATCGTTACAATTATTCTGCAAAGTCGCAGCATCCAAATGTTCTTCAAACCGTGACGTTTTCAGTGTGCGCTAATCAGCTCGAAGTTTGTTGTTTCGCAAAGAGAAGGGAGCGGAAGGTGAAAGATAACTGGCGCATGTCAGACAATTATCCTGGAAATGTACTTCCGTTTATCCAGACTAAGATAAGATAAGATAAGATAAGATAAGATAAGATAAGATAAGATAAGATAAGAAAACCTTTATTTGTCCCACAGTGGGGAAATTGAGGTTTGCAACAGCAAAGATAAGGGCAATATATATATATATATATATATATATATATATATATATATATATATATATATATATATATATATATATATATATATATATAAGTGTACAGAGATAGATAAGTGTGCAAGACATAGCAAACTGTATTATAGAATAAATTACACATGATTAGTAAATTGCCCAAATGAAAAATTATGCACAGATGTAATAATAATGGCACATGGATTAATCAAGTTAGTTATATTTCAGAGTCAACAGTCAGCAGAGTTCATTTACTTCCTGGTACTGATTGTGTATTGTCATTTTGAAGCAAATTCTAAATTGGCTTTGACTTTGAATGAATTGTTGATAATCTGAAAAAATAAAATGTTAAAAAACAACGAACATGGCTCTAACGCTGTGAATGCTGTAGAAACAGTTGTCTCCTATCCCTCATCACAAACATGATCAATCAACACGCGCACACACACACACACACACACACACACACACACACACACACACACACACTTGGGTGTGATTGACAAGCCACCACTGGAACAGGTCTTGTTCACAGCTGAGTCATAAGGTGTGGTTTTGTGTGCTTCCATCTCACAGTCCTCCTGTGTCTGATCATTTATTTTAGGGTTTGAAACAACACTTTGGTATGTTGGACCATGGAAAATAGTTTCAGCATAGTTGTGTGTTTAAGAGCAACAACCTCAGGTCATCTCACAGTCATACAGCAAGTGCTCAGAGTCACAACTAAATACCTTTTTCTAGACGGCGACCAGATGACGCAGACTGTGTCCCTGATTAAAAAGACGGCTCTGGGTTTGAACATTGTTGGAAACATTTGGAGAATGCAAGTACACAACTCAACAACATATGTAAGAGGGGTCTATTCTTTTTTTATGACTAATATCTATAGTCTGGATCAATTACTAACCCCTAACCCCTCTTCTGTGCCAGCTTCAACATCCAGCTTCAACTACATATCTCTTAAAACCTTTTTAATGTAATAACAAAAGGTTTTTCGGTGTCCATGTGGGCTTGGAGATCTCCAGCACCTTTATTAGACACTGAAACAAATGTGCTGGCATAATATATAATAAAATATTATATATACATGTATATAAGGCAGCCTCTCTGAAATTATGTCACGCAAGAATTGATTTCAAAGTTCTTTTGCTAGTTTATAAATCACTAAACGGTTTAGGGCCAAAATACATTTCTGATCTGCTAGTACACTATGACCCCCCCAGACCTCTCAGGTCATCTGGGACAGGTCTACTGTCTGTTCCTAGAGTCAGAACTAAACAGGGGGAAGCAGCTTTCAGTTTCTATGCTCCTCATATCTGGAACAAACTCCCAGAAACCTGCAGGTCTGCTGCTACTCTCAGTTCTTTTAAATCAATGCTGAAGACCTTTCTTTTCGATGTTGCCTTTCTTTAAATGATGTTCATTTCTTTCATGTTTAATCTCTTATACTGCACTGTAACTTTTATTCTTGTGTTTTAACTGTTTTTATTTTTTAACTGTTTCTTCTGTGTTTTATCGGTTTTATTTTCTTTTAACTGTTTTTTTAACTGATTCTGTGTAAAGCACTTTGAATTGCCCTGTTGCTGAAATGTGCTCTACAAATAAAGCTGCCTTGCCTTGCAACAAAGTACCGTAGTATTGTGTGCAAAGCGCCAGTACACGCTTAATGCTAATGGTCCCATGAAAAACAGTGAAAACCGGATATTTTCATGAATTTATAACCCCCCTCCCCCTCCCGGATGCCCCGGACAGTATGTAAAAAGTGGACATGTCCGGGCAAAAGGGGACATTTGGTCACCCTAGCTAACGTTAACTTTCTATTTTCAACTTTCTCACAATGTGAAAAGAACGTGTGAATTTGACTTTAAGTTGTTACATTGAACTATTTTAGAGGCTGTGGACGTTGTTTACTTCATTAATGTGTTTACTGTGGTAAGGGACCGAGGGTGGGAGGAGGATTCGGTATTTAGGTTCGGGTTCGGCAGAATCTTGACCAGTGGATTCGGCATTCAGCCAAACCCCAAAAATCTAGATTTGGTGCATCTCTAGTCTATACATCATGTCTATGCTGTGCATATGTAGCTACATATTTCTGTAATATTGTACCTGTACCCTTACAAGGAGAAACTAAAACCAAACATACACCATTTAAATCTAAACCTCTCTGAAAAGCTGAAAATAAAAACAACTAGCAAACACAAAAAATTACATTTAAATTGAACAAAATTGAAATCCAAAGGAGAAAACTAAAGAGAAAATAAAAACTTATAGAAAATAAAAACTATCACATGCTGGAACTCTGATGCCCACACTGTGAGCCTAGCAGTATCGTACTGTTTAATGTTATACAGGATAATACTGTAAATGGCAATGCATTGTGGGAGAAAATAAAATATTACAGCACTATCTGCAAATGTTACAGATTACAGGTATTTTCGGTTAATACCAATGCATCTTAGGAAAATAAAGGAAAAGGCGGGAATTACACTGCTGCCAGTATGTAAATTAAAATAATACAGTAAGAAGCTATGTCTATTTACAGTCAAATAGATTCAAATTTAAAAACAGCATGCATACTGTGAAGAAAAAGTAGTTTATTACTTTATTTATTTTATACATACATATATATATATATATATATATATATATATATATATATATATATATATATAGGCTATATATATATATATATATTTTACAGCGCATGCATGTATAGTCGGTGTTTGACAAAGTACAGCCAGTGTCTTTGCCTCAGTCACGTAAATGTGTCAAAGTAAGAATAGCAATGGTTGCTACAGGACCCTAATAACGATCAGCACTGTGTGTGTGTGTGTGTGTGTGTGTGTGTGTGTGTGTGTGTATCGATTGATGAGCTCAGAGTTCGAAAGGGTTTAATCAATACTTTATGGATCCCTGTAGGGAGAGTGTGTTCTCTCTCTGGCCCTGCATCCACATAGAGGTCAAAGGTCAGTGTCAGCCACAGAAAAGCACTGTCTCACTCAGGGACAACTACTGTTAGAACATGTCCGCCTCCCTACAACGATTTGGGTTGTTCAGCAGTGGGAGAAGTATTTATATAGTATGTATAGTAAAAGTACTAATACCACGGTACAAGTAAAAGTCCTGCATTGAAAATGTTACTTAAGTAAAAATACGTAAGTATCATTAGGAAAATGTACTCTAAGTATTAAAAGTACTCAACGCAGAACAATCCTCACATTTTAGAAACTGGAAACGATCCAATGAGTTGTGTGTTTAATGGTCTGATGGACATGTAGGCCGTTATATTGTTGAGTAGTTTCCTTTATAATACAACATGGTATTTTATAAACTATGTGTTTTGTGTACAAAAATCTTAATTTGCAAAGTAACTAGTAACTAAAGCTGTCAGATGAGTGTAGTGGTAAGTAAAAGTACAATATTTCTCACTGAAATGTGGCAGAGTAGTAGTAGAAAGTGGCACAAAAAGAAAGTAAAGTACAAGTACCTCTACTTGAATACAGTGCTTGAGTAAATGTACTTCACATTTCACCACTGGGGTTGTTTATAAGTTGACTCATGGTTAAATACTGCTGCAAGCAGGCTCTAAAACACACATAGACCTGATGAATGTAACTTAAAGTCTTTTCTCAGATCTAAGGATTGTAGTTGGACTTCTTCAGCAACTTTTGTCTTTAAGCTTTTGAGTGTAATTCATGTTATTATCTGCTCGAGCTTTTCCAGCGTTTCAGACACACATATGGTGATAACAACGGTCCAAAGTGATGTGAAAAGAGACGCAAAACTACCACAAAATGACACAAACAGACTCTAAAGAGACGCCAAATGACCACAGAAACCCAAAACAACCCCCAAAGATAACAAAAGTGACCAAAAAGATAGAAAACACGACTACAAAGAGACACTAAAACCCACAAGAGACACAAAATGTATGGGGAAATATAGTTTCTTTGTTTAAGTGTCACATTTTCTTAAGCACATTTGTGGAAAATCAGAAATAGATATAGAGTGAATTTTGTTGAGGAAAAGGAATAAGTATAAAGGTTGTGTAACACAGAGTAAGAGAGACTCGAAAGGTAACACTTTAAAGAAAATTTGTGAATGTGTGGTGTCGAAAGATCTGAAAATCGCGCATAGACGGTTGTTAAGTAGACGCGTAAGGCAGCACTAGATTGGCTTAATTAGTGTGAAGAAGAGTCCAAGGAGACGAAAGGTAACGTCTCTAAAAATAGAGTCGTGAAGGGTAGTGACACTGAGGATGGTCACGAAAGGTAGCACTAACATGGACTAATTAGTGTGAAGGTAGTCTCAAGTGGGTTAGGGTTAGGGGTTAGGGGTTAGGGGTTAGGTTAGGGTTAGGGGTTAGGGTTAGGGAGTTAGGGGTTAGGGGTTAGGGAGTTAGGGGATAGGGAGTTAGGGTTGTTAGGGGTTAGGGAGTTAGGGTTAGGGGTTAGGGAGTTAGGGTTAGGGAGTTAGGGTTAGGGTTAGGAGTTAGGGTTAGGAGTTAGGGTTAGGGGTTGGGTTAGGAGTTAGGGTTAGGAGTTAGGGTTAGGGTTAGGGTTAGGGGTTAGGGAGTTAGGGTTAGGGGTTAGGGAGTTAGGGGTTAGGAGTTAGGGTTAGGGAGTTAGGGTTAGGGGTTAGGGAGTTAGGGTTAGGGAGTTAGGGGTAGGGGTTAGGGAGTTAGGGTTTAGGGAGTTAGGGTTAGGGTTAGGGAGTTAGGGTTAGGGGTTAGAGTTAGGGTTAGGAGTTAGGGTTAGGGAGTTAGGGTTAGGGGTTAGGGAGTTAGGGGTTAGGGTTAGGAGTTAGGGTTAGGGAGTTAGGGTTAGGGAGTTAGGGTTAGGGAGTTAGGGTTAGGGAGTTAGGGTTAGGGTTAGGGAGTTAGGGTTAGGGAGTTAGGGTTAGGGGTTAGGGAGTTAGGGTTAGGGGTTAGGGAGTTAGGGTTAGGGGTTAGGGAGTTAGGGTTAGGGGGTTAGGGGGTTAGGGAGTTAGGGTTTTATCGGTCTTAATGTTTTTATTTTTAACTGTTTATACTTGTGTTTTATCTGTTTTTTTTTTGTTTTTTTTTAACTGATTTTGTGAAATGTGCTCTACAAATAAAGCTGCCTTGCCTTGCCTTAAGGAACAACACTAGGGAAAGTCATATTTTTGTTACTGTCAACAAATCCAATGAAAAGCCAAAAAAAACAACACTGTGCAAGTCCGTCCGTCAATACTTTCTGACTTCCCTACCTTGTCTGTGGTTCACAGCTGGACATCCTACGTTTCTATTTTCTAGGGATGTTCCGACACCGATACCAGCATCGGAAAAGCTTCTGATACTGCCTAAAAGCTGGTATCGGCAAGTACTAGTAGGTTTATGCACCAAACTGATACCACGTTGTTTATACCCGAAGAAAAAAAACTAGTTAAAGTAGTTTATTTATGTTGTATTTCAGTTGTGACTGACTGTCAAACTGGATAGTAAAAGAAAGTCCTACGGCGTTCATTGTTTGCCACATTCGAATCAATTAGATTCAGATTCACACAGGTAAATAGTAATGTCTCCACTAGGGATCACTAAAAAGTATAAATTATTATTATTATAAGAAGTATCTGTGTGTTAATAGTATTATGACTGTATATTTTAACAGAAACTGTCCATAGACGGTTTGTATTTTTGTTTTTTAACATTTCAAATTGCATACAAAATTGGTTTATATATGCTAATAGTATGTTGGATTCACGTGAATTGAAGAAATTCAAACAATTTACAATAATTTGGAGGCCCCATGTACAGTGTTGGGGAGTAACGTAATACGGCGTTACGTATTCAGAATACTAATTATCCTTAACTGTATTGTGTTAAAATTACACTTTAAATAGGTGGTGACAATGGAAATAAATTACAAATTGCCGAAAAGAGCGACAAAAGTGGATTTTAATCTCCTGGAAAGTTGTCGGAGCACGAAATACAATATGAAATATTAAAAAACAAAAATACAAACTATCTATGGACAGTTTCTGTTGAAACATCCGGACATACACACATATTTCTTCCAATAATAATAATAATAATGTATACTTTTTCATTGATCCCCAGGGGGGAAATTACACTTTACCTGTGTGAATCAGAATCCAATTAATTCAGCAGATAATTGGCAAACAATGAACGCCGTAGTACTTCCTTTACTATCCAGTTTGACAGTCAACGGCAAAAGAACATGAATAAACTACTTTAACTTGTTTTTTGTCTTCGGGTATAAATGACGTGGTATCAGTTCGGTGCATAAAACTACTAGTACTTGCTGATACCAGCTTTTAGGCAGTATCAGAGGCTCGATTCAGCAAATAATCATCAATACCCAGCCCTAAAGATTATTAAAAAGTGTGAAAATTAGACTATTTCTTTTTTTTTAATCAGCATTTGTTTTTTTTTGTAAAAGAGTGGGTTGTGCTGGGGCAAATTGGACTAATAATAGTTATATATATAATATTCCTGAGGTCGTCATTCTCTACATCAGAGGGAAAATGAGAATTACATCTAGGTGCCAGACATGTAGAGTTTGTGCTTTTTTTTCATTGAAAAAGTCAAATATTTTTGACTGTATGACTGCACGTCCCATATATTTTCACTTGCAGTTCGCTTGACACAAAGCCCTAAAAAGTCAGCGAAATCAAGCCAAACGATCATTCTGATTACATTTTTAAAAGCCGACAGACACAGCCCAGACTGATCTCATGAAATAGCGTATGTATGACGCACCATTATTGGTGTGTTATCAAGACGCATACTCACTTTTTAGTGTGTTTTCAAATGCCGTTTGGCCTCCATTGGCTTACATTACCTTGCGATAGCGTGTGATTTTACACCGTAGCGAGTAGCATGAAAGGGCAAAAATCCACGTAGGGAAGTTTGTCGGGGTGGTGGATGGGTAAAACACAGGACTTTCACCCAGGAGACCGGGAACCGCATCTCACGTGTCACGTTACCTACACTCAACCGTCTGTTTCTTCACTCTATAACACGCCAAGTGGCGTGTAAGTGTACAGTGTAGACATACACACGGATAGCTTAAAATGCGTATAGATAACACCACGCCACTTGGCTTAAGAAAGTCGGCGTGTGTGTGTACTCAAACTCATGACGTCATGTTGCACAGCCTGAATATGAAAACTTCTTCTGAGGGAGTCTCGAAGTTGACAAGTTCAGTTTTGTGTGTAAAGACAGTTTTAAAAAACATCTTGTGTCTTTTTTGGTTCGGCGCACATCTAGGTTGGCCAACTCTTGTGAAGCTAAAGTAATATGCGGGCTGCATCGAAATGTGCAAGGGGCCGGATTTGACCTTGACTTTGACCCGTGTGATCTGCATAAAGTGTGTGGGTCATCATGGGTTTCTTACCTTTGTGATCCACTTCTATGCGATGCGGTGAGACGCCGTGTTCAGCTCCGGGCGGCGTGTGGAGTCCATTCACGTAGAGACCAATCACTGAAACTCTGATGTCATTTCCAACATTACAACAGCCGCTCATCACTGAAGACTACTCTGAGTCTCTTCTGAGAACATGTTGGACATGTTCTATATAATTCAACAAATAGAGAAAAGAGAGAGTAGGAAACAAGGGAATAAAAAGTCAGAAAGTTGTACTGAAATCTTCGACTCCAAAGACACAGATTTAACTTTCCTAAAATGACAATTACGACCAAAAATAAACACAGATACAAAATCTGGAATTAAAAATCAGCTGGTGGCCCTTTCAGTAGGCCTAGAGCTGGAGTTCGGTTATAATCCACAAGACCTTCGTTCAGTTAGAAAGTGTGTCGACTAAATACAAAATCCACGAGAGGAAGACGTCACCGACATTTGATTCCAACAGTTTCTTTTCAAAGTTTTTTTGCAGAAACTTGCATGTGTCCAAGAAAAATACAAATCCTCTTAAATTTAACTCCATGCTATCCGTACAACACCTGCTCTGGTCTCTGTGTTCTTCTACTTCTTCCTTTTTCCCATTTTTGATGTGTTCACAAGAGTTTGGACCAGTGTGGTGTCTCTCTCTGTATCTGTCAGACAGAAACTGACAGCCTGGGTGAGAGAGAGTGTGTGTGTGTGTGTGTGTGTGTGTGTGGAGCGTCCAAAACACACACTACTGCATTCCTAGTCCCGCCCAGACTTCACCCACTGCTTTCTGTGTGTGTGTGTGTGTGTGTGAGAGAGAGAGAGAAAGATACGTGACAGACTCTAGACTCTAATATCTTGTTGTTTGTACATATCCAGTGGCAGAAGAAGTATTCAGATCCTTTACTACAGTAAAAGTACTAATAACACACAGTAACAAAAAAAAAAAAAGAAGTAAAAATCCCACATTGAAAATGTGACTTCATGTACTTCAAGTATTATACAGTTGTGTGTGTTTAAGGTCTAATCATCCCAGCTGTTATAATGTTGGGGAGTTGAATTTATAATACACATCATATGTTATAAACTACATGTGTGCAAAGATCTTCAGTTCTAAAGTAACTAAAGCTGTCAGATGAATGTAGTACAACATTTCTCTCTAAGATGTAGCGGAGTAGAAGTAGCATGAAACGAAAAGACTCAAGTAAAGTACAAGTATCTAATATTTGTCAGTACAGTACTTGAGTAAATGTTACATTCCAGCACTGTTCATATCCATTTGTTTTCTCCTGTAATAATATGATATTGGGAAGCAGGGGCAGGACAATATAGGCGAGGCATTAAGCATCTGGTTGATCCTTCTTGAACTTATCCTTTTTTCTCTCTCTCTCTGGTAATATCGGATTGATTTGTCTACGTTTGTTTGTCATCTTTGTGTTTTTATCTGCTTATGTTTTCTTTGACAATGTTCTGTTAATTGTTGGCGATCAGCCTGCTCTTATGTGATCGTGCTGTAATCAACAAACGAGTGATGAAACTGTCATGAGAACAGACTGTCAGTGAGGAAAGAGGAAATCTCTATGATTATAAAACTAGTCCGGGCAGCTTTGAAGTGCCCTGAGTGTGCCGCTCCCTTTTTTCCCCAGCCCATGAATCTCATAGTTTTTCTAATCTGGTCTCATTTTCGTTAGTATCGCATTGCCAGACCTTCCTCCATAGCGCTTGGGAGGAGGGTCTGGCTAGTGTGCACAGCATTCTGGGATGGGAGAACAACGTGCTCTGGTTGTTTGGCATTTCTCTAAACCAATCACAATCATCTTGGGGCGGTGCTAAACGCCAGACGGAGCCACGGCGCCGCTGCAAAATCGGCCTCGGGAAGGAACTCGTTTTGGTGGAACGTGTATGTTCAAATGTTGTTTGCTGTCTGGATTTAACCTGCATTGATCTGAGGAGCAGTTAACCATAGTCCTTAGAAATCCACCAGAGGTTGTTTTTTTTGGGGTGGGGTGGGGTGGGGGGGGGGTTTAGACTCATTGACTGCCAAAGGTATCAAAGGAAGTTGAAAGTAATGAAGATGTTATTTTCACACATTTAGAACCTTATTTTTTTATTCATCTGTTCCTCATAAATGCATTATTTCATAATTATCTGTATATATGGATATATACATATCTTGCTAGACAAGCTCCAACAATTAACACAACAACCTAAAGATAAAAGTTAATTTATATATAGATTTATTCATAGATAGATAGATAGATTAGATAATAGATGATAGATAGATATATACATATCTTGCTAGACAAGCTCCAACAATTAACACAACAACCTAAAGACAAAAAGCTAAAAACATATAGGCATCATAAAAAAGGAAGGACACAGAAAGGATGAGACCACACATGAATTGTAACTTTGATTGTTTTCTGAGACTCTATTCTGATAAGCCACAAGCCAAAGTGTAACTCTGTAGAGATGGGTAACATTGCAGTGTCTGTGATGCATGATTGAGAGGAATGTTGTATGGTGTAAATAAGGAACCAAAATGTATCCAAAACAAACTTAATGGAGGCAGTCAGACCAGGTGAGTTAAATTCTGTGGGGAGAAACCGGCAGCTCTCCATTCTGCTAATTGTGTTTCTTCTTATTCGGCTTTTCAGAACGTGAAAAAAACAATAACAGAAGTAGTCATTGGCAATGAAATTTTTATAGGCCTCAGGATCCGCAAACAATGTTCATTAAATAATTAAAAAGAAGATCACACAAGTAAAAGCAAAATCTGAATCTAATAATAAAAAATCAGGATGTTTTGGGAACAACAATCTTTGACATTGGTCCAGTATTAAGCGAGATTGCTGCAGTCGGCAGCAGAGAAACAAGCTCCATGAATGAATAAATGAAGATTAGCATTAATTTGATTCATATTCTAAGTGTCTGACAACATTATGGATATGATTTCTAAGGAGTTCAACCTTTCTGTTATAGAGTAACCTCCTATTTTTAAACTTAAAAACATGCAAAATTGCATTTGCTAAACCAGACTCCATGTAAATAAACAGTCATTTTAGCATTGTATAATACACTTCATTCAAAGTCGACAGAACAATAATAAAACTATGAAAAGCCGCTTTGGGTTGTCTTTCCTCTTTTCCAACCATCACAACTCTATTTTTGGTTGAAATAAACACACAGTCTACCAATTTACATGTGAAAATATGTTGGCTCTACACACACTAAAAGTATTGCTTTTTTAAATAGAGTCTGGTGGGTTCAGCGCTAGCGAGTTCAGAGCCGTGTCTGGTTTAACATAAAGGTCTCAAAGAGGTTTTAAAAAGGTCTATCTCCATTTGGATCTTTTCCATATTGTTGTCAGACACTTAGAATAATAATCTGAGTCTGTCAGCGGCAAAACGAGCACTTTTGTAAAGGTAAATACAAGCTGGACAATTGCCCCATTAACTTACATTATAGCTTGTTTCGCTGCCGACTGCAACAATCTCGCTTAATACTGGACTAAAGATTGTTGTTCCCATTAGTCACTTAGACACAAAAACATAGGAACATAGGGTCCAGGTTGAAAAAAACAAACAGTTGTTACTCTTTAAACGTACAACATGTAATACTGGCAGCTAGTGTTTTAAATAGTTACTGCAGTACAAATTCAAAATACTGGAGTCGAGAGTTCGGGAGTCGTCTCCCCCGCCGCCTCCTCCCCAGACTCAAAGTTCACGTTGGTTTCCAGGCTGAGACCGGAGCATCCACAATGTTGCTAGACGCTTGTCTCACATAGCCAGACATTACTTCACAGCACAGCAGAGTAGCTAACGTTAGATGCTAGCTATACTGACCCCATGGTCACGCAACATGACAGACACACTTTTGGGGCTCAGAATTACAGTAGGAACCGCTAAAAACCCCCAACCTCGCCGCCTTTCCACACGCCAGACAGACACGCTTCCTCGGCTTAGAATTATAGGAACCGCTAAAAATACCACTACTTTGCCGTCCTTTTCCACCCGACTTAAAATTCACACTTTTTTGGCTTAGAATTACGACAACAATCGTTAAACACACTGCAAACTCAAGGTCCTCAATTCCCAATTTACAGTCACCCTCTCTTGGCTTAAAATAACTCTCTGTTGTTGGCTACGGCCGCTGAACCGGCTACACGTTGTAAACAACTGTGACCCGCTGGCCTGGTCCTCCGGTAACGTTAGCAGTTAGCAGGGTTAGCATGGCGGCGTTAGCCAGGAGCAGTTGGGATCACTTTACTGTCTCAATTGTTTTTGCGCGTAACCAACTCGGGGACTCTAATCTAAGTCTAATATAAATCAATGTGAGTAGCTACACAAATGTTGAATGTTTTGTACGTTTTTTTGCTGTACGTTCTGTTGGTACATGTGAGATGTTTGCGTCGTCTTCATAGCAGAAACAAGGAAATGAATTTGGCGACATACGTGTGACGTCAACCCGTTCTCACTGCTGCTTGGTCATTGGCTCTCAGAGTCACATACTGATACAAAGTCTGCTGCGATTAGTTGAAGTCGCGGGAAACTCCGGTTATCGGTGAAATTTGCGGAAAAGTTGTTCAAAATTGCGGGTTGCACCAAAATTGCTGCGATTGGTTGAATTTGTGTGAATTGCGCAATCGCAAAATCCTGGAGGTTACTGGTTAAGGCCCAGTGTGTAACGTGATTGGTTGTTTATTATCATAATCGGTGTTGTCCGTTCACAAACTTATCCTTTTCATGAATATTTACCATCAATTCCAGGTATTCCTATTGGCTTGAAATGTTACATTTGACATTGAACTGGGGTTAGACGCTCCATATTCATGCGCCATCTTGAAATATGTTAGCCTGTAAGGGACATACAGGACATACCGCTGTGCCTTTTGCGTTTTCGCTGTGACACGATAAACTCACAGGTGCAGCTTATCTGCTAATGGGTATCGCTTACTGGCCGTGGCAAGTTTGAAGAAGGAAACATGGAGGACCACACATATTCAGAATCCTAATTTCAGGAACAGGAGCTCTTCTGCTTCGCCCAGAAAAAGAAAAAAGGAGATTGAAAAGAGCACGAGACCAGCTTTTTGAAGTGTGAAGGCTACCGTAGCTGTAATACGTACTTTGAACTGTGTGGCGCGAGAGAGTTGATTGTGATATATGATCTCAACGCTAGACGGGAGAAATCACTACACAATGGACCTTTAAGCATTTGAACACGTCCTCCATAACACATTACATTAGTATGGGGAATAACTGAGGCAAAGTGAGAAAGAGACATAAGGTTGATTTCGTAAGCAGTTCCCACAACGTTGACTCTTTAACCAAGGCCCCATGTGGACACAGACGTCATACACACACACACACACACACACACACACATGATGATTCACTCTGTTTGTGTGTGTGTGCGTGCGTGTGTTTGTGTGTGTTATGAAGCCAGGTGACATTCCAACACACTCCTTATACTGATACAGTTGGCTGTTGCAGGGTGTTGTTCCTTTGTCTCCAGGCTGGGTCACGTCAGCTTACGTAGGATGAATCCTTTATCTCTGAATCTGTCACTAACCATGTTTCAAACCATCTGCAAACATGTAGATAATTTACTGTCCTGGGGTAATGGTCTGGATGTATAACCTATTTAATATCCTGGCTAAACATGCATTAACTGCAGCTGCTGTAAAATGAGCACAGCTTTCAAACTGTTGGTATTAGAAAGAGTATCACTCTCATACTGGTCTGCTACTGCTTAAGGCGTAACTGTCGCCAAAATGCAACCTAGGGTATTTTTGTGAATGTACCCGAGTCCAACTTTAGTTTAAAAGCCTAATTAGGATGGAAGTGCCACTTTTAAGATTGACCATATTTTCATTTTTCGGTCAAATGGCCTTTTGAATGGGAGTGCTAGGAGCACTACTATGATAGCATCAAAATCACCATCATTAAAACATTAAGAAGGCTTGACACAACCAGGGGTGATACTTGGAGAAATATACATATTTCTCCATTTTAAATATATATATATATATATATGGACCACATGTATATGCGTGTCTGAAAATGACATCAACATGAATCCAACATTTTATTAGTAAAGAAAAGATAAAATTCTTTTTACGTACACAACATTGAGCATAGGCTGACTGGCCTAAAGCTAAGGTGGCCATCCACAGATACAGTTAAGTTTAAGGATTCACTGTGCCACATTTTAACATTTGAACATGCTTTATATATGTATATGCCAAGTTTTTATTTTAAAAACTGCACAATTGTATGCACCATAAACAGGTAAGTGTAAAGGCTCCAAGCTGTCCTGCCTAAAAAACGTTGAAGTATTAGCAGCTGCACAAGTGTCTTTTTTATGAGAGAACATTCTGGTAGGACTACTGGCACTCCCATGTGAAAAGTATCATACTTTTAATAAACAAGTAAATGTCTTGCACAGTTGGGCAGTTAACTCACAACATACGGTATGGCATAAAAGTACAGTACATGCTTCATAAACGGTTGCCCATCGGGCTGCACGATATGAGGAAAATATCTGATTGCGATTATATTGACTGATATTGCGATTGCAATATGATTCACGAATACGTATAGTGTGATTTTTGCAAGGATCTGTAAAAAAAAACTTTTTCTTTAGTCAGTAGGATAGGATTTGTAGGCCGGGGCATCTTTGCACCATCCATCCATCCATCCATCCATCCATCCATCCATCCATCCATCCATCCATCCATCCATCTCTGCAGCACCATCTATCCATCTATCCATCCATCCATCCATCCATCCATCCATCCATGGATCCATCCATCCATCCATCTCTGCAGCACCATCTATCCATCTATCCATCTATCCATCCATCCATCCATCCATCCATCCATCCATCTCTGCAGCACCATCCATCCATTCATCCATCCATGGATCCATCCATCTCTGCAGCACCATCTATCCATCTATCCATCCATCCATCCATCCATCCATCTCTGCAGCACCATCCATCCATCCATCCATCTCTGCAGCACCATCTATCCATCTATCCATCTATCCATCCATCCATCCATCTCTGCAGCACCATCCATCCATCCATCTCTGCAGCACCATCCATCCATCCATCCATCCATCTCTGCAGCACCATCCATCCATCCATCTC
The DNA here is from genome assembly GCA_013375575.1 of Percina caprodes. Classification (NCBI taxonomy): domain Eukaryota; kingdom Metazoa; phylum Chordata; class Actinopteri; order Perciformes; family Percidae; genus Percina; species Percina caprodes. The sequence goes on along the minus strand of JABXJD010000022.1, from coordinate 4,268,422 downwards.
TGCAGCACCATCCATCCATCCATCCATCCATGCAGCACCACAATACTTAATTCATATTGGTCTGACATATATTTTGCCATTAACAAATATTGTGCCCTGCTGCAATTTGGACATTGCACTAGTCCATATTGTGATTTCAATAGCGTTAACTGTGCAGCCCTAGTTGCCCACATACATTTTTGCAAGCAGGATTTAAAAAGCAATTGCGAACATGTTGTTATTTGTTGGGTAGTAAGAGTTAGTTAATGTCATTAATAGTAATTCCAAATACAAAGATTGCCGCTAAATGTTCAGAAATGAAGTGCAAACAAATTGAATTCCAGTCCATTTTTTATATTTGATATTTTTCAGATCTACTTTAGTAAATACAGTTTGGTAATACCACTTCTGCACTTTGACCCGTGTGTGTGACATTCAGAACAGGTTCAGTTTGACTTGTAATGGAGTGTGTTTACTTTGCAGTATTGCTGCTTTTATTACTTAAGCAAAGGAACTGAATAAAACAGTGTGCTGTCCTTTTCCGTCCTCTCTCAGATCTCCTGTCCTGGCTGTGTTTGTCTTTAAATAACCCTGTTGGGTGTGGTCTTCAAAGACAGATGACCTTTAGGGTTCAGTACACGATGATGAAAGCACTTTTCATGACACAGGAAAAAGGGCTTCTTATTATTATTATTATATTTGCTTGAAATAGTTATTCCTTTTTATTTTGGAGCTCACTAAAAAAATTCTTCATATAATGTAAATGTGCGGTTTCCCACACATGAACTGAAAACAAGCAGCATGGACATGCAAAAAAATTCACCAAAATATTTCTTTATGTAACCGTTTATTGTAGGTCTTTGATTTTCACAGTTTCCTAGTTTCCTGGACTTCAACATTATACCAAATTATATCATTTGGTACCAAGTATCAGGAAAAACAAAGTTTGGAGGCAGTTATTAGTTGAGTTCAGAAGCAGCTCTTGATTTAAGAAAAATATAAATGATTGACTTATTATATATATGTGTGTGCTTCCCTTTACACAATTAAACATTATGTTAGTGAAAGGCTCTCTAGATTATGCAAGAAATTAACTTAAATCAGTTCATTGCAAATGTACCCATCGGACCCTGTCTCTTCTTTACCTTTCATTTGTACAAAATTAAAAAGAAAATGGATTAGAAATTTCTGTCTTCTAAGGACATATAAGGAAGTTACATGCAAATAATTTAAAGTATTACCTATTTTCCATGGTGAGGAGGAATACAAAATTGAACAATCCCTTTATTGTTGACAAAAAACTTGAGATGAAAATGTATTTGGACATATGGGCCAAAGTGATGACATTATTTTCCTCCCGCTTGGCACTGGAATCCCTCTCCCCGCCCACCTGTGGTGCAGACAGTGGAGACAGATGCGGTACAGTACAGATACAATGCATGAATACTACAACAAAGCTTGGTTGAAAAAACAAACATTCAGGTAAGTGCTAGTCTTTTTGGACGGCTGTAATCAGTGTTGCAGTCAAGATCCCCTCAACCAAGATCAAGTCATCACCAAGACTAGAGTGTATCGAGACCGAGACAAGACCAAGACTTTGAGGGGTTGAGACTAATGATGAATCCCAAGTCTTCATATTTCCTCGCTTGAACCGCAAGTCATTCTGGCCCTCTTTCGTAAAGGCCGTCTCAAAGCTCTTATTTCTGGCCCGAGAAACTAGGAGCGAGGATGGAGGAGGGATCTCTGAGGAGCTATGAGCGAGGGTCCACGAAAGCCGTGCAGCTGAAAGCCATCGCTAACCTAACCTAACTCCACCCAAACAGTTGACAAGTTCACATGACACATGGGAGTAACACACGAGGAAGGAAAGCAAGTTAACTAACTGGGAACTAACTGGGATGTTCCCCGCGTCAAGACCAGACCAGTGCTAGTTTAACGTTGCATGACATGATAAAATGTGAAATAAAATGATAACCATAGGCACTCCTCAAACTCATGTTGTAGACAATTTGTATTACCGATGATTTGGCTGACATCTCCCAGACAACCAGAGCTGCTTCTCCTCTCTCCCGCATTCACTTTCTTGGGAGTGCGTGTTAAGGGGGCGGTGAGAGGGGATTATCAGAATTTCAAAATAGAAAAGAGTCAAGTTAATGGTTGCATTTAACCCTTGTGTTGTCTTCTCGTCAGCATGAAGAAAAAAAGGTTTTGGTCACTTATTATCACTTTTTCCCCACATTTTTGTCATTTTTTTCAATGTTGTGGGTGCTTTTTAAAAATGTTTTTGGTGTTTTTTCCAAAGTTTTTTGATATTATTAATGTTGACATTTTCAGCGCTTATTCGACAACCCATTTGTTGTGAGAAAAAAACAAATTCACTAAAAACTGGTCAATTTGACCCAAGGACAACATGAGGGTTAAAGCAGAAAGTTTAACATGTAATCACAGTAATGATGTTAACACATGAACAAGACAACGCACAGGAAATTCAGTCATATCCCTGCAGTTGTAGTCTAGAAATAAAATCCCAAGTCCTCTTTATCTGAGACCGAGACAACACTGAGTAAAACTGCGGTCGATTCCGAGACCTTCAAAAAGTGGTCTAAAGACCACGAAACGTTCCATATGACTGTTTATACGCACATGTTTCTGATCTACAACCTCTAATGGTTACATTGTTTGGTTACATTTATGCAACCGAAACTACTTGGTTAAGGTTAGTAAAATAACTGTCCTGACTGTCTGGTCACAACAGCTTTTACAACTTTTAAATAATTTTTCAACTCCTACTACATGAGCCCCGTGTCTTTGCGTAACGTTTTTCTCTACGACCTGTAACGCTAAACAGGCACTCACAAACCTTCTGGTGGAAGCATGCTGCATGCTGATTGGCTCACTGACCTTGATGAGATGTACTCTTTAGATATTGAAATTAGGTATCAAATGACAAGGCATTTTCGATACTTTAGAGGAAATTTGGCCTGGGCATAAAAAATACTGAATTCGGTACCCAGCCCTATTAATTATATAATATATAACAGTATAAATATGTCTCTTAAATTAATTGTGTTATAGGCAGGGTTGGTAACTATTTCCAATATACTGTACACCCCTATAAATAACTAATGGGCTCTGAAAAAGGATGAAAAATGCTGCATTGCTAACAGTAGTCATGATTGTGTTAAACGTTCGGTATGCTAATATTAGCTGTTAGCTTAGCAGTGAATGATAAATGACGTATAACTGCGCTCCATTCTGCGCTCTGAAGCAGCGACGCAGCGGACTCGTGCCCGTCTGTGTGTGGGTCGGAGCTCCAAGGAGATGCTACTTTCAAATCTTGCTAGCTTTTCAACATCACCAACCCTGCCTTTAACTCTACAAACCGGCTTGCTGAAGCGATGCTTTAGGTAACTGCGTGGTATTAGTGGTTAGCTCGCCAGCTACACTAGTCACCAAGCTTCAAGCCTCACATTTTCCAGGATGTGTGGATGTAATACACTGTGCCACGTTCTGGTGTGACCAGGCCGTTGCTTCTGATGGAGGAAAGTCAGACAGTCTGGAAAAAACACGTATAGAACAAATATGTTCTAAGCATGTTAAGGTTTAGGATTATAGGATTAAGGAAATGCTCGATCCTTCATAGTTTTCCATATCCATATGTTGCATTTACATATGATATGACATGAAGCCCTTTTTTTAACACAAGCGCAAACTCATCATGGTTTTCTACAGAAATGTTTTGCATCCCCTTCCATGATTAACCATTGAGGGGTTTCCAGGGGTCCGTCAGGCGCTCCCGTGGCATCCTGAGGACTTAATGGTGTCCTCCAAAATTAAGAAGGAATTTCATTGACCCCATCTAATGTACAACAGCTGCTTAAATTAAGTTTTCTATGTTGTAACTTGTAACTCTCATATAGTTCTGTAAATCCTTTTGATTTCCTGGTAAAAGATGATCAAGTGTTGGTTTGAATCATTAACATTTTAGAGCGTGATCTGAAAGACACATAAATACTATCAGGTATCAGGTACACATAAATACTACCAGGTATTTATGTGTCTTTAGTCTCTAGATCCACAACAACATATTAGATAAGATGAAAACAATCGTTAGATGTTTCAGGGCTCTTCCAGAACGTCAAAGGCTGGTGTCCGCTGTCTTCTTCTTTGGCGCACTGACGGAGTTAGGAAGTGTTGCGGTATCCGGCTGGGCGTCCCTGCAGAAGTACACGGCAGGGTTTTTACAGGCCCACATTGCCACCTCTCCTCCCCCTCCTCCTTTTCCAGGACTTGAATTTGACAGCCGGCTGTTATTGTTCACACCTACGCGACTCACGTAGCGGTCCCTGATCCTCTCTGCTTGGTTAAGCCGAGCCGAGCGGTTATGGGTTTGGCTGGAGAGGTACGCAGCGATATTTCTTGTCCGATAGCCCTCCTCTCTGCTCCGCCCCAGTAACATGGATATATTGGGGTTCCTCAGGGCGTAGATCAGAGGGTTGATGGCTCCGTTTGCCCAGGCTAGCCAAATGGCCACTGTGTCCATTGCCGGGTTGAACGTGTAGTTCCCCAATGCTGTAACTAACCCCATTAAACAATATGGCCCCCAACAAAAAATTATGAAAACAATCATAATCAGAACTGTGGTGGCTGTTCGCATTTCACTGTAGAAACGCAGTAAGTATGCGTATGTGGTCACAGGCCGGACTCGGATTTCAGAGAGACGAACTGTCTTACAGATGTTGTAATGACAAAAACACATGAGGGCGAAGGGCAGTAAATAACATACAACGATAAGGCAGATGCTGTAAGCCGTCCCCATGCGCGATGTCCCGGAGTGGAACACGTACATACAGTGGTAGAAACCTCGCTTATGGATTTCTGCAGGCGGTTGGACTAAGAGATACCAAGGTAGAGAGAAAATGACTGCAGTTAACCACACAGCAATCAACAACCGAGTTGCTTTCTGGCGCCCTATTTTGGCCTGCGGCTGTCTGACTATGGCAAAGTACCTGTCAAAGGAGATCAAAGTCATAGTCAGGGTGGAGATGATACCAAAGCAGGTGTTGAAAAAGCCGTTGACCACGCAGAAACGATCCCCGAACATCCAGGTACCATCCTTGCTAAACAGCATGACGAAGGAGAACGGCAGACACAGCACAGCCGTGAGGAAGTCCGACAGCGACAGCGACATGATGAAAGCATTGGTCACTGTCCGTAGCTGTCTGTGTTTGATGATGACGACGACGACTGCCGAGTTCCCGAAGCTGGAAAGGAGGAAGATGGCGAGGAGTACCAGAGCCTGAGTTGCCACGGTGATGCCCTGCAGGACAGACTTACTCTCAGCGGCGCTCAGCACCGACGGGATTGACACCGGATGGATCGGACCGAGCTCACTCCCTCTATAGTCTCTGAACGTCGATAAGTTTCCTGTGTTTCCCAATGTGGCCTCTGTGGTGGCGGTCACTATGCTGGTCACTATGGAAACAACCCTAAAGAACCAAAAAAAAGACAGAGGTAGAAATAATTGTACAATCATCACAGTCTGGATACAATATGTTCTCAAAAATGTTTTAAAAAATAAACTTATTCAATGGGGCTGTTTTTTATACTAGTGTGATAGCTTGAAGTAGTTTCGGTACTTTTGGTGCTTTTAATACTACTCTGGAAAATAAAATTTTAATACATTAAACAAAATTGTGAATATTGTCTAAGACACAATAACTTAGCTAAATAAAAAGTAAAAAATTGGCTACAGAGAGAGGGCGGGATCTCCACCTTCTGACCAATCAGTGTCTTTGTAATCGCTGCACACAACACAGTTGGCTAGTCAACCTTGTAAGTTAACCCCGACTGGCATCTTCTAGTGAACTTCCTTGGGGCTGCCCTGTGTCTTTTGTGACACCCTGTGAACAAACCATTACCACTTGTTAACCTGTCAAATATCCTTAAGCGTGCACATGCACACCTGTGTAAATATTTTTCCCGCACAGATTGTGAAAGTGAGCCGTGTTTGAATGCACAGACTTGCAAAACGGTTTGCAGACATCAGTCTACTCCTACATTTGAGATAATGAAATCAATTCCCCTTGCTAAATGTATCTTTCATAAAATAGCTAGTTTCTCTTTTTTGATGGTTAAAAATGTCTACATGTCACTGCAGCTCCAGGACAGGCTGCATGGACGTGGCTGATGCCACAGTGTAGGTGCCCCACTGAAGAAATTCCTTCCTTTAGGTTGAGGGGAACTGTTGGATAACTTGCTTCCTCAAGTAATTCAACCAGTTGCTACACACTTGTCCAAAATTAGCACCATCTACCAGCCAAATGCTTGTAAAATAAGCAAGTGGTTGCTTCACTCACCAGCCAAAAAACAATGGTAATGTATTGAGTGGCTGGTCAAATTTGAACATTCACCAGCCAGTTGGCTGGTGGACAAAAAAGTTAATTTTGAATCCTGCACACACATGCACACACACACACATGCACATTTGCACACTGCAACTTGAGTTTTAAAAGCTCTGAACACCCACACAGTAGACTGCCGGCGATTTGATTTCGCCCTGCAGCTCAGGCTGGAAACCTGTAAATTTTTCTATCCTGGTTCCATTTGCGGGAACCAATCACAAACTGGCTTATCCACCTGGCGCGCTATTGGCGGGTTTAACACGATGACGACAGAGAAACCGCGGCCACCGAAGCGCAGCAACCCGTTGATGCTGCTGTTGCTGCTACACCACCTGGATCCTTGGTTACTCTGGCTGATTGGACCTCTTCCCAGGACTGTGTGGGCGGGTTTAGACTGATTGACATCTTCCTGAGCCTCCCGTTAGCTCTGTTGCACCTGTTAGGGCGGGACAAATGACAGCTTTACCATTCTTATTGGTAAATAAAATTTGTGACGTAGTAGGCTCGTTTGAGAAGAGCTGCGCCTCGCATGCAAAGTGGTCGAGAGCAGGCGGCTGTGACAAAAAGCCACGGTTAAGTCGGACACTTTACAGCTGTTGCCCACAGCCTTCAGTCTGAACAGGAAGTCACAGAAACACTCACATCCTGTTAGGTCAGACTGTGATTTAATAATATGTTATGAGACCCATATATCAGCTTGTAGTCTCCAGTTGATTTTATTGAGACAGACTAGCTGTCAAAATGCTCTACATGCGATCTGTTGCTGATGTTAATAAACAACTGTAAATGATCCGTAATCTGAACGGTATTTAGTCTCTTTGACTTCTAATATATCGGCGGGCTGATATTATCAGCCAATATTAGGCATTTCCCAATCTATCGGTATCTGCATTTATAATGGACGATTTAAATTTTTTTTTTAAATATTCATTCATCAGAATCATTTATAATGACAAATAAATGATTCTGATAAATGAATATTTAAAAAATAAAAACGGACGGCCAACCATGTTGTGAGTGATGGTGTTGCATAGTTTGTCCACCAGAGGACGCTATGCAACGTCCCTGTTGGCAACACTGAGTATTTTTTGGGGTTAATGTGTTTTTGTTCAAAAGGACTTTAAGTTTCATATCTTAAATTTGTATTTTTATCCATTTTATTTATCAGAACTTTAATATATTTTGATGTTCCTCTGTTCTGTTATAACAATAAAACAAATTATTATCATATTATTTTAGTGAAAACTCATAAATAAACTACAAATAACTAATGTTAGGGAAATCTGTTTTGTAACGCATTTCTGGATTTTTAAAAAACAATATATCGGCCGATATAGCGGCATATCGGATTTTTAAATAACCAAATATTCGTATTGGTATCACCCTTAAAAATCGTTCGGGCTCTACTATCAGCCACACAACATGTGATCTGTAAGAATACGCCTTTAAATCTGACAAATAGCAATTAAAATCCCTTCAATTCAAAAACATAAAACCGTTTAGACAAAACTTCATTGTGTTGATTCTGAACCAATCAACTGTTAGATCAGCTGAGAGCCAGGCGTTTCCCATCATGCACCGGGTCCACCTGGGTCTTTCAGTCGGTGGAGAGCAATCGCAGCACCTGCCTCCCAAAACTGCGGCTGTGCACGTGTGCATGACGTCAAAGCAAGTCGGGATCAAGTCGGGATCAAGTCGGGATCAAGTCGGGATCAAGTTGGGATCAAGTCGGCATCAAGTCGGGATCAAGTCGGGATCAAGTCAGGATCAAGTTGGGATCAAGTCAAGTCGGGATCAAGTTGGGATCAAGTCGGGATCAAGTCGGGATCAAGTTGGGATCAAGTTGGGATCAAGTCGGGATCAAGTCGGGATCAAGTTGGGATCAAGTCGGGATCAAGTTGGGATCAAGTCGGGATCAAGTTGGGATCAAGTCAGGATCAAGTTGGGATCAAGTCAGGATCAAGTCGGGATCAAGTCGGACACAAGACTGAACTGGCATGCATTGGCCAGCGATCGCCGGTGATAGATTCTGCGCAGGCCTAGCCCATCTCGAATCAGCCTAATAAGTTCCCATGTAAGCTCCGGCCCACCTTCAACCACAGCAGAGGTCTAATCAGCCAGAATATGTAAAATCACCTGTGTGGATGTTCAGAAGCTTTAAAACAGAAAGGAAAGATAGAAAAGTGGACAGAAGGAGTGGATTACCTTGGTACAACAGGTGAGGCAGTACCCAGTTGGTTGGTGAAGCTTGGACCCGAGGTGTCAGCTGTGTAGTTGCTGCCACTGCTGCCCCGCAGGGCGGTGCTAACATGCGAATCCATCGACGAAGCACAAAAACAGCACGACAAAAGTCATCCCTCGTCTCACACACATCCATTCAGATCACAATGAGTCCGCTTCATGGATTCAAACACAGCTGCTGATAACTCCTCCTCATCCATTTGATGATTTCTATTTTCATTATCTCCAAATTCATCAACAGAAGGAAGGAAAAGACAACAAGGGGAAGTCAAATCTATATTCAGCGTTGATCTATGAGCACATCATAAGAAGTAGCCCACGCGTGTACAGATTTAGTGACTTCTGAATACATTTCTTTTTTTATGATTTGCAACTCTAATAGGATTTAATTGTTTTTTATCTAAGGTTTTTGCTCTTTTTTGCCTCTTCCTTATGCTGGTTTCCTTTTAATTATCTTGTTGGAAATATATTTTCAATGCCATTTACATATGGACTACATATTATAACGTATATTTTAGGCTGTTGCTATATTACAATACAATAACCTACATCCACTACTGCATATTACTTGATGGTAGAGTAATACTGTAGCTACAGTGATTATAACATGACACACCTACATTATGTAGCCTACTCTATACAGATAGAAAACAGCAGACCTTTTATATTTTACATATGTAAATATTCAAAACCCAACTGACAGGAAGTCAACAAGGGGCCAGGCTGTTGCCTAGCAATGTAAATCCATTGACAAGGTCTAGCTAATAGGCGACTAGCTAAGCTAATTAGCAAACGCAGCTGTTTTAGGTTCAGCCTAATGTTACCATAGACAGTTAAATGTTACCACAATAACTCACTTTGTTTCAAACTTACCCGGAAGTTATTGCTTTACATTCCGTAAAAGGAAATTGGCTTTGAGTCATATTAAACAAATGCATGCTTGGTAAAAATAATAATAATAATAATAATAATAATAATAATAATAATAATAATAATAATAATAATAAAAAGAAAATGTGCATAAGTTACATGCCCGTTATTTGGCTGTGCAACGTGGCTTATTTATTTCCTTTCTTCCTTCTGTTATCTCAGACTTTGGTCATTTTATCTGTCCACAGTAAAACAAGCGATGTCTCTCCATCAGTCATTGAGCTCCAGCCGCTTGTTTTCTTCATGTTTCGGCATACTAGCGTTCATTTCCTCTGGATGTTTTTGAGTGCACGTACACGGCAGGCTGCAAAAAATAAAAAAATAAGCCCATGCAGTCTATATTCCTAAAACCGTGTCGTTAATGTCAGTAAGTTAGGCTGCAGATTTGTTGGCCTTTGAAATCCTTCGTAAGGAGAGGAGAAGAAAGTCAGTCCGTTTCTATCCCAGAGCTGCCTGGAAGACAAAGGAAAACACCGAGAGAGAGAGAGACGTGCAGCGGCTGTCACCCTGCTGATTCCTGGAAGGAGAAATAACCCAAACCTTAATTCTGCTGCTCTTTATCTCCATGAATAACAGCTCTGAAAGCAGACGAGCCCAGCTTCGGAACGCAAATCATCTCTCTCTCTCTCTCTCTCTCTCTCTCTCTCTCTCTCTCTCTCTCTCTCTCTCTCTCTCTCGTCTTGCTACCTCTCTCAAACCACGCCTTTTATATGAGCGTGCTCACAGCTTCATGTGACGTTTAATGCAGTTGCCATGGTAAAACTGGTGATAGATTGATTTGCTACGTCCATGTTAAATGGCCTTATGTATATAAGCAGTGCCTGAAATGGACCAGTCCTCACCACTGAGTCCACATGAGTAGACTACCCTTACTTCTTATTGTTCTTATCAGTATGACTATACTTTTATTAGTTTTTTTTATGATGGCATTGTTATTTGAATATGATGAGTGAAAGTGTGTCTTTTTTATCCTGGTTAAATAAAGGTTTGAATGAATAAATGAATTATTAGGCTGACAGCATACCAAAAAGCTCTGATTTATTGGAAAAAACCCAAGCAATTCTATGTAAAATCAGAAACGGCCCGGACACTGCGACGATCTCGTATTGCCAGACCTATTTCCACAGAGCTGTGGAGATATGTAGGCTGTCTGGTTTGCTTGCATTTCTTTAAACCAATCACAATCATCTTGGGTGGCGCTAAAGCTCCGGATGCAGCGGCGGTGGCTCTGCTAAATAGTCTCCTGTTTTGGTGGAAGATTTTCACCCCACAAAAGAAAACACCACGTAGATCAATTGAGTCCTACTACAATTCAATCTAAAATGATAACAGCACCACACACAGACCTCTTGCAACATTAGCTACAACTATTCTTAGACATCTTAACTGCAAAAAAGCTTTATAACTTACAATTTCGGAGGTAACAACAACTCCACAAGTTAACTCATGCGACTAAGTGAGAACTCACAAGCCCTCAATGACTCGTGAGTCTTTGATGACTCGTGAGTCAATCCCACGAATCAGCCGGCTACGTTGTCATGAGTAGATGAACGAGTGAAGTCTCACCTCGAGCTCAGGGTAAAGCAGATCCACAACAAAAGCCATTCTTTCACATAACATACAATGTTCTGCACGTAGCCTAGCTGAACATACTGTAGGTTTGGTGTATACATGCAATATTAAAATGCAATTAGCGCGAGCAGACAGTCCGAAACATTGCAAGCTCACCTCAGCTCACCTATACTCAAGTGAGTTGCAATTGCCAGGCCTACTAGGCAGGCTTGCCTTGTTGCACGATCCAAATTTCCAGAATGTTGTGATAAGATAAAACAATGGTGGAAACTTTCGTAACATCAGGTAATTTATTGGACACAAGTCAGGGGAGGAGCCAACATGACATCACGATTTTGCGTAAACATACACAGTGACTTTAAGCCAAGTGGCGTGTTACCTGTACGCATTTTGAGCTATCCGTGTGTATGTCTATGCTGTATACAGCGGGCGTAAACATACACGCCACTTACCACTGTTATCGCCACTTTTCATGTTATCGCCACCGTCGTGTTATCGCCTCTTGCCGTGGTATCTCTAGATTAAAGCTACAGTTGAGTTCAGGAAAAGAAAAACGGGTTGGGTTTAGGAAATAAAGAAAGGGAGTTTGGGAAACGTGACACGCTGGACACGATGACCCATCCACCACCCCTATGACCCCTATGACCCATCCACCACCCCGGTGATCCATCCACCACCCCTATGACCCCTATGACCCATCCACCAACCCCTATGACCCCTATGACCCATCCACCACCCCTATGACCCCTATGACCCATCCACCACCCCGGTGATCCATCCGCCACCCCGGTGACCCATCCGCCACCCCGGTGACCCATCCGCCACCCCGGTGACCCACCCACCACCCCTATGACCCACCCACCACCACGGTGACCCATCCTCCACCCCTATGACCCATCCACCACCCCGGGGACCCATCCGCCACCCCGGTGACCCATCCGCCACCCCGGTGACCCATCCGCCACCCCGGGGACCCATCCGCCACCCCGGTGACCCATCCACCACCCCGGTGACCCATCCACCCATCCAACCTCCCTAAGCGGATTTTTTCCCTTTCATACTACTCGCTACGGCGTAAATCCATGCCATCGCAAGGTAATGTAAGTCAATGGAGGCCAAACGGCGTTGATAAACACGCTTAAAAGCGAGTAGGCATATGCGTCTTGATAACACACCAATAATGGCACACAAATTGACGTGTCATACATACGCCACTTCATGAGATCAGTCTGGGAGGAGTAGATCCGATCAGCTATACTCCAACACCAAACCTGTCCTGTGTTTGAGTATGAATTTATGAGTCGCTAGAGATTGAGGCAGTCTGGGCTGCTTCATGATGAGGGAATGTTGTGTTCCTGGACACTCGGCGGAAAACAGGGTAAAGGGGTCTCACACCTAATTCTCGGAAAGAGAGATAGACTGAACTTGCAGAATGACCAGATTTGGGTGAGCATTTGTGTTTGTGGTGCCTATGTTATCGTGCCATGAATATCTTTGCATAACTCAAACTGGACAGCTTCAGCAGGAGCTATATGGCTCTTGGAAATAGACAGACACTAGAGTTGGGATGGTGCCACACAACAACACACTGTTTAATAAGACGGTTTAATCCGAATTCTCCTCGATTAAGATTTCATCTGTGTAAATCATCAAAGTCTCCCGAACCTTCGTCATGTATCCAGAGTGTGTTAACAATGACTTAAAGAGTAACTTTGGTACTTACCTGTACCTTAAGGTACAGGTAATGTGATTTATTGTGATTTACTGTGATTTATTGCACCTAATAAATATAATTACTTACATTTTATTGTTGTATTCAGTATAAAGGTAAACATCATATACTTAAGTAATGTTTACCGATGCCAGATCATGGATTCCTGTTGCATTATTTAACAACAACTAATGGAATAACTTCTTTCATACTCTACTTTCAAACAAATATTCAATACAGCTGAGCAAGATTTTCTACTTTGACCCACTTTTCCAAATATTCTTACAACTTAACTTCCTTTAAGACAGCAACCCAGTTTAGCGTTCACATGCATTTTCTAGTTCAGGTCTTTTAGAAGCTTAATTAACTGGGTTTCTGTTGGAAAAATGTAAGTTAAATTGAATGTCAGTTAGATTTATATGTTTTAATAGTCTGCTTTCACCCAGGGTCACAGGCCTTCACAGCTATCTTCAAAGAACTTGGCCAGGCTTCATTCATTCTGCTAATGAATGCTGATTGGTCAGTGAAGGACTGATTACGACCAGAGATCCCGCTTGACGGCATCTGAAGCGGAGCCAGAATGTCTGAGTGAATATTTCGGCGTGGTTTTTAAAACATTAGCAAACCAAAACTGTCTAGCGTGGGTAATGACAGGGAGAGCCTAACCTGTCAGCTGTGCTTTGTCCTTTTGAGCAAAGGAAGTGACTCAGAGCTCGCCGTGAAGCAGTATCTCCGGCCGTACGATGTGTAGATTAGATTAGATTAGATAATACTTTATTCATCCCACAGCGGGGAAATTTACTTGTCACAGCAGCAGCATTTTCTACAATAAAAGCAATAAAAACAAAAAACAACAACAAACAAACACACAAATAAACATACAAAAAGCAAACAGCAGACAGTGAGCAGCCGGTAAATGTAGTGACATCAAGTAAAGGTTGCGTAAAGTGCAGTAGAACAATATTGCAGAGTGAGTGACGTTAAATTAAATTGAATATGTAATTAAAATAGTATAGCAAAAATAGGTAACCATAAATAATATTGAAAAAGTAAGTACTTGTAACTGGAAAAATATAAATACAGAAGATATCTAGAGTGTGCGAAGTAAAAGAAACACAGTAACAGACGTCATTGAGATTTTAAAAGGCATTTTAGAACCAAAAAAGCCACTTTAAAAAAGTATAACACCCAGCTAGGTGTATTGTCTAAGCCTCCTCTATTGAATGCAACATTCAAATTACAAGACAAAATATCATATACTTTATAAAAATTATATCCTGAGAAAAGGGGTATAGTTCCGCAGTATTTTTGATTTTTGTTTCACACCTTGCCAAATGCACAGCATCAACTAATGATGCACTCCCCCATCCCCCACCCACAACGAACTGAATTGAATAGATTATTAATTATTAATTAATACTATGTAGAAGAATGTTTGTATTTCCAGCAGCTGGCAGCCTTGCAATAAGGAGGATGCAATGTTAGGCCAATCCGTATTTTTTAAATTGAACACAATAAGCTAAGACTACAATTTAACACGGATACTATTCCTGTGATAAACTTTTAAACCCACTGCATGCATGTTCTTTTTGCAAAAATGCCATTCAACATTAGGCCTAGGCCTACTGTATTTTTGTGCGCACATTTGGACAAAAATTGCCTCATAAATCTAGATTTCTATTGGCCTATCCAAGTTTTTTTATTTGTATGTTTTTTGTTTCTGTTTTTTTAGTGTTGTAAAGATCTTGTTGTTTCAATAAAGCGTTGGAAAAAAAAAACGCTTTCCGGGTTGTGCCACCTCATTTTCGTCCGCATCCGGTTTGCCTAACAGCTGACTAACAAATGAAAATACTGTAGAACTGAGGCAAGAAACCTTGCTTTTAAACATTATTGTGCACATAATGGGTAAGTTAAAATAGGGTTAAATTTTCACTTTCATAGCTTGTTAAAATAGTGTAACTGTAGCGTCGCACGGCATAGTTAGCTAGCTATCGTTTGGTTTTAATAACGTTAGCTAACGTTAGCTAGCTAGCTAGATAATACACTGCACTGTTAACGTTAGCTTATTATCACACATTAAGTAAGAGCTAACGTTTTCTCTTGTATTCACGACAGTTCAAACACCGACTACCGACTACAACCGACACACTATTTTGGCATTTTGGTACAGTTATCTCTGAAACTGGCTTGTGTTTGTGTTGGTCACAAACTAGCTAGCTAGCTAGCTAGCTAACTAATATCAATGGTATGCTTCGCTCCCGAAAGCTTTTAACGGTAATTTGTCTAAATTAAGTAGACACCCATTGGATTTGCTCATATGGCAATAAAATGAGAGACTAACTGACCCTTTTCAATGGAGTTCCATTGCTAGGCAACAGCCCATGCCCCTTTTTAACTTCCTGTCAGTTGATGCCATTCACCAACATTGCAACCGGTGTTATGTGCCTTCTGGTTTTTCCACCTACTGGTTTCCGAGCCTGTCCAGATGCCGTGTAAACCTATCAACGGCTACCCACGTTGACAGATTCGCTACAAATTCATAAACATTTTACTGGCCTTTGCATGTCGCACCTCAATATAAACTGTACTGAATATCTGAGTACGACACTACAAAAACATTGTACAGTGGGAAAATAATGTGTTTTAAAAGAAATTACGATGATCCGTGTCGCGCTGGGTTCGAACCCTCTTCAGCAAAAATAATAGCATCGCGGTCTCACTTCACCGTCCGCTAGACCATCAGATCCATCAGGTCACTGGTGAAAAAACTTTGCTTTCTCTCAGTAGGACAAGACTCACAGTTTAACAGAGTAAACCGAAACAACTTGTTACCTTGATTAAGGCTTCAAAACAAAACTATATCGTGCACCATAACCTCCAACTACACCTCTGCGCCATCCGTGTGCAAGGACCTGTCATAAATTACACCAGGCAGCACACAGTTTGTGAACCAATCGGTCTAAAACAACTGGTTACCCTGGGCTGGAAACGCGTGATCTCAATGCTCTCAAACAACTACAACAACAAGTTTCTTGGATTTATGAGAAGAAGCAATATTAATATTGACGTGGCTCAAATGCCTACATCTACGTTTCCAATAGCCTACAACGTTATGTTTACGACTTCATTGTGTTACTTGAACGTAAAAGGTTCTGTCTGTGAAGTATCAGGTGCACTCATAAGACTGTGTTAAACAACGTTCACCTTTCGTCTTGCACCACTTTAAAAACTGATTTGCTGATATCTGGGTGCGTAGGTGACATAATATAACCTACGCTACAACACTAACAATTCAAAAGGTTGGGCACAGACTATTAAAATATCTTCAAAAGAACTATGTATTGTAGGTGTTTGTATTGTCAAATGCATATCTTCCGTCGTAAACATAACGTTGTAGGCTATTGGAAACGTAGATGTAGGCATTTGAGCCACGTCAATATTAATATTGCTTCTTCTCATAAATCCAAGACACCTGTTGTTGTAGCTGTTTGAGAGCATTGAGATCACGCGTTTCCAGCCCAGGGTAACCAGTTGTTTTAGACCGATTGGTTCACAAACTGTGTGCTGCCTGGTGTAATTTATGACAAGTCCTTCCACACGGATGGCGCAGAGGTGTAGTAAGAGGTTATAGTGCACGATATAGTTTTGTTTTGAAGCCTTAATCAAGGTAACAAGTTGTTTCGGTTTACTCTGTTAAACTGTGAGTCTTGTCCTACTGAGAGAAAGCAAAGTTTTTTCACCAGTGACCTGATGGATCTGATGGTCTAGCGGACGGTGAAGTGAGACCGCGATGCTATTATTTTTGCTGAAGAGGGTTCGAACCCAGCGCGACACGGATCATCGTAATTTCTTTTAAAACACATTATTTTCCCGCTGTACAATGTTTTTGTAGTGTCGTGCTCAGATATTCTGTTCAGTACAGTTTATATTGAGGTGCGACATGCAAAAGCCAGTAAAATGTTTATGAATTTGTAGCGAATCTGTCAACGTGGGTAGCAGTTGATAGGTTTACACGGCATCTGGAACGGCTCGGAAACCAGTAGGTGGAAAAACCAGAAGGCACATAACACCGGAAGTCAACTTGGGGCCATTTATAATGTTGAACTGTGAAATGGTCTTGTAGACTTTGGCTGAATCCCATTTCTTTATCTTACCCCTACCCCTTGGCCCTAGAAACCAAGGGGTAAGGGTTAGGGGTGAAAACATCCCCCTATGAAATGGGACACCACTTGGTGACATCACCATACAGTATTGATCCCAAACCTCCAAGATGGCGTCTCTGTTGATTGTGTGGGTTTTGACAACAGTGTCATATGCATTTATATATGTTTTAGTTATGCTATTGTCACTTTGGAGGTGCTGAGGCAGATGTTATCTGTGTAATACTTCTGTTTGCATCTCTGTGACTGACTTAGAGACAGTGTGTACTGTATGTGGATTCTGGCAGGTCAATATTAAATGCTTTTAAATGCAGGGAAACAATGAAGGACGAGAACTTAAAAAAATACCACACACCATATTATAGCTACATGTGAAAGTTAGTTACGGGAAAAAAAAATACCGTTGACCGGAACAGCTAAATTCCACGTTAACGTTCAGTAAGTTCCTGTTACAGCTCAGCTCAGCTTCCTCATGGCAAATCTAACCATGAATGGACAGTGGAAGCCGTTAACTCGCTTACTTGTGGTTTGATTAACTCCTGACACTTTAAAATCAGCTCTAGGCATCATTACTTTTTTCATCGTCTTTGTCACACTCCCCGGAACAACATAGCTAGAAAACAAACCGACTTAATTACATATTCAATTTAATTTAACGTCACTCACTCTGCAATATTATTCTACTGCACTTTACGCAACCTTCACTTGATGTCACTACATTTACCGGCTGCTCACTGTCTGCTGTTTGCTTGCTTTTTGTATGTTTATTTGTGTGTTTGTTTGTTGTTTTTTTGTTTTTATTGCTGCTTTCACTGTAGAAAATGCTGCTGCTGCTGTGACAAGTAAATTTCCCCGCTGTGGGATGAATAAAGTATTATCTAATCTAATCTAATCTAATGTTATACAAAAACTAAGAGTTTCAAATGTTAATGTTTGAAACCATAATGGAACAAAGTGATTGTGTTGCCAAACTGCTGTGTGACTGGTGTGTAAGGTGTTTGTATGTCTTTGCAGCTGTGGCCATGAGTTCAACGTGCCCGGGCACATACTGTGGCAGGATGATGGTCAATGGATCAGTGGAGGGAGAGTGTGGCGTAAGTACTGAAGATCAGATTTGTGTGTGACTGCTGATGGGTAACATTTATGTGTGGGACTGTGGGGCATTGCCTTGTACATCCATCTAAGGCTACATTTACACTGCTGTGTTTTGGTTTTGAAGCAGAGTTTTGAGGTAAAAGGGATCTCCGTGTACATAAGTGTTTCTGGCTCCAGTAGAAGAACTAATCTCCGTTTTAAAGGCACTGACACACCAACCCGATTATAGGCCGTCGGACAGTCTGCCAAGGTCGTTGACTCGAGTCTGCTCCGTGTGTTCTGTGCCGTCGTCAGCCCGGAGGAACCATCGGCGTTCATTTTGCTGGCAGGCAGTTGGACTCAATGACCAATCTGATTGGTGAAGTGCTAGCCCTTCAGTAGCGAATCAGTGCACTTATGTTAAAACACTTACTGGAAATGATGAGCGGGATGGGCGTGACGAACGCCTCTCAAAATCTGCCGCAAATCATTCTTAAAATGTTTTCAGAAACGCGTTTTTAGTGAACTATTTTCCTAAAATATGAAATTGTATTCCGCCATTATGGTCGGCTTTGAAATTCGGGAGAAGCCAGACCCACGTGACGCGTTTGTCATTTCTGGTTTACATTTTTTGGACGACAATACAGATTAGCGCCGCCTGTTGTTATGGAGACGTATAATGTCGCGTGTGCATAACGTACACCCAAGTCGGCGTCGCGTCAGAGTGTTTCCGAGGCACTTTATGGACCAACGGGAGCCCAATGATCAGTCCGACTGCGTTGTTTGCCGACGGTCGGCCATCGGGTTGGCGTGTCAGAGCCTTAAACCAACACGCCAAAACCCCATATCTCTATGCGCGTGCCGGGGTGAAGACGAGGCAACACGTATACTCTGCCCGTTGCCGGTAGTACTGGTGTGTCTGGTGGCCGTCTCTGATGTTGCCAGAGGTCTCCGTTTGCAACCATTGAGACTGCAACACAACCCCGCAGTTTCCAAACGTTTTGAAATGTCTCCGTTTTAGGGGCTCTAAAACGCCAGAGCGGTGTGGAGGTGTAAAACATAGCAAAAGATATTAGTTTTTAAACCAAGATGTAGCAATGTAAACGTAGCCAAAGAGAGCCGGGATGGTTGTAAATAGCATTCCACTTGCTCAAACACAGAGCTTACTGGCAAGCGTTAATGTTGAGCCCGGCTAATCACTGCCGTCTCCGTCTGTCCTGCCAGGTTTGTCCTCGAGGAGAGCGGGCCAACATCCAGAAGGTGTGCGAACGCTGCACTGAATCCCCCGAGCTCTACGACTGGCTCTATCTGGGCTTCATGGCCATGTTGCCCTTAGTGCTGCACTGGTTCTTCATCGAGTGGTATTCTGGAAAGAAGAGGTGAGCAGGATTACTCACAGAGCATCAAATAATATCCGTGGAGTTGGACATTTTGCTTTGTTCCTTCAGAAGCAAGGAAAGTATCGGCATTATCAATTCTCTTCCACCTTGAAACCTGCCCTAGAGTTTCTATCGGATCAAAGTAGGGCTGATTATGCAGAAAATCAGATATCATGGGATGTTTCGCCAAACACCTCAGTGTCGATATTGCAACGTTTTGTACCGTATTGTATGGTTGACTGTAGGTGCTTTAACAAAAATGAGATTTTAGATAAATAATCATCAATAATGTGGATATAATGGAGGCAAATAATAGAACAGTTAGAAAACAGTCTGGTAAGTTCAGAATATGACATCACTTTACCTTAACCCGGCTTTTAAAACCAGAAAAAGACAAAACTATCGTTGAAATATCGATTTATTGCCCAGCACTAGATCAAAACCAACATTTTTGATCAAGAAATATTACAAGTTGCACCAGTAATTCAGTAAACCAGGCTTATTTTCAGGAAACCATGTTTCATAAACCAGGTTCAGGCTTTTAATTATTTATAGAAATTTGCCTTAAAGTATGCAAACATCAATAAACATTTATATTAAACATTAATATGAAATATGGATCTACTTGTTTTTTAAGGCCGATACTGATTATTATTAGTTAATGAAACCGATATTTGATACCGATATGCCTTTACAGTGAAAATGAAAATCTTTAAAACAAAATGAAGACGTTGGAATGTTAAAAACTCAAACACAAAACTTTGTTTAAATGCTTTATTCAAGTATTTAATAAATTATAAACTTTAAACATATTACCCAGTAACAGAGAGTCAAATTCTGTCGTGGGCGCGACATTAAGTCAGACTCGGTGTCCTATCTAAATAAACAGTAAAAAAAAAATACATACAGAAAAAACAGACATTGCATAAGAAGTTGCTTAAGAAAAAAAAAAGAAGCTAAATGGGTTGAGGGCAAAATTTCCAAAGAATATACAGGACGTGCAATGGATCACACGTTGCATACGTCTTAGGATACGTTTAAACGTCCTACAAATGAAAGAAATTAACGCCCAACATTACTGGTGTTTTCTGTTGTCTGTTGTTGTGTTGTTGGTGTGTGCGTGTCCAGTTCCAGCGCTCTGCTGCAGCACATCACAGCCATGTTGGAGTCCAGCGTGTCAGCTGTGGTCACCCTGCTGGTCACAGAGCCGGTGGGGAAGCTCAGCATCCATTCCTGCCGAGTCCAGATGCTGTCGGACTGGTACACCATGCTCTACAACCCCAGTCCCGACTACATCAACACGTTACACTGCACGCAGGAGGCCGTCTACCCGCTGTAAGTACTGACAACAGGCTTCTGGCAGTGCGGAGAGTGTACTAAGCAACGTCCGGTTTCATATTTGTCAGTCAACCTTTAAAAAAAACCTTTCCGGCAGGGTGGGTTGTGGACCTGAGGAGGCGGAGCTGTACTCTGGTCCAATTTAACCTCTGCATACAAATACTATATTTCAATAAAAGGTCAATGGAAATTTACTAACTCTGTTACATAATTTAACAGTTTGAAACTACAGTGGACTTACTTGAAACTCTTTGTGCTCATATTTATACAGTTATTTATGCCATTTCAAAGAGATTTATTGAGTATTATCATTCTGTACCTTACCAGGTCACTGTCATATGTATTTGTCAACCTCAAATATGTTTTCTGACATTTTTGGTCCAAGTATCCTGGTTGATTTTGGTTTATGGCTCATTGGGACTCATTAGAGCGCCTCTTGTTTCTCTCTTCCTTAGCTACACCATCGTGTTGATCTACTACGCGTTCTGCCTGGTGCTGATGATGCTGCTGCGTCCTCTGTTGGTGAAGAAGATAGCGTGCGGCCTGGGCAAATCGGATCGCTTCAAGAGCATCTACGCTGCTCTGTACTTCTTCCCCATCCTCACTGTGCTGCAGGCGGTAGGCGGAGGACTGCTCTGTGAGTATCGAGGTGCAGCGGGAGGAGAAGCTGTAGGCTAACCCTGCTCACTGTTATTTTGCATTTATTGAACTTAAAAAACAGTGAAACTGTTCTACAAATCAACAGTGAAAACACCTTGAACTGTGAAATTTCCCTGCTGGATTCTGGCTTTGATTTAAATATAATGTCGGCAGGGATCAGTCTATGACCTGGCTGTGGCATTGATCAGTCTATGACCTCACTGTGATTTAAAGACAATGTTGGTAGGGATCAGTCTATGCCCTGGTTGTGGCATTGATCAGTCTATGACCTGGCTGTGATTTAAAGATGATTTCAGCAAGGATCAGTCTATGACCTGGCTGTGATTTAAAGATAATGTCGGCAGGGATCAGTCTATGACCTGGCTGTGGCATTGATCAGTCACCTCACTGTGACTTAAAGAATGTCGGCAGGTATCAGACTATGACCTGGCTGTGATTTAAAGGTAATGGTAAATGGGATCAGTCTATGACCAGTTTCCATGGGAACTTCTAATTCTTTTTGCTTTCCTTTGACATTTTTTATGCTTCTTAAAAAGGCTTTTTAAATGTTTTTTTTAAACACCTTTTTACACTCTCAACGCCTGTTTTGACGCTAGCTCTACTGTAGCCCTGAGCCACATCCAACTGGTTTGAGAGTTGTTCAGTGAATAACCAACGATGTCTGGTTGTGTAGGTTGGCCCGTGCAGCTGTGAGTGACAGTTTGTGTGTTTCAGACTATGCGTTTCCCTACATCATACTGGTCCTGTCTCTGGTCACGCTGGCTGTTTACATGTCTGCCTCGGAGATACAGGTAACACCACTCGCTGCGCTCTGTCTTTCTAATATGTAGCATGTGGTGGCACGTGTCTTAATATTATTGCAGGAAAGATTGCTCACTACTATTAACTCTTACGTTGTCCTCCTGCGTCAAAAACTGACAATTTTCTTAAGTTTTCACTAACACCACCTTACTACCACTAGTTTTACACTACTTTTGGAATTCATGGTCAATAACCCTCATTTATATAGAATTATACCTAATATTTGAGTTAAAAAAGCAGAAATTGTGAATTTTTGACTAATAGTTAAGATCAGAGGAACGTACAGATGAGTTTAGTCAGGAATGAATGTGATCACCTAGTATGATTTATTCTGACTTGTTTGTGTGTGTGTGTGTGTGTGTGTGTGTGTTTTTCTGTCTGTCTCTCTCTCCCCCCACAGTCTTTTAAGAACCTTGTCACTAAGAAGAAGCGTCTGGTGGTCCTGTTCAGCCATTGGCTGCTCCACGCGTACGGCATCATTTCTATCTCCCGATTGGACAAGCTGGAGCAGGACCTGCCGCTGTTGGCCCTCGTGCCCGGTCCCGCCCTCTTCTACATCGCCACCGCCCGGTTCACAGAGCCCAGTCGCATCCTGTCGGAGGGCGGCAACGGACACTGACGTTGTTGACCGACCAATCCAACATTGATGCAGTTTTTACAGATGTCTACGGTACAAACCTTCAGATTCTCACACTGAGAGATTAATGATGACATCATCAAGTGCCATAGTTAACGTTGGGGAAACCATTTCATCATCTACTCCACATGGTATATAATATGGTGTGTGTATATATAAGTAGGGCTGCAACTAAGGATTATTTGCATCGGCGATTAATTTTTTTGATAATCGATTAGTTGTTTGCGCTATAAAATGTCGGACAACGGTTTAAAACGTGTGGATCAGTGTTTCCCAGAAGCCCAAGATGACCTCCTCAAAATATATATTCAGTGTACTGTCAGAGGAGAGAAGAAACCACAACATATTCACATTTAAGAAGCTGGAATCAGAGAAAAAAAAATTTTCTTATGAAAAATGACTCAAATCAAAATAGTTTAATTGTTGACAACTAATAAATTAATCTTTACAACTCGTACGTATATTAATAGTTAAAGTTGGCCAATAGGTGATAACTACTCCCGGTTTTGTACAGTTGATGTAATGCCAGTCAGGATTTCTGTGATCTGATTCCAGATCAGTTCACTCAGCTGATTAAGTCATCTGAAGGTGCACTAGGAGTTCCTGCTCGGTCACTTCTGTTGACGGTCCAAGTAAATTCAAAACAAAACGGAGGAAGCCCGCCCCCATGTTTTCCATAACTGTTAGGACTAACCGACCAACTGTCACTAACCCCCACCCCCTCCCTTGGCCATCTTGCTGGTGTGTGTTTTGTGTTATTTTGGTGCCTATCCTGTGCCAATAGTGTCTGTTTGACGTTTACGACTCCTGTGTTGTGTCCCGAGACCGGACTTTTTCACAGTGTATTTGGGGTGGGGGGGGGCAGCCAGCAGCCAGCAGCCAGCAGCAGTCAGCCAGCAGCAGTCAGCCAGCCAGCAGCAGCCAGCCAGCAGCAGCCAGCAGATCAGGGAGAGATGCCTACGATTTGAGACAAAAATGAAATCGTGCTGAACCATACAGGAACTCATAGTGCACCTTTTAACACTTAAATCTTCCCATTGGACGACGACTCCATGCAGACTTTCAGTGCTCGTAAAACTCTTTACATTTCATTCTATGCATGGTTGCAACTAATGAGTCTAGTGGACAAATCAGGGTTCAACAATAAGGGCTCCCCGATGGCCTGGGCCGGCGACTATATAACGACCCGGGTACCCGTGCCAGCGACTATAATGACCCGGGTACCTGGGCCGGTGAATATATAACGACCCGGGTACCCGGGCTGGCGACTATAACGACCCGGGTACCCGGGCCGGCGACTATAACGACCCGGGTACCTGGGCCGGTGAATATATAACGACCCGGGTACCCGGGCCGGTGAATATATAACGACCGGTACCGGCCGGCGATATATAACGACCGGGTACCGGCCGGTGATATATAACGACCGGGTACCGGGCGGCGATTATAACGACCCGGGTACCGGGCGGCGATATATAACGACCGGTACCGGGCGGCGAATATATAACGACCGGTACCGGGCGGCGAATATAACGACCGGTACCGGCCGGCCGAATATCTAACGACCGGGCGGCGAATATATAACGACCGGGTACCGGGCGGCGAATATATAACGACCGGGTACCGGGCCGCGAATATCTAACGACCGGGTACCGGCGGCGAATATATAACGACCCGGGTACCCGGGCTGGCGACTATAACGACCCGGGTACCCGGGCCGGCGAATATATAACGACCCGGGTACCCGGGCCGGCGAATATATAACGACCCGGGTACCCGGGCCGGTGAATATATAACGACCCGGGCCGGCGAATATATAACGACCGGTACCGGGCGGCGAATATATAACGACCGGGTACCGGGCAGCGAATATATAACGACCGGGTACCGGGCTGGCGAATATATAACGACCGGGCGGCGAATATACGACCGGGTACCGGGCGGTGAATATAACGACCCGGGTACCCGGGCCGGTGAATATATAACGACCCGGGTACCCGGGCCGGTGAATATATAACGACCCGGGCCGGCGAATATATAACGACCCGGGTACCCGGGCCGGTGAATATATAACGACCCGGGTACCCGGGCCGGTGATTATATAACGACCCGGGTAGCCGGGCCAGCGAATATCTAACGACCCAGGTACCCGGGCCGGTGAATATATAACGACCGGTACCGGGCCGGTGAATATATAACGACCCGGGCCGGCGAATATATAACGACCCGGGTACCCGGGCCGGCGAATATATAACGACCGGGTACCGGGCGGCGAATATATAACGACCGGGTACCGGCGGCGAATATAACGACCGGGTACCGGGCCGGCGATATATAACGACCGGGTACCGGCCGGCGAATATATAACGACCGGTACCGGGCGGCGAATATCTAACGACCGGGCGGCGATATATAACGACCCGGGTACCCGGGCCGGCGATTATATAACGACCCGGGTACCGGGCCGGCGAATATATAACGACCCGGGTACCCGGGCAAGCGAATATCTAACGACCCGGGCCGGCGAATATATAACGACCCGGGTACCCGGGCCGGCGAATATATAACGACCCGGGCCGGCGAATATATAACGACCCGGGTAGCCGGGCCAGCGAATATCTAACGACCCGGGTACCCGGGCAAGCGAATATCTAACGACCCGGGTACCCGGGCAAGCGAATATCTAACGACCCGGGCCGGCGAATATCTAACGACCCGGGTACCGGGCGGCGAATATCTAACGACCCGGGTACCCGGGCCGGCAACTATCTAACGACCCGGGCCGGCGATTATATAACGACCCGGGTACCTGGGCTGGTGAATATATAACGACCCGGGCCGGCGAATATCTAACGACCCGGGTACCCGGGCCGGCGACTATCTAACGACCCGGGTACCCGGGCCGGCGACTATCTAACGACCCGGGTACCCGGGCCGGCGACTATCTAACGACCCGGGTACCCGGGCCGGCGACTATCTAACGACCCGGGTACCCGTTCGGGTATCATCAATCATAAATCATTTGATTTGAATGTGCCGTTGGCCAATCAGGAATTGAGTTGGCACTTGATGCTTTTGATGTTTTTCTTCAACATTTGTCACACTTTTGGTGCTTCCGTTTTTTAAAACTTTTTTTTATTTATTTATTAAGTTTTTTTTTTTTTTTGTACGTTTTTTCCCTGACGCCGTTTTGGAGACGTTTTCCTCAGATTCTTAACACACGGGCCGGTAAGAAGTCCCTTTGGCAAGTATTTTTATTTTTTTTACTTGCCCGACCGGATAATTGAATTAAAACTTAGCGTTGAACCCTGCAAATTAATAATCATATAGTCCTGAAAAGAACGGCCGAAGCCGATTGGGACTCTGTGACGTCTTTAATGACTCATTTAGATTTAGGATTCAGTGATTGTGATGAACTTTTCAACGTTCTTGTCTTTTATTTTCCCAAAGTTGGGATCACTTTTTAAATTTTTTTTTTTTATTTTACATTTTTGTCGCTTTTTGGTGGCGTTTAGTCGTTTTCTGGACATTCTTGATGCCTTTCTCTTTCTTTTTGTCACTTTTCTCCACGTTCTTAACGCTTAAATTATATTTTGCTTTTTCCAATGTATTTTTATTTTTTTTAAGCTTGTCTCTTTTTTCAATGTATTTAATGCAATTTCCTTTTTTTTCTTTTACATTTTTCGACGTTCTTGTCTCTTTTTTTTCTTGACGTTTCTATGTTTTTGTCACTTTTCTCAACGTTCTTGACACTTTCTTAAAGGTTTCGGTTGCTTTTTTTTCAATTTATGCCTTGTTTTTTTTAACATTTTTGTCACTTTGTTTGACGTTTGTTCCTTTTCTGTACATTCTAGTCTTTTTCTGTTTCTTTCATGGTTTTAAGTCTTTCTTCTCAACGTTCTTGTTGCCTGGGATAGGGATTGTATCGGACTGTATATTATATAATTGTAAATATATATATATATGCTTGTAAATATGAGTGTGCTCAGTAGGATTTGCTACGTGCACATAAGCTCAAATTACAAATGGATGTTTCCCAACAGTGTGTGAGCTGTATAATTACCTGTATAATTTCATGTGCTCTGTATTTATATTTGAATCTGTAAAGTGAACCCTGTCAGTATTATCTGAGTCATCTTCATGGTTTTCTTCAACATAAACCTGCTGTCAAAGTCAAACCGTGTGGTCTCATGAATGCGAGAGGAGATTCCTGAGGCAGAGAGAGCGCTCATGTTATTTAATACAGAAGACATTATACTAAAATGTATTTTTGGACACATTTGGGGTGTCATTGTATGTGACCAAACAGGAAGTGGAGCCGATAACTATCTGTAGGAACAGAGACCTACGCTCAATTGGTGCTTGGAATAAGTTAACAATCAATAACAATATTCCAGTCTGATTATCCAACATCCATTGCTTTAATTTTAGTGTAAATAATTCCTAATTTCTTCTTTTCTAACTTAAACATTAGGTATAATTTCCTATAAATGAGGTTTATTGATCATAAATGAACTGTAAAACTAGAGTTAATAAATTAGTGTTACATAGTGTTGAAGAAAAAGGTAAAAAACATTGCTTAAAAAGTTTTGATTTTGACGGATAGACAACGCGAGGGTTAAAGTCAGTGGACCAGCCAACCAACAGGCTGTAAATAACAGACACGTCTGTAGACTCAATGACAGCCAAACAACATTTTTAGGAACAGTTGTTTTTAATCATAGACCTCTGAACACATTTTGATTCAATATTTCCTCAGTAGGTATGCATAAAACTCAAAGTGCAAACACCAATAATTTATAATTTATGTTCATAAAAACAAGTTTTTTTTAAAAACAAGGCCTTTATGCAGCATGTCAACAATAAGTCATTTTTTTTTAAGTTTCTATATCAGAATTTTAGGTTTCTTTCAACCAAATTGCCAAAAACATTATCCTGTATGCTTTCGTACAACGCTCCTCACAAGTAAAACAAATGATCAGTTCACTGATTTCATTGAATTTGGGTGTATTACTCAATTGTAATGACCCAGAAAAATAAAAAGGGTCGACAGGAAGACAACACGAGGGTTAAATACATCCCCA
The DNA here is from genome assembly GCA_013375575.1 of Percina caprodes. Classification (NCBI taxonomy): domain Eukaryota; kingdom Metazoa; phylum Chordata; class Actinopteri; order Perciformes; family Percidae; genus Percina; species Percina caprodes. Next base: position 4,240,452 of record JABXJD010000022.1, on the reverse strand, counting down.
TCAGTGATGAGGTCTGCCCTGGAAAACGTTACGACTACACGTCGGCTCTTCTACAACAGTGTGTGGTCAGTTAACTTGGACATCTGCACATTCAAATAATACAAGAGTTAAAATATGTCCCACTCCCAACTTTAAAAACTACCTGAGACTACCAGAAAAATCTCAAATCCAAACAAAGGAATCCACCTTCAGATGCTCCCAAACCGTTAGATATTACGTTTTTTTTTTTTATATTACAAGTTATGAACATTCAGAAAGTATTCATACCCTTTCTCACTTTTTGCACATGGTGTTATGTTGCAGCTTTATGCTACAACAATCAGTTCTGTAGATAACATTTGCAGCTTTGGATTTATGTGTTTGTGATTGTGTACATATTGATTATTTAAAGAATACCAACATCTGAGCCTGAGAAGGCTTCCGCAAGATATGGAAACCTTTAAAAGGATTTTGAGTACGATGACTCGGATATGATTTTAAAAAAGGCATTTTGTGTTGAATGCACTCAACTAATAGTCTGATAGTTACAAACACGTGTGCAACTACTGTTATACAGACTGTAAATTGAAGGTATTTCATAAAACAACAACCCCATTAACAATACCTAGTCTGATATGCTGATCGGTATATGATAGCTCTACGCATAAACTCTGTGAATGTTACTCAGTGTAGTTGTTTGCGGCAACACTGCAGCTCAGCAAGAGTAGCTGAGACAAACTGGAATACTACACGCAGGTTGTTTGCATCAGTATAAAGATGGGCTGTAACGACATGATATATGAAACCTGCGTCGCGGTTTGAGAAGGCCCAATGGCGACACACCCCTTCCTGCTCCCAGAGTTATCCTTCCTGTCCAGATCCAACGCTACCACATCTTTAAATCACTAGTAGCATTAGTGCTTTTTATGCCATAGCCCCCTTTTGTCGGGTAAATTTAGCTAACTGTAAAGATGGCTAGAAGCAAAAGGGGAGGGGGGGGGGGAAGGGCAACACATCGGTAACGCTAACATAACATTACAAATGGGTGATGTTCTGGTACTTTATGTACTCGATGTTCTGGTCTGTTCCCCGGCGGTTCAGTAAACTGCCGTTAGCGTCCTTAGCACCGAAGATAAGTGCTGACCAGCTGGCTGGGGGGCAGGAATTCGATTATTCCACAATATTAAAAACAAACAAACCAATATCCAAATCACGAAATTGAAAACCGAAAACCCAACTCCAAATAGTGAAAGTACTCCGTACTATGTGATGTCCTAGTAATACAGTTATGAGTACAGTAATGGCTGCCATGCAGTTGCCATAGCGGTGTTTTACCCCTTCAGAAAAGAATTTACATGGAAATATGGAAGAAATACAAATACACCGTGATAAATACTGTTAGCGTTCGTGCTTCAAATTATACCGTGGTATATATTTAAGGCCATACGTTCATAAATGTTACTTGTGATTGATAAGTGGAGGTGCATCGCTGCTGCACTCGCACATCACATCACACCTACAGTGTGTTTAGCGAAGATCGGTCGTCTTTTGAAGTGAAACAGTCGTCACACGGAGACGTGTGTCCTTTCTGCTGCCCCCGTGCTGGGACTCCTCCTCCACGCTGCTGCCTCTGGTTCAAACTGAAGCAAAGCCTTTCCCACAATGCAATGTCTTCCTGTTCAAATCAGCTGATCAATAGCGTTAGAAGCAGGACTCCACCACCCCTTTTTATATAAAATCGCGATCTCGATTCACGATTTCATTTTTAAAGAACTTCAGTTTTTAAAAAAATGACTTTGATTCTCATTTAATTTTACGAGCCGACAGCATCCCAAACGCAGCCACTTTCTTTTGGGAGTTTTAAACATAGACTGTATAAAACGCTGCGATGCTCCCTCCTCTTCACTGAAGCCTCTAAGCTACAGCGATGAGCTATAGGTGCCAAAAAAAGAAATCTATGTTTGGTACTGCCAATTTGTTTCGTTTCGTCATGGTCAAAAAAATCTTTAGAGAATTGTGATATCAATTCCAAGCAAAAGAATCGATTCATATTTTCCCCCAAATCGTGCAGGCTTATCTGTATTTATATTTTTCTATTACGAGTACTTATTTTTTCAATATTATTTGTATTATGGTCACACTTCAATATCATTTATATTATGGTTACTTACTTTTGCTATCTTATTTAATTGCATTTTCAATTTCATTTCACGTCACTTACTTACATTGCATTATTTTTGTACTATGTACCACCTCACTTTACTTTAAAATACCTTTTATATAATGCCACTTTACATTCATTCAGTATTTCTTGCACTTTTCTGTTTGTTTGTTGGTTTGTTTTTACTGTGGAAAAACTGCTGCTGCTGCGAGTGCATTCCCCCATTGTGGGATGAATAAAGTATTATCTAATCTAACCCCTTGTCCTGAGGCAGACGCTACAGACCAGACAATCCTGAAGAATGGACGTAGCTGCTCGGATTTACTCCGACAGAACAAGCTTCAAACCGTTTCTAGAGACCTTTTAAGCCACCGTCCCTACAGAGCAGCACAGGCCTCTCCACACGTCTCCTCTTCTAAAGGCACAGCCTCACTGCAGATTCCAATCCAGATGAGCGTGAAATTAGTCCCGCGTACGTAAGCATTAAAGAAAGAAAACAGCGGGCTTCCACTGGGTTCGTCCGCTCTCATTACTTCTGGATGTAGATGATGATGATGCACAGAGTTCCCACCAGTCCCAGGGCCTGGATACCCAGGAACCAGAGCAGCAGCCAGAAGAACACTATCACTACGGGTTCCACGATCTTGTCCCCAAAGTACATCTGGCTGAAGCCCATCCCCCGCAGACACTTGTTGAGCATCCCAAACAGAGTCCCCATGCGCTCGCAGTCGTCCAGCCGCGGCTCTCTGGTGGTGGGGTCGTCCACGTGGGGCCACCTGGCGCCGGGCTCGGTGGGAAGTCCGGGTCGGGTCTGGCTGCCGTCTACCTGTGGAGACAAAGTTCAGCATGGGTTACAAATGCACATGAACGTATCCCACACGAGTATTTGGTCATACTATCCCCATCAGACGGTCTGGCTGCAGTCTGTGGCAGCCGGCAGTCTACCAGTGGTAGAGCGCTTGCCTGCCAACCGGAGGGTTGGTGGTTCAATTCCATGTCAAAGTGTCCTTGGGCTTGGTTTAATCGACAGAGCTGTGCGCATTGAGAGGTGGTTGAGACTAGAAAAGCACAATATAAATGTAGTTATTAACCATCTGTAAAACTGAGTTTCTACACAGTTAATCCTGCAAAAGCACCACTTTAAATCTTGTGTTCACCAGAAATGTGCTCATAAGTTTCTTGGAAATTAGTAATTAAGCATGAATAAGCATAAAAATGACTATTAAACTAAAGAAATCTTAGTCGACTAAAACCAAAACCAAAGATTAGTCGATTAATCGACTTAGAGGGGACAGCCCTAGTTTTCCATTACCAAAAAAATCCCTGGTACCGGCTAACAGGTACTTTTTTTTAGTATCACCTCAGTCAAGGTTCCAAGCGAGCGATACCAAAAGGTGATGTGAAAACCTGCAGGCTGCTGATTGGTCGGAGGCAGGAAGAGAAGGCATATCTCATATCTGCTGACGGAAAGCTTGGAGTAAAACACAAGGTCACCCAGTTAAGGCTGTAATTCTACCGTGGATGCTGACGTAAACAGTAAACAGTAAAAGTCAGACAACAGTAATTACAGTGACATCTGTGTTAAAGCATACACTCCATAGACAATTCCCAGAATGCATTGTAAAAAGCAGTGTGGGTGTTTCCTAACTATGTGCACTGATTAGAAGTGACATCACTACACTTCAGATTTACGAGGGGCAGTTAATGATTATCACCTTATCTAACTTGTTATTTACTTCAATAACTATATACAGCCTGTGGGAAATGTCAAGAGTAGTAAAGGTACTGTACTTAAAATGGTGGCGGGGGTGTGTATGACGTATTATTTTAGTGAGGACTCATAAATAACTACAAATCATTTTTGGGAAATTGTTATTTTTTTAAATGCATTTCTGGATGTTTTAAATAATCAGCTTTTAAATGCATTTCTGGATGTTTCTAATTTGGTTTAGTCTAAAGTTAAATCAAACAGCATTATTAGGATATATTGGTTCAAGTGTTGAGTGTCTGTGGCATCAAATAACATAATTCAGTTAGGGGGCACATTTGAGGGGTGGCCCACTGTACCTGGTTTAACCAGTTTAACTCATTTTTACACCCTTCAAAATGATGGTTTTACACGTTTAACAGTTTTTTCAACCTTCAAATCTACATACAATTGTTGGGGGGATGGGGGGGTGGGGGGGGATGGCGGCAGCATCATCATCATAGACAGGTCCCTGCTGCCATTTTAAGTACAGTACTATTACTATTGTCACGTACTGATGCAGCAACAAACAGCTTGTACACGTCTCTTTTGTTGTTGTTGCGATGGTAGACACTCATAATAATAATAATAATGTATACTTTATTAATCCCACAAGTTGCTCTACGGAAACATGGACTGCAGACGCTCCACACCCGTTCTTTCCTGAATATGAACGTCTGCTATCAAGGAGAAGATTGTGTGTGCCAGGATGTAAAACAAACTAACTGAAGTCATCGTTTATCCCAACACCTATCAAGCCGCTGAACTCCAACAGCAAATCTTAGCACAACAAGGCAAAGTGTAAAAAAAAATACACCAGCACTTTGTGGACATAGCACTGTAATTCGTACAGTCACTTTTTAAGATTATTGTGTCTGTACAGTCACATGTGTCCTTCATTTAATGTCCTGAGAGGTCTAGTGTTGATTTAGGGTCGCATGGTTTGTCTCTACATGTTTGTGTTTTGAAGCAACAGATGGTAGCACTATGCCGAAGACAGATTTCCCCTCTGGGACAATAAAGTGCATTTCCTTCTATTCTAATAGGCTACATCCCACCTGCTGTCCTTCTGACCTGCTCACATCCTATAAGGAAATGTCCACAGACAGAAAAACAAATTGAATACTAGAAGGCAGCACAGGCTACACAAAAAAAGACAAGTCTTATAGTAAAACCTAACCCTTCACCCTGGTAAGGCATTGCCACTGTGAATTACAAATAGCACTTCATATGATTTAAGACACAACACACTGCTATCAATCAATTGTATGTTTAAAAACGTGTTAGCATGAAGGAGTAGCAAGCTAGTCCCCAGTTTGTAAAAATCCAACAAGTAGCAAAATGGTTGGGAACTGTAGGGACATAAAACATCTAATTATCCAATTCAAAACAGACCATTTTTGTATAAATGAATAGGCTAAAATGCACCAAAACTTTATTGTTGTTTGGCGTTAGCTGTCTGAACCCAAACGTTGTCCAACCTATCACTCAATTCGATAAAACATTGTCCTAAAATAGGCTAACGTTACCTTCCACTTTGTTAAACAGACAAATGGCTACTGACCCCTAGTTAAGACCTGGACCTGTCACATGATGCCACCAAACTACATTGAAAATGCGTTTCATTTAAAGTAGTTGTACTGCCCCGCCTTCACATAACATGAATGCATAAATACACACCTAAGCCATCCCTTACCTGGGTGCATGTACGCTTCTGTATTATATTATATATATTACACCATGCCGAATTGAATAATTGCTCCTGTTCATTATTTGAATGGATAAGTCATGTTTATATCAGTTATGTGTCGCTTGCCTTTGAAAATATACATCAAGTTTTTGAATAGGAGACGGTTATTATCCGTTAGTTACGTCAACGGTAGCAGATATCCTATATAAGATATCTGCTACCGTTGACGTATCTAACGTAACTAACGTAACAACTAACGTTGACGTTAAACTGTAAAAACTGAGGTCGTAGTAGTTAACGTTAGTTAAAATAAAGAGCTCTTTACTACCACGGGAACTCACTGAGCTTAGCTAGGTCAAACACAGCGGAACCACTCCCGACTCTTGGTCCACGTAGCTATGTCACGCGTCGGGGTTAGCTTGAAATCTAAGCGCTACGGCTAGCTTGTTAACGGCAATGTGCTTTCGCTTTACCCGGTGTCGCTGGTGTTGTGCTGTCTGCCTCGGACCGTGGACATATGGAGGTGTTCGCCATCTTCTCTGGTTTTCTGACGGCAGCTCTTCAAATTCACGTCGACGGAAAACATACTGGTCATTTGCAGGTTGCGTTAAAGTGGACATTTTACAGCTGGTCCACTGACAGATGCGCTGACAGCAACTTTCAGGAATCAAAACATGCGAGTGACGTGATTGACGGCGCGCAGCCCAGTGTTCGCCCGGCTGGCAGACACGTCCCCGATACTATCGCGAGAACTCATCATCGTCCAATTGCAGCACAGCAGTTTTGTTTATGACAGCAGGCGCCACCTACAGGCTACGTTAGTCATTACACCAGCCAGTTACTGTTTGACCCTTGTATGGTATTCGGGTCAAATTGACCCATTTCAACCTTTTACAAGAAGAAAAATTGTACAAATAATTTTTTTCTACCTGAAAATCAATGGCCTTGCCTTATTTTCTGTGATAAACATGAATTCCTGACTCAATTCAGAACATTATTCTGGATATGACCAGTTATGTTTTTTTCCGTAGTGGATTTTTAACATGAATTATAACCTTATGACAAAAAACGAACCCCACTTCCATTTTTAATTGTGTTATAGTAGAGACTGATTGCATTCCCTAAACATAAATTTTATCTCAATTGTTTGAAATTGAAAAAGACAATATTTCTTAATAGATTATGAAGTAAAATTTTATTTCAGAATTGTTTTTAAAACCCCAAATAAGTCCCGGGTCAATATGACCTGAGGGAGACGAGAGGGTCCAGAAAGAGAAGAAAATACAAGGGTTAAAAAACTTTATCTACTACGGTCTACTACGTTGCAAATACTACACTTTAGTTTCGCCTTAAGAGTATGGAGCCATAGGAGTGCCAAAAATGTGTAAATATAAAGAAAAATAAATTAAAAAATAAATAAGTTAATTTAAAATGTGCAAATGTTAAGACAAAAACAAAATAAAAAAAATAATTCTGAGCATTTTCATTTATTTTCACATGTATTTGTTAGTTTATTTCTATATATATTTATTTATTTATAGATTTTTTAAATATTTGTGTATTTTTTAAATATAAATTACTTTTTTTTATATAATATAATTCACATATTATACCTTTATTTTTCCCTATAGGGCCGAGCTGTCAATCAACTGGGTTTGAGCGGGTCTTCCTTTGTGTTTGTCTTCTTCCTTTGTGTTTTCTCTCAGTATAAAAGAAAGACCAACACACATGTGGTGTGATATAGGTTTGTTACTGTGGTTGGTACCGTTTGGGGCCTGCCTTGTTGCACAATCCACACTTTCTTCAAATTTTGCCATTTTCAGTGTGTAGCTTGCTTGAAGTTTGTTGTTGTTTCCCAAAGGGAACGGAGTTTGATGACGACAACACACAGAGAGCAGAAGGCGAGGGACAAGGCATGACATCACGCACCAGATGTTAGGCTTTATCCTGGAGACACACTGTACTTCCGTTAATACAACCTCAACCTGTAACCTGTCTCCCGTAGTTATGCTGTTGTTATGCTGTTGTTATGCATGACAATGTTATGCATATGTATGACTGCCGGGGAATTTCCTTCATTTCTTTGACACACTGAGCTGCTCTCTCCTCTCCCTTTCCATTTGTGTGCATCCTTTCCCAGGAACGCTCCCCGGAGTCCTTATGTTTGTTTTTTTTCCGCCCAACATATTTCCTTGGATTAGGATAGCAACAAGGTCTTGGTTGCAGCTGTCGCCGTGGTCCTGCTGCACTCCCTGCTACACCCTGTAACGCCTTGCAGCGCCCTGCTATGACATGAACTACTACAACTACCATTTGTAGTCACTGTTCCATTATCTCTATTGTGACTGTTATTGCCACTGTGCATCACCCCCAACCGGCTCTGTCAGACTCCGCCCACCATGAGCCTGGGTCTGTCTCAGGTTTCTTCCTAAAAAGGAGTTTTTCCTCGCCACTATCACACTAGTTGCTTGCTCTTGGGGGAACTACTAGAATTGTTGGGTCCTTGTAAATTATAGAGTGTGGTCTAGACCTTCTCTATCTGTAAAACATCTTGAGATAACTGTTGTTATGATTTGATACTATAAATAAAATTGAATTGAAAACAGAAACCTCAGATTGGACAGATAGTCTAGCTAGCTGTCTGGATTTACCCTGCAGAGATATGAGGACCAGGTAACCATAGTCCTCAGAAATCCACCGGATTTAAACTGCCAACACAAAGAAAGCAGAAGGTGACGGATATCAGGTGGAAATTCCAGCAGCACCTGAACAATCCCAGAAATGAAAGCCAGAGAATGTGTAAGCTATTTGTAAAAAAGATTCTTTTAATTTGGCTGTAATTTGTAATATACTGTTTATGTAGGCGGCCTTTTGTATTTGGGGGGATATTTTGGCAGTTAGGTGGTCTGTGAGGTTTTGGTCTGAAAAAGTTTGAGAAACACTGCCTTAGACTGTCATGTCATGTACATATAATGTTAAAAACAAAATACTCCGCAGGGTGGGGTGGTGGAATACAAAAAAAGGGCTTGGTCTTGCCCTGATGTTGTGATTCGTTATTCAGACTGGGAGGCATGGGATTACATGTCACTTGTAAGCAGTGTAATCCCAGCTAATCTGGGATTCAGTTTCACGCTGCACTGTGGACACAACCTCAGACTGGAGAGGACTGGGAATATGGAGAAACAAAGGGCCTGTCTGAGTATGCGGTTTGTCTGATGAAGGATGTATCTGCTGGTCCTGGTTCACATCCTGCAGTCCTCTCTGTTGGCGGTCCAGTCCTGTCCAGCTTCATGTGCCTGCACATACGGGTACAGTGGAATAGCAGAGATCAGGTTGACTGAGGCTGATTTCATTCCCATCTCTCTGTATTTATGTGTGCAAGTGCTTTGTTTCTGCCAGAAGACACAGGAGATTGTATTTGAATAATTATTGTATTATTGAAGCTCCATGAATCCACCACAGCAGTGCTAACGGACAAATGTGATAGGTGGTGATGGCATCATTTGCCAAATTTGGTTATAAGCATGTTGTATCTTGCAGGTCAGAGACCTCGGTCACAGGAACAGAGGAATGGTTCATTTTTACAGTATTTCATGATGCATTGTAAAAGTCCAAGTTAAAATTAATACACAAAAACATGATGTTTGTCTGTTCAAACTTCATTCCTAACAATGTTGTTTTTAACATCGCAGGTTGGTGCAGTGCAGTGACCCTGGCATCTCAGCTGTTCCCATTAATGTCCCAGCTGACACAGTCAAACTGCGTCTAGAAAAGACCTTGATCTCCAGGGTGCCCCGGGCAGCCTTCTACAACCTGTCCGAGCTGCGTTTTTTGTGGCTGACCTACAACTCCGTCACATCCATCCACCCCAGCAGCTTTCTCAACCTGAAGGCCCTGCGAGAGCTGCGTCTGGATGGAAACCTCCTGACATCCTTCCCCTGGGAGGGGCTCAGAGACATGCCCCGCCTCCAGACTCTGGGTCTCCATAACAACCGCCTGTCCAGCCTTCCTGCCCACGCTGCTCTCTTTCTTCCCAACATCACCTACCTCGACCTGTCCAGCAACAGGTGTGTTCGGACGCCACAGAACCGTGTAGTCTAGAAAGCTACAGAGCTGCAGAGCCTTGAATGAAACCGTTCCCTTATTCATTCACTCTCTATTCCATATATAGTGGTTATTAAATAATCAGCTATATATGGAACGATGATTTCGGACCCTCACTGAAATATCGTTGCATCAGTGTTGCATTGTGGTATACGCAAGTACGATGAAGGATACATCGTATGAACACTCAAGCTGTGCATTGTGGGTATTTTATAGTGGACTAGATACTTTACTTTTCTCCTTGTCTCCTCCCCTCTCTTTGTCCTTGTCCTCTCTCTGTCTCCTCTTTCTTCTCTCCTCTTCTTGTCCCTTCTTCTTTGCGGAAGGAAGGAAGACAGGAAGACAGTCATTTTTATCTGTCTGGCAGGTTTTTGTTGTGGTATTTTTTTTATTTAGGATTGTCTTTTCTGGACTTGTTTTTGATTTTGTTGATTGTGCTTCTTCTTTTAAATGGTCCAATCTGTCCTCTCCCTGTCTCATCTCCTCGCTGCACCTTGTCTCCTGTCCTCGCCACTTCCTGTCTTCTCTCCCTGTCTCCTCTCCCTGTCTCCTGTCCTCGCCACTTCCTGTCTTCTCTCCCTGTCTCCTCTCCTTGTCTCCTGTCCTCTCCACTCCTTGTCTCTTCTCCCTGTCTCTTCTCCTTGTCTCCTGTCCTCTCCACTCCTTGTCTCTTCTCCCTGTCTCTTCTCCTTGTCTCCTGTCCTCTCCACTCCTTGTCTCTTCTCCCTGTCTCTTCTCCTTGTCTCCTGTCCTCTCCACTCCCTGTCTCCTCTCCTTGTCTCCTCTCCTTGTCTCCTCTCCTCAGGCTCACTATATTACCTGCTGAGCTGCTGGACCTTTGGTTTCCTGTCCCAGGACAACAGGAAGGACCAGAAAAAAGAAGAGTTTTGGGTACAGTACATTTTGGAGCGATAGAGACACATTAAATAAAGTGTTGCTCATTTAGAAAGGATTAGAATGTAAACCAGCAAAGAAATAAAGATGCCCGATGTGTACTGTTACCTGATTTTAAATCGGCCATCAACAATTGTGTACAACTGAAAGCTGCCATTACTACAATGTATGACATATACTATATAAAAAACATGGCAATTTTGTAAATGAGTCAAATTGTCCTGAATATCCAGGTCTCCATGACAACCCCTGGCTGTGTGACTGCCAGATCTCCATGGTGATGTCCCTGTCCACGTCCCTGGGGAGTCCTGTGGTTCTGATGGACCAGCTGCTGGTATGCCGCAGGTCTCTAGGTCAGTCAGGGTTGCTGATGACCCAGGCTGAGCTGTCCCGCTGTATGAGGCCTTCGGTCCAGCCTGCAGCAACCAGAGTCATCTCTCCACTGGGCAGCAACGTAATCCTCCGCTGTGACGCCACCGGCTACCCAACACCAACCCTGACCTGGATCAAAACGTCAGCCTACCCTGGTAACACCCGTTCAGGCTTGCGACACATTCTCATTCCCTTGGTGCCACTTTTCAACACTCTGGGTAACCCTTTGGTGTCATTTTTCAATGTCCTAGGTAGGGATGTAACGGTATGAAAATTTTACCTCACGGTTATGGTGACCAAAATTATCATGGTTTTAAGTATTATATCGGTGAGTGTGTTCAAAATGTACAGAAAGCACTGATAGGCTTCAAAACACTGGCTACTGAAACACTGGCCCACTGTAGGGGGTCCAGTAAGAACTAGAACCATAGACGTCTGAATTTGAGATCCAGGAAGATTTATTCACAACTCCAACGTCATGTTGGAGTTGTGAATAAATCGGCTAACTATGAAGTTGTATCTGATGTCACATGTGAAGTTGGATGTGGTTCTGAAATACTGTATAAGTAAATGTATAAATGTATAAGTATAATAATGAGGCAGGAAAATCTATGACAGTTTAGCCAGCTACAGAATAGTTTTAACTTATGTTCTGGGCTTCACACATCACTTCAACAAGTCCAAAAACACAGTTTCCAGCTGCTCCGTCCCCTTCTCCTGTCTGAGCGCAAGGGATTGGCAGGAGATCGAAGCGATGACTCTCGTCAATGATTGGTCAGTCATCTCAGTGTTACTATGGCCTTCTTTACAAAGCTGATTAATGTCCTGAGTGCTGTCATCTCCTCCTCCTAATGCCATGGTTCCAACTTCAAGAAGCCCGCGCAGCAACTTCAGGAAACTTGGATGAAGCTGGGAATACGCGGTATCCACACCGTGGTTATCCACCGTGATATTAAATGTTTTGTAAATGAAAGAGTTAAATCAACATTTTTACCGTGGTTAACAATTACACCGATAATCGTTACATCCCTAGTCCTGGGTCTGGACCCTTTGGTGTCATTTGTCAACGTCCTGGTCGGGACCCCTTGGGGTAATTTTTGCCCCTTTGGTGTCATTTTTCAATGTGTAGTAAAACTACTTAGTTAGGGTTAGGAAAAAATGTGGGTGAGGTTAAAATATGAATGTTTATGTGACAAAAACCCAGAGCTCCTGCATGAAAGTCCTGTGTTTTTTGACCTGCCCATCTCTCCAACCTACCTCTTTAAGTTTTGGTCTCCTTACCATTGTCGCACTTCATACTACGTCCACCTTACAGCACTGCGGTTGAGGAGTTGCTTTGCCCGATGCCTGAGGGCCACTGACCAACCGCTGTATGTGATGAGTTGGGAGCGCAAACGGCTTGGCTCAGGTGATAAAGTGATATTACTAAGATCCGAGATCATGTTGTTATTTGGTTCTCCGTGCAGATTGTTGCCAACAAGACATCCTTGAGGACTCTTACCAGCTACCCAGGAATTTGGAAAGTTGTAAGTTGGTGCTATCTTGTCTCTTTTAAGATCCATGTGGTACAGCATATAGGGATATTCTCCTACTACCAGTGTTTCCCCGGTATTTTTATTTCTGTGATGCTTTCACTATGTTTTTAAAACTGGCTGTGTAAAACTCTAAGCCAGAGATGTTCAACAGGGGATCCAGGGCCCCATAGGGGGTCCTCAGAGCAAGGGGCACCAAATTATTGTAAATTCTTTGGAAAGTTTGTCATTACAGAAAAATACTTTGCACATCTATAACGTGAGACAGGTGCGTCGGAGGGAGAGAAGTAAAAAGTTTACGCATACTGGTAATAATAAATAAATGTAATAGTTGGCAACGTTTCAGTACTAAACAATCATCAGGAAAAATGAACGAAGGAAGTTTTGAATGTTTTAAAAAAAATTAAAACTATTATTAACAAATTATTAGCAAATATAAATCAGCATATTTGTGGAAAACCCATTGATGATAGGCTTTCAGACCTAAAGGTAGCCCTCCAGATTCAGTTCATACTAAGGATTCCCTGTGCCGCATGTATGTTTAACATTAAAACTTGACTTACAAAAACAGACCAGCGATTATCTTAATAGCTTAGTATTCTACGCATTAACAACTACGTATGAAGCTTTAGGCCGCCCTGCACAATATTGTAGGCCCAGTTTAATATGCAACTTATTTTTATACGGTATGTAGTACGGGGTCCCTGCTCCGTCTCTCTCTCAGTTAAGCAGTCCTTGGCTTAAAACACATTGAAAACCCCCGCTCTAAGCCAAACTGGTATAAAATGCTGAGATTTTGCTTTGTATGTTCCAGTTATACAGGAATCACCTCGGGTTGGAGTTCGCTGGTCGATAATCAGCCTGAATGGGTTATCATACAAGGACGCTGGTGAATATCGCTGCCAGGCACGCAACATGGCAGGAACATCTGAAGCCCCAATTAAACTGAAGGTGGTGGGAATCTCAAGAATATCCCGTCTGCCAAAAAAGAAGTCCAAAAAGCCTCGACCCAAATCACCAACAAAAAACATGAAGCCAAACCTGACTCACACCCCCTCAGTGAAGGATAAGCAGATACTCCGAAACATTCCTGCACCTTCCATTAACAAGACCCAGACAGCGCGTAATCTTTTGCCCAAAGTGTTCCCCAAAGACAAGTACATTAAAAGGCGCAAAATGAACTTAACAAATGCAAAGGCCCCAACATCCATCAAGTCTACACCTGAGCCCCCAGGAAACTCTACAACTGCTCCATTGTCAGAAAAACTTGTATAAGATACACTGAAGTTGGTCTGCATCAGTAACTTGGTTGACTTTAAAAAGGTTATTGGAAAGCAAAGCAACCTTAACTGATTGTGAACATCTCGTTTTAGTGTTCCAGGGTTTTTTGGGTCATTCTGCACTGCTGAATACAATTGTTGATAAGCTGTCTTGTAAATGTGACTTGTTTGTATGAATAAAATGTTTGACACAGGATTTTTTTTGTGAGTTTTTCCTCTTTCTGTGAGGACTAGCAGTCTCATTGATGAGGCCCCAATCCTGAGCCAGTCCTGGGGTTAACAGTCATTCTCACTATGGTCTTTACGTTAAAGGCCTTGGTTCCAATATATCACATGACATATGTTTTCATTATCATAGCCACCAGATACAAAGGGAGGAACTGTGCCTACTGTTTTAGCTTTTAAATAAGCTGTGTGAGAAAATGAATGAAGGACAGAGCTGCTGTTTTCTAGGATTACAGTCTCAACATACAGAGGGGAATTGTTAGCACAACAGAGAAGAAAGAGAAAGGTGAGTTTCTCTCAAATTGATACAGCTTGAAAAAGAATTGAACTCTGTAATTTCAAGCAGCCCCCAAGAAGAGAGACACCTGGCTTGTAGCCCCAAAGTAATTTGAGTTTAAGATCTCTGGTCGACTGCTTTCCACAATTACCACCAGAAAGTAGCTCTGCTGAGCCGCAGGCTACTGGCTACCGACTACCGGGGGGGCATAATATTAAGGGGCACTTTAACCCTAAGTATTAAGTATTTATCACGGTGTATTTGTATTTCTTCAATATTTCAACACCGCTATGGCAACTGCATGGCAGCCATTACTGTACTCATAACTGTATTACTAGGACGTCACATAGTACTAAGTACTTTGACTATTCAGAGTTGGGTTTTCAGTTTTCAATTTTGTGATTTGGATATTGGTTTGTTTTTAATATTGTAGAATAACAGAATCCTTAACCCTTGTTAAGGATTCTGGAAAAAAATGAAACCTTTTTTTAAGGTTTTCACTAACACCATCTACCACTAGTTTTACACTCCTTTTTGGAATGCATGGTCAATAACCCTCATTTATATAGAATAATACCTAATATTTGAGTTAAAAAAGCAGAAATTATGAATTATTTAGACTAATAGTTAAGAAAGTGATCAATTGTATTTGCAAAGAGCGTTGTATGTAATCCAATCTATTTTTTTGTGATAATTTCGTTAAAAAGAAACAAATGTTTCAGATATAGAAATTTTTTAAAGGGGTCAAATTTGACCCGAGGACAACAGGAGGGTTAATTTGATTTCCCATGTTTCTCGCTAAAGGTATAGTGATAATTTACCAGGATGTAGTCCATGTTTAATTAACAATGTTTCGGAATGAAGTTATTGATTATCTACCAATCTGTGCCTCTTCCGTGTGACTTCTGATAAAGTAGTTATAATATCAGTGAGGATGTAGGAGTGTAATTCAATAAAGACCTTCAATAACACAGTATAAACTACAGATAGGCTACTGTATATTGTTGAAAATGTCATCTCTCCCTCACGTGTTGTACATATTCTGCCACACGTGAGTGAGCGGCACATGGTGGTGTAATATAAGACAATTAATGATTATTGAATAATGATTTGCTGAACATTACGTGGTGAATATGCTTTGTTTGTTCATCATGATAGCACATTTTAACCATCCGTCTTTGTTAGTTGTTTTAAACCCTTGTATTGTCTTTACTTCCGGGACCCTCTCGTGTCCCTCGGGTCAAACTGACCCGGGACTTATTTTGGGTTTTAAAAACAATTCTGAAATATAGTTGCACTTCATAATCTATTAACAAATATTGTCTTTATCTCAATTTCAAAAACAATTGAGATAACATATGTTTAGGGAATGCAATCAGTCTCTATTAAGACAATTAAAAATGGAAGTGGGGTTCGTTTCTTGTCATCAGGTTATAATTCATGTTAAAAATCCACTATGGAAACAACATAGGTGGTCATATCCCAAATAATTTTCTGAATTGAGTCAGAAATACATGTTTATCACAGAAAATAAGGTAAGGCCGCTGATTTTCAGGGAGAAAAAATGTAACTTGTACCATTTTTCTTCTTATAAAAGTTTGAAATGTGTCAATTTGACCCAAATACCATACCATACCATACCATACCATACCAAGGGTTATACAACATATTGACTTTGTGCTTATTTGGGCAAATGTGCTTGTTTGTGTTGTATTAAGTTAATTAATTATCTATTAACAGAATGGGTTGGCAGTTTGGTTGGGCATTGTTTTGATTTTTCTTCCTTCCGATTCCAGTTCTTGTAGACTCGGGTCACATAGAAACAGGTCACAGGCTTATTTCAAAGAAAATTGAATTGCGATTCAATGGTGATTTAAAGTTGTACCGGGATTTTTCAATGCAAAATAAAGCCGCGCTAGGGCTGCACGATCCAGAAAATGTCACCATTCGACATTGATTTTTAGGTTCAAGATTCCATTGATAAACAATTCTCAATTAAAAAAATATTCACAGTATGTAAATGAAGTTTCATTTATCCATGTGATAGTATACACATCATTACAAAACCAAGAAAAAAAGTAAACATGAAACGATTTTTTGGAGTTCTATGAATCCATTTTGAATCTGTAGAGCTTGAATCGCGATATGAATGTGAATTGATTTTTTTTTTTGCACACCCCTCCATGGCTGCAACACAACAAGCGCTGAAAGTACGCCGGTCGCTACGGAAACCAAAACTTTGTTAGTTTTTTGTGTTAAATTTGGAACCAATGATCGGATTCCAAGTCAAATTTTCCATTAAAGATCATATTTTTGTAAAAAGGATTTTAAGTTTGAATGGGTTCTCGATGCCCAATCCTAGTTGGGAGTGAGGTGAAGACGTCATCTCAGGGTCTTGTCCACGAGTTAATGTAAATGTACAGCATTTATATTGCTTTTTAACGACTACTCAAGGCGTTTTTTCTTATGGTTTTGGCGTTTTGTCTTATTTTGGTTGTCTGTTTTTCTGTTTTGTATTTTGCTCCGTTTCCAGTTTTAATTTGACGGTCTGGTTTTCTGTCTTGCCTTGTCTTATTTTACTTCCTGTCTTTTGGTTTTTCCCGCTCTTGGGATTGCCTGATGTTTTCCACCTGTTTCCCAGCCCTTGTGTCACCTGCCTCTTGTTACCTCGTTACCCTTTGTATTTAGTCTTGGTGTTCCCCTTGTCCTGTGTTATTTCAAGTGCAATGTCACCATCAGACAGGGTCTCCAAACACTGTACAACAGGGAATTCAGTAAAAGTTAGGATTATAAATACATACATAAAGTGAAAATAAAAAAGTGGTACAAGGGTAAAACGAGAGATAAAGGAGGTCATAATAATGGTCAATAACGTGGGGACTTGAAACAGTGACCCTCCCCCTCCCCCAACACCTTTCCCACCTCCCAGGCTGTCCCTGTCTTTGATGCCATGCAGGGTTAAGGTCAATGATAAAGGAGTCATAACATTTATTATTGTCTTATCTCTGTGAAACTTGTAAAAACAATAAAGAAACAATATGAGGAAAAGCTCAGGGTCACAATGGTTGCACAAGCAGGCTTGGTGAGATCGGCTCCGAGGCGGACTGGAGATCTTCAGTTGGCCGCTGTTGCAACCAGACTCAGGCATCATCACCTGGGGTCTGATATGGTCTGTTCCAGGACCAGGGGAGATTCTAGGATCAGACCAATAGGGGGGCTCAGCCCCTAATGAGAATGTGACCCGGATACAGAGCTTTGCAAAAGTGTTAACCCAGTGTTAGCTACTGAACAACAACATCAGCGTTTTTTGACACTAATAACAATATGATGGAACTAAACCTGATAATTCATAAGTCACGGTAATAATGACCCAGTTGGACACAATGTTCTAACATTCAGCAATTTTAGTTTGCACCATGACACTTCTTCTCTGGGGACTACCAACGTTAAACTTCACAACCACACATCTGCTCTCCCTCTGGCAGATCAGATAGAGACTCAGCCAAAGGCGGGAGTCTGGCACAAACTCCTCCGATTGGCCAACACTACATTTCTGTTAACCCTTTCCTGGACTGGGTTACAGGTGCATAGCATTGATGACAGACACACAGGATATTAAAGCTGTTTTAAGCCCTTTGATCCTGTAATTGTTTGTCCTTGTTACTAAAAGACAAGTTTGCGAACTGTAACTTGAAGCACACAAATTGATTAAGGACTACTAATTTTTAGGGGGGCTGAGGCTTGAGCCCCCCCCCTCCTAAAAATGGTCTAAAATTGTCCAGGACCTCCCAGACGGATCAGCAAACATGTTGTAAGCGATGTTGTGCTGTCTTGGTTTGGGTTGCTGTAGTCGTTGGGGGGGTAACTGGGCTTTGTCTGATCTCATCCTGACTGCACTAGCTGGCTAACTTAGCTTTAGACTTGCCCACTACCCATACAGCTGACGTAACGTGCAAAATGTAATCATGGGTTAGCCCAACGGTCAAAACTGTCATACTATAAATGTTTTAAATTTATGTTACCGTAAAGTTTAGCCACAAAGTATTAGCATGAGCCACTTATCAACATGACACATTGATTGTAGTAAGCTGTGTGGCTGTTACTGTTACAGAGTATAATTATGTGACATTGTATGATTTACAATGACTCTTGACGTATTATCTGGTGTGGCTCCTCAACCACTGCCATTGCTAAGGACATGGGCAGACTGCAGTGTATTATTCACTCTGCTGAGAAGGTACATGGCTGCAATCAACCATCCCTCCAGGCAGGACTATAGTAGAGACCACCTTTGTCGAGTCCAAGACAAGTTCAAAACCAGGACTAGTTGAGACCAATTAAAGACCGAGTCCAAAGAGGTTTGAGTCCAAGACGAGACCGAGTCCAGGACAGAAAAAAAGCCTTATGCATAACATTATCAAGACAATCATTTGGGGTGATTTGTTGATGTAAAAGCAAAAACAGTGTCACTACACCCAGGATTCGTAAGTATAGGCATTCCCTTTTATATTATATATCATATAATCTAAAGAAAACAGAATGACACATGGTGATACCTCATAATAGCAGTGTTAGAACTGATACTGCTACAGTAGGTAGTAGTACTGAGCATTTGAGCAACTAAATGACTGGACTTGAGTACCACAGCACTGCCTCCAGGACTCTGAGGCGGACAGGAAAGATTGTGTGCGGTCCCCCCCACATCCTGGACACAGACATTTTGAGCACTCCCTTATGATACATACCTCAGCTTCTTCACCTGCTGCTGGCCTCATCAACAAAGCCCGGGACTCCCATCCCACCACATAGCCACTAAAAGCATATTAAAGTATGCACATTCATTCATTTTCATTTTAAAACAGATACATTGTACATTTTCTACAGTATTTTCTTCACATTTTATCGTAAAGTTTTCCACTTATTTTATGTTTTTTGCTAGTTTTTATTGTTGTGTACCAAATTATTATTTCAGATTTCTGGTGTGTGCACCAAACCACCAAGTCAGATTTCTGGTGTGTGAAAACTTGACTTGGCAATAAACCTGATTCTGATAGACCGGTGTTAAAGCACGTTGCTTTGGACCAGCTTTGGACAAACATCTGACCACCTCCCGGACCAGCATCATCATCCTCAGGCGCTGTTGATAATGCAATAAGAAAGAAAAAAATTAATCTTTTTACATAGTTAATCCTACTGCTGTGCTGCAACACAATACTGACATTGTTTCTATTCACACATCATTCTGTTGCAATCACCATTGAACAAAGAGCAAATGCAATAGCAAGTGCAGTCATGTCCAAAAAAATAGCCCCTCCCCCATCTCCTCTCCCATGTCAGCGAAACAGACTCTCCAACTCGCACTCGTTGCATCCAACTCACTTTGACATTTGAAACATGCCTGTTCTATTTACATTCAATTCAATTTTTAGCGTCACATCATAACAAGAGTTATTGAAAGAGACTTTACAGATAGAGTAGGTTTAGACCACACTATAATTTACAAGGACCCAACAATTCCAGTAATTCCATGCATACATACATGCATATACACAGAGAACAACATGTAGCATTTTCACCACAAGTTGAACTTTAGCTGTTGATTTACGGACAGATTGTAGATGTTTAACAGGAGGAGGCGTTTAAACGTCCCCGCGGACAGAATAAATCTCTTGCTCATTGTGTGAGATTGTCTTTGCTGTCTTGACAGATTCTCTCTCCTCACTTCTCCTCCTCTTTCTTCTCTCCACCCCTCAGCACCACAGAGGCAAGCTCTCACACAGCTAATCTAAATACCGTAAGAGCCAAAGCCTGCAGCTCTTGACTCTGACTCCAGGTCAGCTGCAGAAACCTGGAGAAAGTCGAGTTTTAGTCCTGCGACGTTTTTGCAGGTCGGGGAGTCACCATGGTCGACAGCATGGACATGGAGAAGCCACCCAAGCGTTACTGCATCCGCGGAAAGCATGCAGTCATCATCTGCGTGACGGTGGTGGTGTGCTCTTTGGCAGTGGGCCTCGGGGTGGGCCTCTCCAAATCAGGCACCACCACTACAACCACTCCTACACCTTCCACACCAGCCCCCACAGCAGGGCCTAGCGAGCCGCCGCCACCGCTCAGAGGGCCCTGTGTGCCTTCCACTGACTCCAGTGGAGACTGGAAGAATTTCCGTCTACCCAGCTACGTGAACCCGGTCCACTATGACCTGCACCTGGAGCCAAACCTGGTCGACGACACCTACGTAGGTACCGTGGACGTCCACGTGAAAGTCAGCAAGCCCACCCGCCATCTGTGGCTGCACATTAGGGAGACGTTTGTCAGCGCCATGCCCAGGCTGACGATGCTGAACAGCCAGCGGGGCAAGAGGGAGGTGGCAGTGAAGAGCTGTTTTGAATACAAAGATCAGCAGTATGTGGTGGTGGAGGCCACAGAGGAGCTGCCGGTCACCGGCCCAGGAGAAGTCTACGTGCTCAGTCTGGACTTCCAGGGCTGGCTCAATGGTTCTGTGGTGGGATTCTACCGTGTCATCTACACCGAGAACGGGGTCACAAAGTGAGTTCTTTGATTTGGTTTTGTCATAACCAACATATGAATAACTTAAATGTTTTCATCAACAAAACAAACAGAAAAGAAAGGGACATGTCTTGGTTTTGATTTAATATTGTTATTAATCTCGAAACAAGCATCAGGATGCTGTAAAAGGAAAAAAAGAAAAACTAAAAACAGATAATTACACAAAGATAAAACACAAAGAAAATCAATCCGATTTTGCCAAAGAACCAAAAACGGGATAAGTTGCAGAGGAGCAATATCTTTACAATATCATCTTATTGAAAAACACATATAAATATATAGCTTCAGTCATTTAAGGAAGTTGCTGCTAACACGTATTATGTCTCGCTGTATTCAGTGTTCATAAGCACAAAAATATATCTTTATAACACACTTTAATGTAGTAGTAAGAAGCTTTTATTCATTTAAGACAGTTTTATACCCACATGTGAATGATTTGTACAGTTTTATGGTACTTCCGTTTCAAATGTTATCACTCCAATGAATGGGCGTTACCAGCGGCCATCGGCCTCTTAGATATGGGTAAGAAAGGGTCTGCTTCACAAACCATTAGGTTCAGAAAGCTGTTATCATATCTGGTCTGGTACGCCTTGGCCCTTGACGCTCTCGAAGTCCCGATGTGAATTCAAACAGAACTAATGTTACTTGGTTAGGTTTAGGAAATATGAGTACTTGGTTAGGTTTTGTAAAAGATGGTGGTTTGGGTTAAAAGAAGTGTTAGGGTTAGGTTGGGGTTAAAACGGGTAGGCGCTACAAGGGGCACGGGCACAAGGGGACAAGGCTTAGGGTTAGGCTTCCGGTTACACAAGTGACACTGAATGTGACATTCATAAAGTTTAAAAAAAAAACACACACCACGGTTGCAGTTTGGTTATATTTAGGCAACCAAAACTACTTAGTTAAGTTTAGAAAAAGAATGTGTTTCAGGTTAAAATACTACAAATGTTTGGGGTTAGTTAAGAATGTTACATAAGTACATAACGCTACAATAATGTCAGATGCTCCATGCAACATGCTGTTATCATTTCATTGTATGTTGATCAGATTTCATGTAATGATGATGTCTGCTGTGCGTCAAATGAACGGAAAACATCAGCAGAGTTTCCGTAACTGTGTTGACTGCCATTGTTTTCCATATCAAAGGGCCAAATCCCCTTCTCGCCATGGTATCCCTCTCTTTCCTTGGTCTCTTTCTACTGTATAGTTGATTGAAGTAAGGATTAAACAGATCCTCGCCAAAGTTCAGATATACTATTATCAAAAGTCAGACTAAAGGTTTGTCAGTGATCTGTGAAGTCTAGTCTAGGCTAATAAAGACTGTAGTCTCTAGTTGGAAATGACTTGCTGCACTTACAAACCAAATATACTGTTTTTTTCTCATAAACTCCCAGTCAAGTTTTAATAAATAATTATAATGGCCATTTAAGTTAAGGTATATCCTTATAACATATCAAACAACAAGTGACAGCAGTTTTTCACATCAATACTTTTATTCCAAGCTTGAAGGTTCATTCTTAATCTTGGAAATAATAGTTTGACCACTCAATCCCATCTCAAGGTCCACTTAGTGGCTTTTCTGGAGCTGTAACTGTATCACATGGCATTCTTCACTGCTCAGGTGTCATGGACATGCTAGTCTGGACCAACAGAAGTACATTTTCAGGATAATTGCCTGACATCTGGTGCGTGGCTCATGATCCGGACGTCCCTCACTTTCTGCTCTCTGTGTGTTGCCGTTCTCAAAACAGCAGACTTCGAGCTAGCAAGCTACATGCTGTTTTGAAGAAAATTTGGATCGTGCAACAGGGCAGGCCTGCTTGGTTCCTTCAGGGAATGATTGCAAAGATTTACAAAGAATATGTGTAGGGCATTTCCCCTCCAACTGGGACATTTTTTGGACCGATTGGTGGCATTGCTGGGGACGAAGTACACAAGGTGATACACTGGTAATAGCTAATGAGGTTTAACCATGTATCCAGCTAATTTAAATAGCTCATGTTACTGTATTGTGTGAATAGTTAACTTCATTTTATAGTGTAGGTGTTTTCCTTTGTGTGGTGCAAATGTTTCACCAAAACAAGTTCTCTTCGGAGACTTTATTGCAGAACAACCGTCACTGCGTCCATAGCTTAGCACCGCCCAAGACGATTGGGATTGGTTCAATGAATTGCAAACAACCCAGAGCGTTTTTTTTTCTCCTATCCCAGAATGCATCTGTGGTGTAGACCAGACCTTACTCCACAGCGCTGTGATGCGAGACTATGGAGATGCTATAGATGTGCTATATGCTATGGATGAACTCATAACAGCTACTGAGCTAAATGATCCATCTCCAGGAGCAAACTCCATCTAGCAATGACTTTGTGATATGGTGGAAAGCTCCAGGAAAAGCTTGTACGTGGACCTTTAGTTGGGATTGTTTTGTCTGACTATAAATTTGGTATTTTGTTTGAAGTGATACTCCATCCAGAATCTATGTTTTGAGAAACAACAACAACTCTTTAGCCGCGGCGGTTGAATGGAGAGCAGCTGGGCTCAGCTTGGATTCATATCAGTTCCAATGGATTCCACTGGTGACTCATTGTTTACTCTGCAGAAATAAATGATCCGTCTACAGAAACTTTTTAAACTACTCCAGAGACACAGTCTACTTCAGTGCTGTACTGTATGCTCAGTAAGTTCAACAGTCATTGTTTCATTGGCTAAATATGTTAACTCAAACATAGGACCCTACATATGTGAATTATGGACCTTTGGATACCTTTTTGCCACCATGAAAACTTAACTCACATATATTCATTATCACTTGAAATTTTAGAATTTGGTCAAACTTGTTCCCAAACAGTAAACCCGGGTTTAGCCATAAATTAAACAAATCATGTCAGTCAATTTAAAAGATTATTTCCCAAGGAGCAGCTTACCTCTGTTCCTCAACACGTGTAACGTTATCTTGCTTGATGCTTAACTTGCTCGTTAGCCAGCAAGCAAGTTAAGCATCAAGCAAGTTGATGAGATATTGTTTTAGACGAGAGATGCTCTTTAAATTGATAAAACATATGTGTAATTATTGGCTCAATTCCAACAGGATAAAAAATTATTTTTATCTCTCAGTCACTACCGGACATATTTTTTCAGAAAAAAAAGTTTCCTCTATATATATAGATAAAAATAAATTTGTATTTTCAGAAGTAGACGTTCCTCAGGGATCAGGCATGGTCAGGGCAATTAACTGATGCAAAATGCAGAGGTGATACTTGCATCTGAAAGTATTGTACTTGTACTTGCAGAGTATTAATCATAGCAATGTTTGGGGTTAAAAACTCCAAAATTGTCATAATCTGTCCTTGTTTTGATCACCAGGAAGATTGCTGCGACTGATCATGAGCCAACAGATGCTCGCAAGTCATTTCCCTGCTTCGATGAACCCAACAAGAAGGCCACCTACACAATCTCCATCACACATGATGCTAACTATGGCGCTCTGTCCAACATGCCTGCTGAGGTAGGACTCAAGTTAACAACGTTAACATTTTAATAAATAGTAATTAGATAAAGAGTCCTGCCAAATGTGTTGGAATTACAGTAAAGGTCACCCATATTGGGCATGCTCGCCAAAATGAGTTAAAGCAGGGGCTAACTGTTAGCAGGTAAAAGTAAAACAAGTTGTTTAACAAAAGCACTTGTAACAACTCTAGCCTCACGTATTTTATGATGTATGTATGTAGCCATCGTGGGTATATTTAGGACATTTATTATTTTACAGGTTTCTGGTTTTGACACTATTCCGTATCCAATAGCAGTAATCAGCTAGCTAGCCTGGTAGAGTGTGCGCCCCATGTACAAAGGCTTAGTCCTTGTCCCAGCAGCTGCAGGTTCAAATCCAACCTGCGGCCCTTTGCTGCCATGTCATTCCCCATTTCTCTCCCCTTTCATATCTATAATAAAGGCTTAAAATGCCCCCCAAAAATATTTAAATCTTAAAAAAAAGGTCTGCCATGAAAATAGTCCTATACCAGCATTGCCTTATTTGTTGGGTAAATTCAAATGGTTTTGACTTGGCTTCATCAGCAAAGGGTTTCATTCTAAACAAAACCATGTGGTTCATCCAGTAAAATTTAACATTAAGTCTCAAAACTCACAGCTCCACTAATAACTACTAATACTTTATTGCTATGAATTATTTGTACAACTGTACTAATAAAACTGTTAACCAATCCTGGTGGACTGAAGAATGGTTGCTGTATGTGAAAGGAGTATAATTCCTCAAACTTTCCCATGGTGGAGAGGAAAAAACAACAGAAAAAGTAAGAGGAAGCCAGGCTTGGAGTGAACACTTTGAATACTAAAAACAGAGAAATCAATCTTGTGCCTCTGTTTTTGGGCCAGGGGATTCACCCAGCTCCACAGCATGAGTGACATCCCCATTAACCCAGTAGCCTTTTCCACTGCCTCTCCAGGGCGCCCCTGAAGAAATGCCTGGCAATAAAAAGAAGACCTCCTTTAAGAAGTCCATTCCAATGAGTACCTATTTGGTATGTTTTGCTGTGCACCAGTTTGGCCATGTGGAAAGAACTTCTGCCAGAGGAATTCCTGTGAGTTTACCATAATGCATCAATATCAATGCTATCACTGTAAAAGTATTGTGGGAGAGATTTTAAACTAACTAATACTAGACTATCAGATTTATACTCTCAGGCGAATGCCAATACATGCACGTGTGTTCTGTCTTCCTTTCATAGTTGAGAATCTACGCCCAGCCAACTCAGTTAGGAACTGCTGAGTATGCAGCCAACACAACCAAGATCATCTTTGACTACTTTGAGGAATATTTCAACATGTCATACTCCATCGAAAAACTGGGTACATTAAGACTGTATGACCCCAGTGGGTTAAAGACGTCATATTTTATGTACTTATATTGAATTCATTTTTCTCTGTATCCCACCCTAGGGATCACAGTTACAGTAGACACATGCTTTGTTTTGGGGGTCCCAGTGTTTTTCAGATACGAATGACTAAAAGGTCCCTGCTATGGCCCTCTGGTGGCTCTGGGGGCCAAATTAAATGTCCCAAGACAAGATCAGTACATCTTTGACTTTACTCAAGCTCACAGAAAGATGCAGTTGGGACAGCTTATTGTCAGAAAGGTTTATAATGCTCATTGTTATAATTAAGAATTGAAGAGATTCAGGTAAAAAACACAGAATCTCAAATTCACTAAAAGTAAATGAGAGTCAAGGCAGCCATTACCTAGTCTATACCCACGGCCAGCGTAGCCGTTACCAAATCCAATGGAATAAATCTACCAAGGGGGGCATCATGAAACATAACTGATGGTGGGAAATCTGTAATTGAGAAATTGGGCAAATTGTGTGAGTGTGAGCACTCAGAGGTTCTTTTTTCAGAAGAATCTCCTCAACAATCACATTCGAGGAGAGAAAGATGTCATTTTGTGATGAGGGAGGGAATTTGGTTTTAATAGTGGTGCTGAAGGAAATATCACGTGGTTTTCTAAATCCAGTTTTTGAATTTGATTTAACCCTTGTGTTGTCTTCTGGTCGACCATGCACTTGTTGTCATTCTTGGGTTTCAAAATTAACACTTTTTTAACTGCGTGTTTTGCTTTTTTGTCAAATTTTTCAATGTTTTTTTTCACCCTTAAAAAAAAATGTTTTTTCACTTTTTTTCCCATGTTTTCAATGCTATTTTTGACTAACACCAACATATCTCCAATAGTTTTACACGTATTTTGGGAATTCATAGTCAATAAATCTCATTTATAAGTGATTATACCTAATTTTAATATTAGAGAAACGCCTGTTGGTGGAGAATCACAGACGTGTGTGTATGTCAAAGTTTAGTGAGGATTTGAAACCATGTCAATTTTTTCAAATGCTATAAAATCGAATACCCACAATTCAATTAAAGTAGAAATTGAGTACTTGCAATTGTACAATTGTACATTCTTTGTGTAATTTGGTTAAAAAGGAACCCATATTTCTGATTTCTGAAGTTTTGTGATGAGTCAAATTTGACCCAAGGACAACATGAGGGTTAATAAAATTAGGAATTCTCTGGGGATAAAGAACATCCATTCACAAGAATGATTGAGGCAGTGATGCAATTATAAAAGCTATGACTTCCCTGTGCTGTTTTGATCCAGATAAGATAGCCATACCTGACTTTGGTACTGGTGCCATGGAGAACTGGGGCCTCATCACTTACCGGGAAACCAACCTGCTGTATGATGAGAACCAGTCGTCGTCCTACAACAAGCAGCGAGTGGCCAGTGTTATCGCCCACGAGCTGGTTCACCAGGTACCACTACCTAGTTCCTTATTACCTTCTCTGCTTTGCTATTTTTTTACTGTGTTCAGTCAGAACTTTAAAGGAGTATGCAAGACTATGCATGACATGCGGGTTCCTCTTTATCCGCTTTGTTGTGTTGCATAGGCCTATAATAAGACAACACATTCTCATGAACAGGTTCGTATGATATCGTACAATAAACCCTTTTTTGGCTTAACCTTACTTATCGGAGGTTTATCTTACTGTATCTGAGAAAAGGTTGCAATTAATGTGAAGCAACAAAAGGTGACCGTCAGCGTAAATGTGAGAGTTAAGTTTAGGCACCAAACTGGCTAGAAAAAAAGATGGTGGTTTGGATTAATACATTGTTCCCTTTAAGTAGTACTCCCGGGACACGAACATCCTTTTCCCCAGTGAAAGTCTTGTCAGTGTTTTAAATTCTTCCGGGACACAAACTCAGCTCCGTTGCTTGAAAACCCCGTGGGCTCTAACCAAGTTCAACCTAAAATATCCAGGAGTTAGAGACTAAAAGCTCATCTCCAATGGAGACAAGGTGGAAGGCTGACCACCTGGTGGCCTTGTGCAATCAAAACAATCTAGAGCTCTAAAGACAGTGGAGATGGTTGTGGACTTCAGGAAGAACTCAGCCTCACCGGCCCCCATCACACTCTGTAACTCCACAATTGACACTGTGGAGTCTTTCCGCTTCCTGGGAACTATCATCTCCCAAGATCTCAAGTGAACAGAGTTGAACATCAGCTCAACAGAGGATGTACTTTCTGCGGCAGCTGAAGAAATTCAACCTGCCAAAGACAATGATGGTGCACTTCTACACAGCCATCATCGAGTCCATCCTCACATCCTCCATCACCATCTGGTGTGCTGCTACCACAGCCAAGGACAAGGGCATAATGCAGTGTGTCATTCAATCAGCAGACAAAGTGATTGGCTACAATCAGCTTCCATTCCAGGAGCTATACGCCACCAGGACTCTGAATTGGCTGGAAAAATTGTGGCCGATCCCTCCCACCCCAGCCACAAACTCTTTGAGACACTCCCCTCCGGCAGGAGGCTGAGGTCCATCAGAACCAAAACCTCATGCCACATGAACAGTTTTTTCCCCTCCGCCACTAGCCCTATCAACAAGGCCCTGAACCCACCCTGACTCTCTCCACACACCACCTCTGGCTCTTCAGGCCACTGTACTCTCTCTGCTGCAATGCTCTTTTTTATTTCTATCTTCATTCTTTATTTTTTATTTGTTTTATTTAATACATGCTGTGTACATATACTTATGTTGAATATACCTATCCTTATATTGTTTCATATTTCATGTAGAGAATGTGTGACGTGCACCAACAACACCTTGTGTGTGTTAAAAAATGAACTGATTCTGACCAATGTGTGAAGACCAAGTGTTGGAAACTCTTTTATCTCTATTTCCTACACGGATGGAAAGATTAATCATTTAAAATGGAAAAAAAGAGTTCAAAGTTCAGAATTGTAAATGTTTAAACTCTTCATGTGCTATTGTTCAAGATTTTTATGATGCACATCTTTCCGAGACATCAGCTGTTTTACTATGATTGGAGATAAGAGGCCTTGAGGCCGTCCATAAAGTTTTATGAATTCTTCCAAGTCACATGAGGGATTTGTTGTTAGTGGTTTAGTTGTCTGAATAGGATGATGTACAATAGTCTTCTGGGTGGCAGGCTTTTATGAGCCCCCCTCACATGTTTTGGAGAATAAACCGTACAACTTTACAGTTACATACTGTATACACAAAGGTCATGGTTGGTTGCTAAAGGGGGCGCCTGTTGATGATCCTCATAGGCCCAAAGTCTATCCTGTCTTTTTTGTGTTATTGAAAACTGAATGTGAAGTAGCCCCCTTTGTTCCATACAGTTCTTTTTAAACGGGACAAGAACCCCAATCTCCTGGGTGGATGCTTGAATAATCGACCTATGGGAGCGTTTTTCATGCGGAGGACACACTGTTAGACTTTGCTGTAATTTCTACAGTTACTTACCACAAAATGCCCAGTAAAACACCATAATTTTCTTTTCCAGTTCATTACTGTAATAAACATTGCTTTATGGGTATTAACATTTCATTTACAGTGATTTACTGTATATTTTGAATTTGCGACAGTCTCTGTTGGCTAAATGATGTTTTTCCAGTTTTCCGGTTACATTATTTGGTGATGAGTATTTACAAAAAGTTGTTATAATGTACTTTTTTGTTTTACAAGTCCTTTTTATTTCAGTTGTCCAATTCAGTATCCACATGGAGTAAATAATGTATTTAATAAAAACTGGAAAACAGCTAGTTAAAACATGAGCAGATCAGAAAACAGGAAGGCTTCGTACAAAAATATAATATCTTAATATAAATATAGTATCTGTCTCTTATAACTACCTGATTCTTTCTGCTAGCAGTCGTAAGAATGGCGCCCATGGCTAATTTTAACACCCAGTAATCCCCTAGAAGGTTCATTTGTCCCTTTAATTTTCCCTTGTTTGGAAATTCATGTGAATTGTCTTCTTCCAGTGGTTTGGGAACATTGTGACTATGGATTGGTGGGATGACCTCTGGCTCAACGAAGGCTTTGCCAGTTTCTTTGAGTACATCGGTGTGGAGAAAGCTGAACCTAGCTGGGGCATGGTGAGTTCTCCTTTAACCCTTGTGTTGTCTTCCCTTTGACTATGAACTTGTTGTCCATCCAGGTCAAAAGTGAATTTTTGGTGCTTTTTTCAGCCTTTTTGGCTCTTTTTTATGCTTTTGACACTTTTTAAAACATTTTTGTCACTTTCTTTCAACATTTTGTTTTAAATTCATGGTCAATAAACCTAATTTATATATTATAATACCAATTGTTTTAGTTAAAAAGTCAGAAATTATGAATTATTTTGACTAAGGGTTAAGATTAAAGGATGTTAAGGGATCACAGACTGGTTTATGTCAAAGTTTAGTCAGGAGACTGTTTTAAAACCATTTAAACATGTTTTTGAAATGTTATGAAAACTGAATAAAACACCCAAAATTCAATGAATGTAAGTCATTAATTCTACCAACAAAGAACGTTGTGTGGGTTCCATACAATGTGCATCCATGTTAGAACTATATTTGGGTATTTTGGTTCAAAGAAACCCATATTTGTGACATAAAAACTGGGTCAAATTTGACTCGAGGACAACACAAGGGTTAACTTTTTAAAAAGGCACAACAAATAATCCCACTGACAGTAGACCAGTGATTTTGAGGACTTCAGTGCCCTCTGTCCTCTTGTGGTATACAGCGAGACATCATGATCATCAGTGATGTGCTTCCTGTCATGGTGGACGACGCCCTCCTCTCCTCTCACCCGATCATTGTGAACGTGTCGACCCCCGCAGAGATCACCTCTGTGTTTGATGCCATCTCATACAGCAAGGTACGACTGTAACATGCAATGTATCACGCGTACCACGCAACAAAATACTATTTGTAACAAAAATGATCCAACTTCACCCAGGGAGCGTCCATTCTCCGGATGTTGGAGGGTTGGATGGGTAAAGACACGTTCAGAGACGGCTGTCGAGTGAGTCACGCTTGTTGCAGCTTCATGACCAAAATGTAACAATGGATGATCCTAAACGTTTCATGTGGTTCGGCAGCTGATTGATGAAAACCTGTTTGTTTCTTCTCTTGTCTTCTTTCACCAGAAATATTTGAAAGACTACTACTTCAATAACGCCAAAACAGCCAACTTCTGGGCATCTCTCGCCGAAGTATGTTTGAACTATATCAGTTTTAAACCTCAAAAACTGTACCAGGCCAGATTAATGTCCAATTTGTCCATTGTCCAAAGGAAATATTCAATATTTTGAGAAGAAATGCTTATTTGCTTTTTTTATGAAAGTGAAAGACGGCCAAATTAAGCTTAATGAATTTAATTCCAACTATTTTTGTTTCAAATTATAACAGAAGTTATTTAATGACACCTTACAGATAAAGTAGGTCTAGGCCACACTCTTTAATTTACAAAAACCCAACATTTCTCCCCAAGAGCAAGCATTTGGTGTGACAGTGACAAGGAAAAACTTCTCGTCTAGTAGTGTTAGTGTACAGAATAAACCATGAAGTGTGTTCATTTTTAATATATAATATTTTGAAACAGTCAACAGAACCAGGCTAGTTGTTTCCCTGCTTACATGCTGTATGCTAAGCTAGGCTAACCACATCCTGACTCAAGCTGTAATTAACTCACAGAGAGATATTGATATTGATCTGAACATCTCACTCTCAGAAAGAAAACAAATGGGCATGTTTCCCCAAATGGTGGAATATTGCTTGAAGTTTTGTAAATTTGTTTAAACAGCAGCCAATTTCTTCTCTCTTTTGCCCAGGTGAGTGGGTTGCCAGTTGCGGACGTAATGGACACATGGACCAAACAAATGGGTTATCCTGTGCTGGACCTGTCTGTCTCAGACACAAATGCCAAACTGAGCCAAAAACGATTCCTCCTGGATCCTAAAGCTGATGCCAGCCAGCCTCCTTCGCCTCTTGAGTCAGTGAAACCAACAAGATAAAAACACCTCAGAGCGGTCTAATTTGGATTAGAATGACATTCTCCTATTTTGGCGTCATTACCCATCAAACAATAGTTATTTCCTATTACCATTCATCTGATTTACTATATCAGGATGGTGCTTCCTGTTTTGTCGATTTTCATGTGTGGCCAAATAAAGCTTCACAAACCATTTTCTTTATTTCCTGAGCCCATTAGATGGCGCTCTCAGTTCAACAAAGGGTTGAAAGCACATACCGAATTGCAATTCTTTGCAACCCGTTGTCACTACAAACTCGTAAAATACGGACGTTTGGGCAGTGGCTGTCCACGTGTGATGCAACGAAAAAGGCACCCTTTGGCGTGTGTGTGGAACATACTGGGGAGAACAGCATGTAGACGGGGTGTATCGAGTAGGATGTAAAGTAGTATGTAAAGAAATTCCGCATAGGGAGGTTGAGGGAAGGAGGGAGGGAGGGATGGATGGATGGATGGGTGGGTCAAACACAGGACCTTCACCCAGGAGAGCGGGGTTCGTGTCCCACGTGTGTCCTTAACCGTCCCGGTGCTTGTTTGTGCTCATGAACCCAAAACTCTGCCATTTGGACCAGTTGACAGTTTGTAACATAGAAATAAAATGGATCATGGACCCTTTTATTTCTACCACATAATAAAGCTCTAAAGAACATCTACGTTAAAGTAGATTTATTTATGTTCTGTGTTTGTTCATGTTTCACAAAGAGTTTAACCTGAGCCAGACCGACAACAAACACAGAAATCATATCACATCCATACAGGGATAGCAGTACACAGCTGTTAAAACATGATAAAATATATAACACACTGGTATCGGATCAGTACTTGGGATCGGCCGACACGCAAGTTCGGGTATCAGAATCGGTATCGTGAAGCAAAAAAATGGTATTGGACCATCTCTAGACGCCATCAGCTTGAGTCGAGCTGAGACGGGCCGGTTCTTGCAGCTTTTTCTTGCAAAGTTCATGAATGGTTTTGTCTCGTTGTGAATCTTTGGTCTGAAATGGACTTTTAAGCCCCTAACTTTACTTTAATCTGTGATAAAGCCACTTTACACTTCCTGCTCAGCAGCAAACAGCAGACAGACACAATTAGAGACTAGCTGGTTAACATTCAGTAGCTGACAAGACAGATCTTTTCTTAAGAGTTGGTGGAGACCAAACCAGAGCAAAAGGGAGTGATGATGAGGGCAGTTTTAATGAATCAAATGTAATTTTTAAGATGGCCTAAAAATGTTGCGTAGGTTGTGTATTTCAGTGCATTAATAACAATGAATGTGTTTTTTATTTCAGGTACAAGTGGACCATTCCAATCGAATGGCACTCTGTGAAAAGCAACAAAAATATGTTGACGATATTTGACAAGAGCAAAGCAGGTGTAGTATGCTCAGCTTAAGTATTTTTTTTTTAATTGTGTAATCATATTCAAAACATTGAAAATAATAAAAAACATTCAATTAGCGCTTTGCCAGCCAATGACTTATGGCAAATGTGATCTATTTTCTCACTAGGAGGAAAAAAAAAAAAATTTTTATTTTTAACATATGTTTAACTGGCATTTAGTTCTTAAGACCTCACATTCTCAACTCACTTAGAAACTTAGAAGACTTCAAAGACTGGTTGCTGGATCCTTAATGTAGATGATGTAGATGTAGTGATTTGGCTCCAATTTATACTTTTTAGTGCTTTTTAGGTGTTGGCCTAAGCGTCCAATACAAAATATTCATTGGGAGTGCTGTCCAAATTACTTTTTACATTTAGTTTATTCAACACATCAAGACAAATACAAATGTAAACTGGGTTTCCACAGGTTTCAGCAAGCCAACTTTAGACCATTAAGAATGATATTTGAGGCCTATATCACTAAATAAATAAACATGTATGATTTCCATGTAGGCATTATAGGACTGGTGTCTGGATTGGCTGCAAAACAAGTTGCATGTTGGTCTCATTTGCAGTCGTAATACAGCGAATTATATTTAGACTAGTGACAGAAAGAACTACAACACCACAGCAACACATTCTGAAGTGCTGCGGGAACATTTCAATGAGCATTGCATTGACGTAGAAAAATTAAGCCATGTTGAAAGTTAATTAAGACACAATACTTCCATGAATTTGAAACCCTGTGTAAAATAAGTAGAAGACATTTGACATACAGTATGTCCCCAAATAGATGGTTAGGAAAGAAATAATGAAATCCTAATAGAAAAATACAAAATATGTACTCTACACTAACGACCTTTTTACACGGGAAGTGATTGCCAAGCCTCGCAATTCATTTTCAATGAGAAGCGAGCAAGTGGGCGGGTAGGGAGGGTCGGGCAGTTTGACAGGCGACGACAAGCAGGTGCAATCCCTTGAAACTGTCGCGTTTGTGCTCATCAAACGCACACGCCCGTCTGTAGCAAGAGCTGAATTGTGTTGAACTTGTCCTTAGGCGAGCGGCACGCCATGCAAATCAATGAACAAGAGACTGATTCTTGATGTTTTCACTTAAATAATAGTTGTGAGTTCTGAAGAGTTATCACGAAATAGACAAGCACAAGTCTGGATTTATCAGGTAACATAATTCTGACTATGCTAATTTAGCTAACTTTAGCCATCAACAATAACAGTCCGTGGTTAAAGACTAGGATTGCCACTATTTGTTTTAACCCTTGTGTTGCCCTCAGGTCAAATGGACCCGTTTCAAAGTGTTTTATATCAGCAATATGGATTTCTTTCAATCAAATTGCCCAAAAATAACATGGATTATTCTATAAAATGTTCTTTAGGTGATTTTAATGATTACGTTCATTGAATGTTTTGGGTGTTTTATTTAATCTTATAGCATTTGAATTCTTTTTTTTTTTTAATGGTTTCAAAACATCTGGATTAAATTTGACATCTACCCATCTGAGATCCACTCAACATCCTCTGATCTTAAATATTAGTCAAAATAAATCATAATTTCTGCCTTTTTAACTAAAAACGTATGTATAATTTAATATAAATGAGGTTTGTTGTCCATGCATGAATTCCAAGAATAAGTGTAAAACCTATTATTAAACCAGCTCAGGTTTTTAAAAAAAGCACCAAAAGCATGGAAAAAGTGACAAATTAATCAGAAAAAGCGATGAAAACATCGGAAAAGCACAAAAAAATTTAATTTTCCATTTTGACCAGGAAGGACAAGTTCATGGTTGATGGGAAGACAACATAAGGGTTAAATGGACCTGTGATTGGAGATATACTGTATGATACGAGTCAGTTAAGCTCATTCAGTTATACGGCAGAGACACAGTAGTGAACAGAATCCCCATGGTTACAACGCATGAATCGCCTGTTGATCGCGCGAGTTGTCCTTCACATGAGGAGTGTCGTAGACTCGGCGGATCCACGTGATCACGCAGGCGAAGTGTTGCTCCCCGTGTGAAAAGCCCTTAATGCCTTCATGGTGACTGTTGATTTTTCAGAGCTTGTCATCAGTAACTACTCGGCCCCGGTGGACGGGCTGCTGAAGGTCAACAACGATCACATTGGATTCTACAGAGTCAACCATGACGAGCACATGTGGAACGATATCAGTCAACAGCTTCAAAACAACCACTTGGTAAAGCTGTCCTCAGAGGTCGTCAAACACACTGCAGTGCACGTGTCAGTCACACTACCCAACATATTTTAGTTTTAGGCATTTTGTTTTTGCTGTAGACTATTTCTAGTTCTAGTATGTTTATCTGCTGACGTTGCTCAGCCTCATCCTTACATTTGATTTTAGTAAACTTTGGGTGATTACGCTGTTAGTTAGCAGGCTTTCACACCTACTTTGTTAGGTCTGGACTTACGGACGTTTCAGTTTGATCCCAACCAAAATGAAAGGTGTGGAAACTTTGCCGGGCCACTTTCCGGACCAAACTGCCGAAACGTGGTCCGACCAAGAGGTGGTCTCTGGCCCGGATCAAACTGGGGATAAAATTGCTAAAACATAGCCTACACATGTAATCTAATTCATCCAAACTACTTATGGCAGGCGGGAGTTTGTTCTTAACCCTTGTGTTGTCTTCCCGTCGACCTGCAACTCTGTTTTTCTCGGTTGAAATTTAAAAATGTTGTTGTTCTTTTTCTACACTTTTCTCAAGTTTTTTTGTCAATTTTATTCCTATTTTATTTTATTCACTTTTTTATGTTTTTTTAATTGTTTTAGTCAATTTTTGAAGTTTTATTTATTGATTTTTCCAGTGTTTTTTGATTTTTGTTTTTTGTCACTTTTTCAGCATTAAAAAAAAAAATTGTTGTTTATTTTTATTTTTTCCAACATTTGTCACTTTTTTCAGCGCTTCTTTTGTCATAGTTCTGATATAGAAAATGTTTGTAAAACGGGTCAAATTTGACCCGAGGACAACAGGAGGGTTAAAGCAACAGTATTATACTGGGACTTATTATTAAGACATTTTTCTCATGACTCATATTACAATTTAGAAATTAAAAAAAATAAAAATACAATCATGTTTTATACTTGTAAAATTGTTTTATTTTCCTCAACATGTTACAACTTTATTGTGGAAATCTCTGTCGCACTATTGCCCTATCTCAATCTTACTTTTTAAAGTGCCAGAAACATTATTGAAAGTTATAGAGCCAACATTTTATATGATGCTTTTCACCTTTGATGCTAACTACTTTGAAGCAAAACAGCAAGTGACCTTTCATGACACATAAATGTTTTGGTGTCATTGTTCCAATATTTCTTGGAAAGGTTTATTAACACTCCACTCGTCAAACAACTCACCGTGTTAATCTTCTGTTATTATATTTCTTTGATAGGAGTTTGATGCAGCTGACCGCACAAGCTACATTGATGATGTTTTTGCTCTCGCAAGGTAGGATTCCACCCCCCAAAAACACGCCATATGAACATTCATGTCATCATATATACAGATTGCAACTACTGTTTCATTTCACTGTTCAGGGCGGATGTTATAGATTATGGTAATGCCTTCAATCTTACCAAGTACCTGAAAAATGAGACTGAATACATAGTCTGGGAACGCGTGGCCTCCTCTATCGCGTATGTTCGGGACATGCTCTCAGGCAATGAGGCGCTCTACCCAAAGTTTCAGGTAGGGGAGCTGCAAATCCTTCTATGTAATTGAGCCATCACATTTAGAGAATTAAAAACTCATTAACTCTGAAGTTGATTTGTAATCTAAAATTTCAAGAGGCTGTCTCAGCAAAATCAACCCAAATGTCTTTTTTTTTGCTGTCTATGTATGTGACATTTAAACACTTAAATCATAAATCAAGTATCTATCTATCTATCTATCTATCTATCTATCTATCTATCTATCTATCTATCTATCTATCTATCTATCTATCTCCTCAAGACTAAAGGTAACCAGGTTTCAGTTAGAGGCTGCAGTTTTTGAATTTCTTAGATGCTGTTTTAAAAGGTGCTATATAGATATATATATATATATATATATATATATATATATATATATATATATATATATATATATATATATATATATATATATATATATATATACAGTGAGGAAAATAAGTATTTGAACACCCTGCTATTTTGCAAGTTCTCCCACTTAGAAATCATGGAGGGGTCTGAATTGTCATCGTAGGTGCATGTCCACTGTGAGAGACATAATCTAAAAAAAAACATCCAGAAATCACAATGTATGATTTTTTAACTATTTATTTGTATGATACAGCTGCAAATAAGTATTTGAACACCTGTCTATCAGCTAGAATTCTGACCCTCAAAGACCTGTTAGTCTGCCTTCAAAATGTCCACCTCCACTCCATTTATTATCCTAAATTAGATGAACCTGTTTGAGGTCGTTAGCTGCATAAAGACACCTGTCCACCCCATCCAATCAGTAAGAATCCAACTACTAACATGGCCAAGACCAAAGAGCTGTCCAAAGACACTAGAGACCTCCACAAGGCTGGAAAGGGCTCCGAGGACATGGCCAAGCAGCTCGGTGAAAAAAGGTCCACTGTTGGAGCAATCATTAGAAAATGGAAGAAGCTAAACGTGACTGTCAATCTCCCTCGGACTGGGGCTCCATGCAAGATCTTACCTCGTGGGGTCTCAGTGATCCTAAGAAAGGTGAGAAATCAGCCCAGAACTACACGGGAGGAGCTGGTCAATGACCTGAAAAGAGCTGGGACCACCGTTTCCAAGGTTACTGTTGGTAATACACTAAGACGTCATGGTTTGAAATCATGCATGGCCCGGAAGGTTCCCCTGCTTAAACCAGCACATGTCAGGGCCCGTCTTAAGTTGGCCAACGACCATCTGGATGATCCAGAGGAGTCATGGAAGGAAGTCATGTGGTCAGATGAGACCAAAAAATAACTTTTTGGTCATAATTCCACTAACCGTGTTTGGAGGAAGACGAATGATGGAGTACCATCCCAATAACACCATCCCTACTGTGAAGCATGGGGGTGGTAGCATCATGCTTTGGGGTTTGTGAGATGCGATGAGAGCTCGGTTCACAACAACCAAACACACAGATCACTTTGGTCTGATCAATGGAACATTTGGCATTTTTTTTAAAAGTCAACTTTCCATCCAGAATCTTATTAGTGACCATTTCGGCGTCTCGTGCTCAACATCCATTCAAAATGTAATGTTACTACTCTTTAGACGGCTCGCAAGCCCAAACAACACGTGTGCTGCGTGCCTGTTTTGTAACGTTACTAGTTGTAACTAGTTTGCTAGGCCAAAAAGAACGTTAATCTTGCGATTAAAAAACATTTACGCCATTAAAATTTGTGTTAATGTCGTTAACAACGCGTCTAACAACACTAATATAGTTATTAGGGGTCCAAGCAGGGCTGTGCCATTTTCAGGACTGGTTCATAGTTTTGAACTGACTGGTTCAAAACTCTGCACAGACCTCAGGCTCAACAATTGACCCTGGGACGCCGGAGTCGACCTGCGTTGGGGTGACTGGCGCGGTGAGGCTTGAACCCCGTCATAACTGCTTGCAGTTCTAGTTTGTATTATTAGTAATCGTTATGGATCACAAGTAATTGTGTGATGTCTAATTTATCTTCCTCTTATCGAATCACACCTGATGAGTGCAACATGCAGTGTCATGTGGGACAGGCTTTTAGTCTTCTGATTGAAACTCTAATTTGCTTAAAATCTGTTATACAAGAGCATCTGCCTGGGGTTAAGTGAAAGAAACTGCCACAGGATTTATATCCCAAAGCGGGCACAGGCCAGATTCTCAGTTTCCAAATGTGAATTTAAGTTATTGCTTTGGTGTCTAACCGTACGTACACACCGCCTCCGGCTGCAAAAAAGCTCTGGCCGCTCCGCCAAGGACGCTTGTCAAAAAGTACGGGGAAGCTTTCAGATGCTTTGGCCGCTCTGACGTGACGGCGTTCGTGTAGTGCAATTGGTCAAATCGGTGTTGTGAGCAACTGAATTGCATTCCTGCTTTCGTAAATATTTCGCGCATTTAATAAGGGTAAAATGGTCTGCAAACAGACTGTACCATTCACATCAAGCAAGGAAGACTAGCATGCTACGGTGCACTGCTCATTTCCCTCCTAGTTAAAAAGATTATAAATCATCAACACGCACTTCGCCAACTCACCGGACACACCAACTATCCCGGCTATTTCATCCCACGCCTCGTTCTTTTTTAACTAGTCCCTATACGCAAACAACGTCATATCATAAATGATAGGTAACCCAGCAACGGCGATGATGAGCTTCTCCTCCATTTCCTCGGAACAAATGTTTTGGTAGGAACGAAAGTTTACATCGTATGTTTCTCCGGGATCAGTCAGCGTGAAGGACGTCTATATTCCGATTGGCGGCTAGCGTTAGCCGCTGCTTGCCGCCGAACCGCGTCATAGCCAATTGACGCTCAAAACGCTCAAAACGCCCAAAACGTGACGCCAACAGATTTGCCTCCTTGCAGCTGAGAGAAGCCGGCTTCCATTGAAAATGAATGACTTCTGGTAACTGTTAGATGCTCAAGTCGGTGGCGGTGTGAATGTACGGTTACTTAACTGTTGTCAGCGTAAACAGTCACCTTCTGTTGGCTAAACTTAACTGCAACCCTTACATAGCCCTGTGCCCAGCTCACAGTCACCTTCTGTCGGCTAAACTTAACTGCAACCCTTACATAGCCCTGTGCCCTGCTCACAGTCACCTTTTCTTGGCTAAAATGAACTGTCAGTTTGTCAGAAAAGAGAGTTTTTTTTTCCATTGTTTACCATGGTATAGTTTTACATGTACAGTCGTTTTATGGTGTCTCTGCACTCTGGCTGTAGTCAAGTGACTGTTGAACCATCATACTATTAAAGGTCACATATTATGCTTTTCCATGTTTTCTGTCATATCTACAATGTTATAATGTTAGACTTTCATGTTAAACGTGATAATGTTAGACAAATCCCTAAAATGTTCAGATTTCAAACTATTGACTCTCGGCATGTTACACAACTCTAGGCCATCCTTCTATGATTGGTCATCTGCTCCAAGTAGGCAGGACTGTAATGTTTTTTTTAAGCCTCTGCGGTGTTAACATTATCCCATGTAACTACAGTAACTACAAGGTGACATCACATCAATTCTTGACTATAGAAACTGCTGCTATGTTCTATTAGTGTCAACTGCTAATTAAAGTAGCTACATGGCTAATGGCAGTCAACAATAGCTCCCCAATTCTGGGTCGCATTACTACCGAAATATGTCCAATTGGGTAGTAGTAGTAGTAGTTTGGTAATCTTGGCCAATTGTCCCTTTCTCCCCAAATTCCGGTCACTTTACTATAGCATATGATTAAAAAGCCTTTATTGGTAATGTTTCACGGTTTAAGTCCGTTGCAGTAGCTCGGGCTTTAACCAGTGAAACACAGAGCGGAGGCGGAGGAGATTCCAGGAAGCACGCTTGCCAATCTTTGACAATGTTTTGGGAGACAGGTGCACTGACAGAGCGTACAGAGGGTGAATACAGGTGCAGCAGTCATGAGCAGTATGAGACAAATAGTCTTTTTAACATTAAAACATGTAAATATGTTCTAGTACAAACACAAAATGCAAGTATAATCCTGAAAATGCTATATAATAGTTGCCCTCTTAAAAAATCCATTAACTGCAAACTGTAAAAAACAAAAAACAATGCGCATAAGTGTCTAATGGTATAGTAGAAACCTCACTTCTTGTTCCTTTAAAGACAAAGTGGGTCAGTAAAGGTTCTGTGTAGTTCCTTAGTGTTAATAGCGCATCATGTTTTTGTTTTTCTTCAGAGACTGTTTCGTGACCACGTAAAAGCAATTACGACCCAACTTGGATGGAATGATGACGGCACGCAGACGCAGAGGTACCGCAGGAATACACAGCACTCATTAACCCTCTGAGACCCACATAGACCTATTTCTTTGTCTTGTTTTTTGGACGGACAGGGGATCTTTAGGGGGACCTAGCAGGTCAACTGTATTTTTTTGTTATATGAAATGCACCTCAGTTTTTCTAGTCATACATCTGTAATAAATACTGTGTTTAGGCACCTATTAAAATGTTGACTGTTTATACAATTACTTTTTTATCACTTTTTTCAAGATTATTATACTATGACTTTTTTTTCGATACAACATACTATACTATGACTTCTTTGACTTTTTTGACATACTATACTATGAAGTTTTTTTCAATACAACATACTATACAATGACTTATTTAGCTTTTTTTGACATACTATCACTTTTTTCTACTTTTTCGACACTATACAATGACTTTATCACTTTTTTTTAAAATAGTATAAGTATTCATAGTATAAGGCTTAGAACATTATGATGAACATATATGATGGCAATTCTCATGGTCTTTTATGTCTCAGAAGTTGTTGCTGCAATTATTTGGTTGGTACCTTTTATTACATAGACTTGGTGCAACATTTAACCATTTTTGACCACCTAAGATTAGCTAAAAATGTCAAAAATCCCTCCCAAATACCACATAAACACACCAAGATATTGAGGAACACCATAGACAACGCTATGAAACTTTG
This sequence comes from Percina caprodes, assembly GCA_013375575.1. NCBI lineage: Eukaryota > Metazoa > Chordata > Actinopteri > Perciformes > Percidae > Percina > Percina caprodes. The sequence goes on along the minus strand of JABXJD010000022.1, from coordinate 4,198,695 downwards.
ACATTTGGAGATGTTCTGCAAGAATTGCATTTTTCTGTGATTTGACAGGTTACTGAGGGAGACGGTGCTCAGCATCTCTTGTCAGATGGGAGATCAGGAGGCTTTGGACGAAGCCTCTCGCATTTTTGACCAGTGGATTGATGGAAGTCTCAGGTATCATCACACCAGTCTTTCCAAACTTGACATTTCTCTGGGCTACATGTGCTAAATTTTCTTCATCATTTTGTCGTCTTTATTGACACTTTTCCCTAGTTTTTGTCAGTTTTTTCCCATTTTTTTGTCACTTTTTCCGATGGTTGGAGTAGAATAGATCTTTATTGTAATTTTTTTCAACAACAAAACACAGTTTAGCAGCAATTAATAGGACATAAATAAAAATATTGAATAAAATATGAAACCACAACAGACTAGATATTTAAATAACATAAAATAACAACAAAATAGACATTTAACCCTCATGTTGTCCTTGGCTCAAATTGACCCATTTTCAGTTAATGTTTTATTTTTTTTGTCATAAAAAATGGGCCGTTGGAATAAGCAATGAAAATGTAAACCTTAAAAATATCAAAAAAGCGTTGGAAAAAACATCAAGAAAAGCTCCCACAACAATGAAAAAGTGACAAAAAAATTGATAAGAGCGATAATAATGTTGAAAAAAAGCGACCAAAATGGCGTTTTTTCATGGTTGACGGGAAAACAACACAAGGGTTAAATAATAAAAGAAGTATTTTTTTCTGTGCTCCACCCCCCCCCCACTATGGAGGACCAGGTCTACCATATTTAAAAATAAATACAGAAATAAATAAATGCTCAATAAATAAATAAGCATACAATTAATTGTACAATAAACAAATAAATGTAGGTAGAAATTAAATTATACAGTGAGACATAAATGTATATATCTCTTTTAATTAGCTTCTTTATTTATTCACCTTTGTAATAATTACCTTATTTATTTATTGTCCGTTATAATCTTCAACAATAATTTAATTTCTACCTACATTTATTTGTTTATTGTATTTTTTGGGGCAATTAATTGTATGCTTATTTATTTATTGAGCATTTATTTATTTCTGTATTTATTTTTAAATATGGTAGACCTGGTCCTCCATACCCCCCCATGTTTTTGAAGCTGTTTGCAAGATTTTTGTAACTTTTTCCACCGTCCTTTATCCATTTTTTTCAAATTCAGTAAAAGTAGCAAACCTTTTTAGTGAATTTATTTCCCAAACCCAAATTTCTGATATAGAAACTTTGACCCGAGTTTTTTTTTGGGGTTTTTGTGTATAACCAGCAGACTGGACATTAAGACTATGTGTCGTCCAAATATATTATAAGAAACAATTTCCCTTTGATTCCGACACTCAAACCAAATAATTACTGTTGATTTTTCAAGTAGCAAGAAAATCTTAGCTTAACTCCATTGTGTTGCAACATGATTACATGGTGCCACCCTTTTAACATTAACCCAGTTTTCTATAAGAACCACAAACAACATATTGTGAACACAGCTGGTTTGTTTCTCTCTGGTAATGACATTAAGAGTTGTTGACCTTCTGACCTGCAGCAGTGTGGCAGTGAACCTGAGGCTGCTGGTCTATCGATATGGCATGAAGAACTCAGGCACCGAAGAAAAGTGGAACATAATGTTCCAGAAGTACAAAGATACTTCTTTGGCCCAAGAGAAGGACAAGCTGCTGTCTGGACTGGCATCTGTGGAGAACGTGCAACTTCTATACCAGTAATTGAAACAGCTGATTTTACAGAGTGGTTTAAAATGCAATTAGGACGTTGTTTTTCTTTATACAGATAATAATAACTTTTATTAATATAGCACCTTTAATGAAACCCAAAGACATCTTACAGACTAGCTGGGGCTAAGTTAAGCTAAGGGAGGTTGTAGGCTGTGGTGAACAGGTGGTGTTTGAGGAGTCTTTTTTAAATATGTCCATGGATGTAGCATTGCGGATATCTGCAGGAAGGGGGGGGTTTCCAGATTATGATAACAATGCACATTAAATGTGTCTTTGCTAGGAGATGCCAGGCTTCACACAGATTTGTGTTGGGGGGGTAGTTACTGAGAAAACACCACCATGGCTCTACAACCCAGGCACAGGCCTAAACAAATATGGGCTCCGATATCCTTCCACAATGAAGACATGCATGCTGGGTAACTAGGACTATAGTTGAAGCGCATTTACAGAAACACTCGTCAAAAAAAGCGATATAACAAAATTTCATTTGAGACATTTATTTACTGTTTTATTCATACGTTAACTTACTTTTATGAACCCAATACTTTTGGAAACTCATTTCAAGCACCAAAACAATTGAGCGTAGTGGTATTTCTTCACAAGAGAGTTGAGAAATTTCCAAAAGCGAACATCTTTTCACATTTAGGGCCAAATTATTTCATTACACATTGCTCTGGAACAATTTTGGGCCAAACTAGACATAAAGCTGAGTTTGTTCTGAACATTTTGAAATGAAACACATAGGGATCAGGTTATATAGAAATACCCTTAAAAGGGGAATTTAGCTCAGTCAGCTGCTTTTCAGCTGTAGTCCTAGTTACCCAGCATGCATGTCTTTATGGTGGAAGGATATCGGAGCAAACACACACTCCACACTGAAAGGCCTTACCCGGATGGCTCAGACCTGTGATGAGATCCCATATTTGTTTAGGCCTGTGCCTGGATTGTAGAGCCATGGCTTTTTCTAAGTAACTACACCCAAAACACAAATCTGTGTGAAGCCTGGCATCTCCTAGCAACGACACATTTAATATTTTTTATATATATATTTTTTTGTGTCATGTGATGAATGTGTCTGTTGTAATGGCACCAGAGATGAGCCAATCGTAGATGGACACCCTGCTGTTACCTGCTGAGATATTTGAACACAGAGACATTCAGGGCTGTAGTCAAGACCACCTTTGTCAAGTCCAAAACCAGGACTAGTCAAGTCCAAGTCAAGACAGAGTCCAAAAAGGTTTGAGTTTGAGCCAAGACAGAGTCCAGGACAGAAAAAAGGTCTTATGCATGACAGCATCAAGACAATACTTTTGGGTTTCACTTTCCCTCTAATATTATTATCAACATAATAAAGACACCTGGACTCGGTCAAGACCAAAAGCCATATTGGGCAAGACCAGTGGGCCGAGGCCGAGACAAGTCCAAGTCCAAATACTAGCGAGTCAGAGACAAGTCCGAGACCATAGAAAAACGGTCTTGACGGAGTTTTGCTAGCTACCTCTCAATTTATTTGAAGTCAAACTGAGCCGGTTCAATTTGTAAATGTAACAAACAGCAAGCAAAGGACAGCATTTTTACCAAAAACCTGTGCTTTTTCAAACGATTTCCAGTGTGTAAATCTCAAATTTGAAACATTGGCTCAGTGTTTTTCGATGTGCACAGCACATTTTTGCAAAACAATGTCGTCAGCCATCCTAATGAGGGCAGATGCTAGATCACACCCAATACAAGTGTCAACTACAACACTTGAGCTTCCCTTCCTGTTCATTATTGCAGCCGAAGACTGACTCTAATGGAGTGAAGCGTCCCTTTTTACCGTGATAAATCACCAATAGAAGCTTAACCGATAACTATACGACTGGACAAGCTCCAGAAGGTGAAGAGAATAACCGTTGTTCTGTCAAACAGGCTCCTGGAGGCTACTAAAGATGAGACTGTAGTGAGGAGTCAGGATCTGTTCACTGTGGTGCGTTACGTTTCCACCAACCCACTGGGGCAAGACATGGCCTGGGACTGGACCACACTCAACTGGGACTATCTGGTCAACAGGTCAGTGCAACAAGGTCTATGGCTATTAGGGGTGGGGGAAAAAAATTGATACAGCATAGTATTGCAATATTTTCAGTGGCAATACAGTGAACCCTCGCTCTATCGCGGTTCACCTTTCACAGTCTCACTGCTTCACGGATTTTTGCCCAGAAGAAAAAAGAGCGACAACAACTACCAATAACTATGTTTTTCTCTCGAAAAAACACACCTGCACCGCGGGCTTTAGAAGAAAAACACACCTGCACCGCGGGCTGTAGAAGAAAAAACACACCTGCACCGCGGCTTTAGGAGAAAAACACACCTGCACCGCAGGCTTTAGAAGAAGAAACACACCTGCACCGCGGGCTTTAGAAGAAACACACACCTGCACCGCGGGCTTTAGAAGAAGAAACACACCTGCACCGCGGGCTTTAGAAGAAAAACACACCTGCACCGCGGGCTTTAGAAGAAAAACACACCTGCACCGCGGCTTTAGGAGAAAAACACACCTGCACCGCGGGCTTTAGGAGAAAAACACACCTGCACCGCGGGCTTTAGAAGAAAAACACACCTGCACCGCGGGCTTTAGAAGAAAAACACACCTGCACCTCGGGCTTTAGAAGAAAAACACACCTGCACCTCGGGCTTTAGAAGAAAAACACACCTGCACCGCGGCTTTAGAAGAAAAACACACCTGCACCGGGCTTTAGAAGAAACACACACCTGCACTGCGGGCTTTAGAAGAAAAACACACCTGCACCGCGGGCTTTAGAAGAAGAAACACACCTGCACCGCGGGCTTTAGAAGAAAAACACACCTGCACCGCGGGCTTTAGAAGAAAAACACACCTGCACCGCGGCTTTAGGAGAAAAACACACCTGCACCGCGGGCTTTAGAAGAAACACACACCTGCACTGCGGGCTTTAGAAGAAAAACACACCTGCACCGCGGGCTTTAGAAGAAAAACACACCTGCACCTCGGGCTTTAGAAGAAAAACACACCTGCACCGCGGGCTTTAGAAGAAAAACACACCTGCACCGCGGGCTTTAGAAGAAAAACACACCTGTACCGCGGGCTTTAGAAGAAAAACACACCTGCACCGCGGGCTTTAGGAGAAAAACACACCTGCACCGCGGGCTTTAGAAGAAGAAACACACCTGCACCGTGGGCTTTAGAAGAAGAAACACACCTGCACCGCGGGCTTTAGAAGAAACACACACCTGCACCGCGGGCTTTAGAAGAAACACACCTGCACCGCGGGCTTTAGAAGAAAAACACACCTGCACCGCGGCTTTAGAAGAAGAAACACACCTGCACCGCGGGCTTTAGAAGAAAAACACACCTGCACCGCGGGCTTTAGAAGAAACACACCTGCACCGCGGCTTTAGAAGAAACACACCTGCACCGCGGGCTTTAGAAGAAAAACACACCTGCACCGCGGGCTTTAGAAGAAAAACACACCTGCACCGCGGGCTTTAGAAGAAAAACACACCTGCACCGCGGGCTTTAGAAGAAAAACCCGCTACAGAGCGGAGTCGGGATGCAGCGGCTCCGTCAGAAGAGAAATACACGGAAGTCACTATTTTTCCTGCTGTACTTCGTATTTTTTTGTATTTTTCATTTTCTCCCGTTCCAATGACTCTGGTCGCGGTGGGGCAGGGGGCGATGCTGATCTCCGACATTTGAAGCCTTCAGTTCGTATTGATGATTAACATTATTTTACAGTACAGTAGTTATTTGTAAAAACACGTTTATACAGTACTTTTATTTGTTAAACAAATGCTTGGGCCTGTAAAAAGGTTTTGTTCTTTGGTTTCAGTGTATTATGGAGTATTTCATCGTATAATAATTGTAAAAAGAATAAAGGTTACTTCTTGGAACGTAACCCCCGTGATGAACGAGGGTTCACTGTACTGTATCAATACACAGACGCTAAGTATCAATCTTTTATTATATATGTGTTGGTCAATTTGTCCCATTTTGCAGCAATAAAATATGAAGTGAGATGAACAAACAGATGTTGACAAAGTTTCCTTTTGGGGACATCATTTGAAAAATTAGAAAAAAGGTTATAAATTGCAATATATCGCAATATTGTAGTATAAATATCGTGATGATATCTTATCGGGAGCGTCTGGTGATTCCCACCCCTAATGACTATGTTGGATTTTGCTGATCATGGTACTACATTTTCTTTTTTTAACAACAGGTACACCATCAACGACAGGAACCTTGGTCGCCTACCGGGTCGAATCAGCACCAGCTTCAACACAGAGCTCCAGCTGTGGAAGGTTAGCTCTGTCCTTTGTGCAATTTCCTCACACTTTAAATTATTATTATTCAAAAACTACTTGTGTCTTTTTTTTGCCTTTTGAGTTGAACGTGTTGAGTTTAAAGCAGTTTTCTGCTTAATGCGGAAGAGAGGGTTGTTGTAAATTTTGTGTTTTGTCGTGAAGAAATCTTTTAGAAATACTAAAAATCTTTCTTTAAGTAATAAATACTCCCATTTGACCTCAAAGGTGACTGTGAACACTGGCTGTGGTCTGCTCTTATTATTTATTACGTCACAGGGGATTATTTTTCCTGCAGGATTAATAAATCCAACGATCCATAGAAACTTCCCAAACCCGTCACTTCTCTGCTGTCCAGCTACATGCTCAGTATCTTACTAACACATAACTTTATGCATACATAACCTTTAACCCTTGTGTTGTCCTGGGGGCAAATTTGACCCGTGTCCAAAGTTTTTTTGTATCACAAACATTGGTTTCTTTTGAATTTCCCAAAATGAACATGGATGCATGTATGCACGTTGAATGAAACCCATAAAACATCCTTTGCATGTATAATTGATGATTACTTTCATTGAATTATGGGTGTTTTATTCAATTTTAGAGCATATAAAACAATGTTGAAATGGTTTCAAAACAGTATATCCTGACTGAACTATGACAAAAACAGTGATCTGCTCAACATCCTCTGATCTTAACTATTAGTCAAAATAAATGATAATTTCTGCATTTTTTTATCAAAAAATAATATATATTTATGATATATTTATATATTTTATGTCACATAAGTTAAGTTTATTGACCATAAATGTACAAAGCTTTGAAAAAAGTGACAAAAACATTGTACAAAAGCACAAAAATGTAATGGTCGACGGGAAGGGTTAATGTGTCAAAGTTCTGCCAGAAATTGGGTTTTTAGTCATATTTTGGAGGAAATTATTCCTTACTAATTATTCCTAATTATTAAAACACTACAGAAGCCGAGAACGGCCAGTTATCTTGTGATAACGACTTAATAATTCGTTATCTTGATATAACAAAGATTGTTTTCTCGAGATAACAAATTTAATTAATCATGTGTTCGTACTGAATTCCAACTAATGCGCTGCCACGTACGGCTTCCGTACAAAGCACTATTAAATGAATTAATAAACATTTAATTATGTTTCACATCACATCGCTAAGTTAACCTACATTTACATTACCTTTGCTGAAGCAGCCAGATATATAAGAGTTTGGCAGCCTCCCATCTGTGTACCAGTGGATCGCACACGTTACCGTAGGCTACAGCTGCAGCCAGAGGCGCCACGGAAACCGTTAGTTTGAATTCAACACAACACATTATTAATTAATTCGTTATCTCGATAAAACGATCTTTATGTCGAAAAAACGAAATAATGAGAAAACAAACTTTGTTATATCGAGATAAAGAATCACTGAGTCGTTATCAAGAGATAACAGTGCATAATTATTTTTATTTTTTTTAAATCCATGGCCGTTCTCGGCTTCCGTAAAACACACTGGGTGGATTTAAAAATGTTTATATGGTCATTGTGATACTTTTGACCAATAGTTAAAAGTTGGACCATTGCAGTTACAAATTAAGCCCTTTTTATCTAGTAGTATTATTGTATTGTATAAACTACGTTTGATTTTGTGATATAGTTGGAGGCAAATCAAGTAGAGGTTGACAGTTTGTTTTCAGGTTTCCTGAAACCTATTTCTCCGTGCTGTCCTTGTAGATGGAGCATTTCTTCAGTCTAACGCCAGATGCCGGTGCTGGGCAGATGCCTCGGCAGCAGGCGCTGGAGACCGTGAGGAACAACATCGAATGGATCAGGACGAATGAAAACGAGATCAGAGGGTGGCTGGAGAACAACTTGGCCTGAAACGGCACCAGTGTAAAACACTGCAGGGATACAGGAAAGCTGTACTGGTACACAACCAGAGCATCCACAATCCCCTGTTGACCCTGATCGTCACTGTCGGTCAGAAACCTGGTATCTCCATATACATTTTTTCATATTGTACATGAATGCTTTTGATCAGCCTTTTACGTCTGTTTGTGGGTTTAACTAATATTTAAACAGTGACGAGGCGATTTCCGCTGACTTTGTTTAAAGTGAATAACTGTTTTGGACATACAAGGTTTTCACGCTACAGCGAGGATATTTCCTTCCAGGGTGAGGTGAGCAATAATGCAAGTGTAGAAGTCTTTCCTTGCTGGAGATGAAGAGTTGAATGAATAAATATTTACTAAAATGACTTTGTGTGCCTCATTACCTTTTATTTCTTTGCCTTTCTATATATTTTTTTAGCGCTCGCAGCTGTCTGTATAACTCTCGATTGTCGGATTGGTGCGTGAAGAGCATGTTTGCATGTGGGCCGTGTTTTATGAGCTTGTGAGATTTGACATAAAGTCTATATCCAAGACGTTCCACTTCCGGGATTGCTTCCTTGCCGCAAGAAATTCCACTGGATGTCCTTGTTTTAGGCCGGATGTCCGTCCCCTTCCTCTATCTTTGTGTTGGCGCTCTAAACTCCGGTGGATTTCTGAGGACTATGGTTACCTGGTCCTCAGATCTCTGCAGGGTAAATCCAGACCGCTAGCTAGACTATCTGTCCAATCTGAGTTTTCTGTTGCACAACTAAAACTACTTTTGAACGTACACGTGTTCCACCAAAACAAGTTCCTTCCCGAGACTATTTTGCAGAGACACCGTCCGGAGCTTAGCGCCACCCAAATCAGAGACAACAAAACATTGTTTTAGTGTTTTTTTTATTGGTAGTTCACGTCACGCTGATGTTTGTTTAATTCTTCCTTTTTTCGGATAGGTTTGGTTTTTTATTATTCAATGCTATAAAAACAGGGTAAATCGTCAGGATTGACAGCTGCGAGCAGGACTTTGACACCGCGGCGCCTCCCTCCGATCACTAGTCTGACTCTGGCTCCAAAATTACAAGATGGCAGCACCCGGGATATTTTGGCTTCACTTTTGTGTAGTGGGAGGAAGTGGAGATCCGTCTATGGCAGGGGTCCTTAAAGTTTTTTAATCCAAGGACCCTCTAACTGAAAGAGAGACGGAGCGGGGACCCTACTGCATATATTGCATAAATAAAAGATGCATATTAAACTGGGCCTACAATAAAGTGTAGGGCGGCCTAAAGTCTTATTGCAAAGTATACAAAGCTATTAAAATAATAATTGTCGGCATGATTTTATAAGTTACACATACATGTGGCACAATGAATCCTTAATATTAACTGTATCAGTGACTGGCTACCTCAGTGACTATACCTTACCTATAGGCCAGTAAGCCTATCATCAGTGGGACTTGTGTTTTCATTGAACTTTCAAAGATTAACAGTCATTTCAAGGCCCCCTGCAGTGACTCTGGGGACCCCCTAGGGTCCCAGACCCCCTCCCCTGTTCACTGGTCTACGGTAGTGACATAGAATCACAATTAAATCTTACCTGTCCAATACATTTTCTTGGGATTCAGACGCGAGCTACAACAATGACCCTGAATGTAATCCTAATGTCTGTGATGAAAGAGCTGGCACTTCTACGGAGCGCCGGAGGTGACATGGAGGGAATAAATATGAACGTGTACTGGGGACTAACACTTTTTGCGAGATCTTGATTTTGTTTTGAGAGATCTCGAGTTTTATTTGCGAGATCTTGATTTGACATGGAAAAAAACAAAGAAAAAAAAATTTGTATATATATATATGAAAGTCAAGATTTTGAGCTTGAGGAGGAAAACACAGAAAACAGAAAAAAACTAAAAAACATCTCCACTTTCAAACTCAAGATCTCAAGTTTAGTGTTTTTTGTCCCTCCGTACCCTTCATATACATATACATCAGCATAGAACATGTGAAATCGAAGCAATGGATTTTCCTATTCTTGCTTTTCTAACACATGCGAACATGCTTCTGTCAAGCAGTTGAAGAATACATCCAGATACACAGAGAGCTTTCCATTGTTCGCTTGTTATTGAAGCAACTAGAACGCAAACAATGTCACAGCAAGTGGAATATAAAGAAAAAACAACACTGACAGTGATTCTTGATCATATTAATCTAATACACATTGTTTTAATGCTAGGGAGTAATAATACAATGAGACACCGATGCAGTTTCACTTCACTGGGTCAGGGGTTGTTGGGAGGTTGTCATGGGAACCTGAGTATTGATGGTGACTCTCTGCCTGGTTTGACATCGGATCATCCCAATGATGGCTCTTCTGAACCTGCGAGAAGAGATTGTCCACTCACTATCACAGCAAAATACTTAATTCATGCTCCCGCCCCCAGACACATCAGACCAATGTAAGGAGTGAACGTGCTTGGGTGGTTTGTAGCAATGCATTTGATTTGCTTGAATTTTTGTATGTGCGACACGAAACCGAACCAAGGGGGAATAACTCCATGTTTACAGACTCATCAACTGATTGGGCCCAGAGCATGCTAATTATGAATGTAAAAAAGAGCCCTGATACATTAATATAACACACATCCTCTTTCAACTACATTTGCATGCACATCGACTATTACCAAAGCCAATTGATGTGGAAAAAACTCACTTTTTGTTGGCAGCAACATAAATGCAGGGGTTGTAAAAGGTGGAGGACTTGGCAAAGAGTGGAGCGATGATGGCCATGGGGGCAGGGATGGTCTTGGGGTCACCGAATGATGCCCAGAGACACACGATGGAGTACGGAGACCAGGCCACCAGGAACATGACAATCATTACCACGGACATCTGCCGGCCACAAACACAACAACACAGCATTCATATAATATCAGCAGAATATTGTATATAGTATAAAGGACAGAGTTTATTAAGGAGATAGTAGTGATGGCCAAATGACGCCTCATGAAACTTATTTTCTGAGCCCACTAAATGGAGCTCTTGGTTTATGAGGCTTTGTTTGGCCGTCATTAGGAGATAGATGCATGAATGAATTGTTGAAAAAATGAATACTTTTATTTGGAACAACATACAAAAAAACTTAAAATACAAGACGCAGACGCATTTCACTTTAAGAAAAAGCAAGAATAAGCTAAAAAACATAAATACTGTTTTCCGGGAAGGAGTGGGAAGAAGCAAAATGCTTTTGTGGTCCTACCCTTTTTTAAATGTCCGTACTCTTATCAAAATGTTTTCAATATATTGTTTTTCAATAAACAACCATACAAGCCTATAACCTCGCCAAAATTCAAACAACGTGCAGCTCACTTAATCCATCAAGTTACTATTCCATCATTTTCTAAATTAATTTTCTCATGTGCCATCCTTAACCTACTGTCCATCCATTATATTTATCAAGCGTAATTAGCTTCTAAATAGATGAGCACAAAACTGACAAAAATTTCATAGAAAATGATTCACTTCCCATCAATAATTTGAAAATCTCTACTCCCTTTACTTCTACAACCTCCCTCCTCTTTACTGCACCTTTCCACATATGCTCTTTTGTATTTCATTTCAAACATTTGATTTTGTTTTCCAAACTATTCCAAAGCGTCACCCCAGGAACTGAAACACACATGCACTTAAATGTCCCTTTATAAGGTTTTTTAACATTAATATGAGTTCCCCCAGCCTGCCTATGGTCCCCCAGTGGCTAGAAATGGTGATAGGTGTAAACCGAGCCCTGGGTATCCTGCTCTGCCTTTGAGAAAATGAAAGCTCAGATGGGCCGATCTGGAATTTGATCCTTATGAGGTCATAAGGGCCACTAAGGTCTATATAAAAGAGACTTCAGATACAGTATTAGGGGACTACTAAGGTCTATATAAAAGAGACTTCAGATACAGTATTAGGGGACCATTAAAGTATATGTAAAATACTTCAGATACAGTATTAGGGACCACTAAGGTCTATATAAAAGAGACTTCAGATACAGTATTAGGGACCACTAAGGTCTATATAAAAGAGACTTCAGATACAGTATTAGGGGACCACTAAGATCTATATAAAAGAGACTTCAGATACAGTATTAGGGGACCACTAAGATCTATATAAAAGAGACTTCAGATACAGTATTAGGGGACCACTAAGATCTATATAAAAGAGACTTCAGATACAGTATTAGGGACCACTAAGGTCTATATAAAAGCATCTGAAGAGCACCATGTCATGGGACCTTTAAGAGTATTGCATACGGTTTTGGCATATGCCAACTGCCTCTGTTTAAGTTTTCCAGGTCAAGAAGACCCACATTAAGGTTATTTTGAAATTAAGTTTTTAATACAGATGCTACGTCAAAGCTGCATGCTAACTCAGCTGATTAGAAGAAGGAAGAATGGCTCCATTTTCACCTTGGTGACATCCATCTGATCGGACCAGTCGATGTTGATGCTCTCCAGGCAGTTGCTGGCTTTGTATCTCTTTGAAGTGACGGACACGTTGTAGTAGCAATAAAACATGACGAACAGAGGCAACACAAAGTTCACAGCAATTACAGCCATGGTGTAAGAGACGAAGGAGCTGTGGAAGAAGAGCAGAGTCAGTCATATTGTCTGCTCAAAGAACAAAATAGGTTATGCTTCATCTTGGGTGTGGCTGACTTTATAAAAAGACTTTCAAATCTTCATCATTTGCATTCAATTACTATTACTGGTACATTTGTTCTCCCAATTTTGTGGCATCTTTGGAGGCGGACTGCCTGCTGTTTGTTCCGTTTGGTTGAGTTCTCTTTTCAATCCTTCCAGAAAAAAAGTTTTTTTGTGATTGTAGCGGGCAAAATTGATTATGCGGTATGTTTTCTTAAAAAAGACGATGGAATATGTGGGATATTTATGCAATTTCATGCGATTAAATTGCGGGAAAAAGAGACTCTTTGTCTTGTTGTGTAATAACCTCGCTTCATAACCTTCGTTTCATAACGTCACTTCATAATGTCACTTCATAACGTCACTTCATAACGTCACTTCATAACGTCACTTCATAACGTCACTTCATAACGTCACTTCATAATGTCACTTCATAATGTTCCCATGGCAACAGTGAAAAATGGCTTTTGTGAAGTAAACGCTACATTTTTCCACTTTCTGCTGAGATGACTTTTATGCAACGAAAATGCGGGGATTATAAAATCACGCAAGCCCACATTCTTTTGTGCGGAAATCAGCAATTTATGCGGCGAAAGTGCGGCGTATTTGAAAAAATGCGGCTCCCGCATAAATATGCAGAATTTGGCTGATTATGCATTGAATTCTGCGATCTCATAATCGCGTTTTTCTGGAGTGACTGTCTTTTAACTCATGATGCTGCTGTAACTTGCATAACTGCCTGCTCTATGAGGAAAGGCCCCAGGTAATCAGATGAGCTGATAAAGAGCTTAAGCTAAGACATTCTTTACATTTCAGCAGGGTAAAGAAAAGCAGGGTGTGAAATAGTGAAACCAATGCTGAAGTGCCTTCATCCTGCATTCTATCTAATGTCCAGCAGGGGCGACACCACTGGCTCCAAAAAGAAGACTGTATCGAGACGTCTATGAGAAAATGACAAAAGTGGATACAGACGGGGAATCGGCAGGAAGAAGGGGGAGACTGTGGGATCCTGACACTAACAATTTGCCCGACGTAACATGTATTAGATGAACAGCAGCTTTTAGGCCTTTTTCTGTTGTTTGCTAGCAGACGATGAGGCACTTTCACTCAATACAAGTCAATGGAAAGTTGTTTTCCCCTCCGGTGGGCTTGGCTTTCTCAGTGTCACGCAATGTGACAAAGCACATTGCGTGACACTGAGAAATTATTATTATTTTAATTATTGCCGTCAATTGTGAAGAATGCGTTAACATCTGTAGATTGTTGATATACAGTATATATACTATATTATACTATACTATACTATATACTAACATATCTATATACTACTATACATACACTAAGTCTATTATGGATGTGTTATTATTCAATCTCCTATAGATAGATGGTAAAGAAAGAAGAAGAAAGGGAAGAAAAGAAACAAAAACTGTGTAAATGTGTTTAGGTATGTATGTATGCATCTGTGTCTATGATGTGTAAATAAGTGAAGCATAAGATTTTGTATTTACTAAAGGATAAAAGTAGAGAAAGGGGGAAAGTAGGACCTGATAAGTTGTTTATGAACTTCTTCCTACTCCTTTTTGAACATGGGAATTATTTGTTTGAATGACTGTCAATCGTTTTGGAAGATTGTGCTGAGAAGGACATGACCTTATTTATCTGTCATTTTAATTATATATATGTATGCATGAATGTATGTATATATTTTTTTTATTTTAATGCTTTAGAAGTTCAAATAAACTACTACTACTACTAGTCTATATCGACGACTTTCCACTTTCGGGATTGATCAGGTGTCCCACACCTTCCACTTTCTTCGTGTTGGCATTTTAAACTGGATCTCTGCAGTGTGAATCCAGACAGCTAGCTAGACTATCTGTCCAATCTGAGGTTTCTGCTTTCTGTTGCAAGACTAAAACAACTTTTCAATGTACACATGTTCCACCAAAACAAGTTCCTTCCCGAGGCTATTTTGCAGCGGCTACGGGGCGCTTAGCCCCACCCAAGACGATTGTGATTGGTTTAAAGAAATTGCAATAAACCAGAGTTTTTCTCCCATTCCCAAATGCTGTGTGGACCAGCCAGACCCTCCTCCACAGTGGTGTGGAGGAAGGTCGGGCAAATAGAGCGAGACTCAATCGATAACTTACGCATCATTCTGTCTCCAGTTGATGGTGCATGTAGCTCCAGTGGGGTCGGGGGCATAACCAGCCCAGCCCACTATAGGCATGCAGGACCAGAACACAGCGTTCAGCCATGCTGCCAGAATAAGAAGGTTGTATGATCGCATAGTCATTTTCTGCCCTGCAAAGATAAATTACATACATTCACATTGATGCTGGTTTCATTACAATATTCAAAACAACCAAATTGTAACTTTTGCAGCAGTGTCTCCTTTACAATTGATATAGATGTACAAGTAAAGTATTAGTTGACCTGATGGTGGCACTATAAGAAAGGTCTGAGATCACCAATAACTGCAGATCATAATTATCCCCAGGGTTATTGGGAAATAATACATCATTAATGAGTGAATTACAATGAATTACATTCTCTAAAATGTAATCTTAGCAGATATTATGGCCATTGCCAATAATTTCCTGAATTGATTCTATTCTGATTCACAAGGTCAGGATTCAGTTACATTTCCGATTCGATATCAATTAGGAAATTTTAGTTCCAATACCAATTAAACGTAGCTAGAAATTAGATTCTCAGAGAACTTATGCAAGACGCAACCCTCAAATATTTTTATAATGCAGCAGGTTAATGTTTACGTTAAGAATTGATCTCCAAATGTTTCTGGTGGGTTATACATCTATGGTGAAAAGGCATACTGTATATTAAAAGATTGAATTCAGGGATTTTATGAATCGATATCAGATGACTCAACAACAATTGCTTTTAATTGGAGAATTGGTTATTTTAACCCAGCCCTAACAGACATTATTCAATATATAAATTCCTTCCTGACGTTCTGAGGAATGCCTTCGCATCTCTTCGGTCTGCTTTCATTTTCCTTTTCTTTTCTCTGCAGTTTTTTTTCTGCCTTCTGTGTCCTTGGCACATTATCCTAACATTATTCTCATATCACACTTTGCCACATGGATAAATGCACTTATGTATCTATATACCAAAAAAAGGATTTTGAATATAGATACCCATGTCTGGTCTGCAGATGGTGAGGTAGCGGTCAATGGCCACCACAGTCAGCAGGCCGATGCTGGCCATGCCAAAAAAGATGTTGAGAGCTGCATAGATCTGGAGGCAAAAAAACGTATATAACAGAGAGTTAATAAAATTGACACAATCCCATAACAATTGTTTTGTGGTTTTTATCTGTGAAATAATTCTGAAAGCTGTTTTCGAGCACTCGGAGAAGCGACACAAAGAAGGGTTCAGTTCAACAATGTTCTAAAGCTTTAATGAGACGTACAAGGATCTACGTTTTCTAACAGGCCGGACTGTTAGTTTCAAAAAAGTAAGGCACTGTTATTTGTATCTATTCCACGTACTTATTGCTGCATGCATCACAGGGCTTTCAAGCGGGGGGAGCGGTGTTTGTGTCCCGGGGAAAATACAAGCCTTTCACCCAGGAAACGTGTGTCGTGTCCTGGGAGTAACCTCAACTAGTTGTTTTGGTGCACAAACTTAACTGCAGTTGCCCTTGACAGTCACATTTTGTCGGCTAAACTTAACATTCCCTTAAACAAGCGGGAGCTCGCGCTGCCCTGGCTCAAAGGAAAATGTTGTAATCTAAATTTAACTGTAAAGGCCGCAAAACTTAGAGGTTGTCATACGAATTGTCGTGCATACGTTTTCATATAATATCATCAAAGCATTCTCATGAACGATATCATACAAAAATGTATGCACACCAAAACGTAAGATATCCTACCAAATCACGAGCCGTAGTTTGTAGTTCAAATACCCCAAAATAGGTGACTTTGAGCCGGGTACAAAGCAACGTGAGCTGCTGGACATTACGGTTAAATTTAGTCCACAAAATATGACAGTTAAGATTAGGCCCCAAAACGACCTGTCAAGATTAGGAAAAAAGATTGTGGTTTGGAATAAAACACCCCTAAAAACTCACATGTTCTGGGTAAAAGGCTTCAGTTTCCCCCAGGAAGCAAACTCCGCTCTCAGGCTTGAAAGTCCTGTATGTCAACACCCACCCATCACCCCTAACTCTTCCCAAAGCGGCCAGCCGTGTTCTCATACAGCGGCTGTCAATGGTTTTTGAACGAATGGTTCATGAGGCTGAACAACAGGCTAATATCATACGAACCCATTCATGAAAACACGTTGAAAAATCACCTTCACTCTGATGACGTTGGAGAAGATAGGTAAGAACCAATGAAAAAGAAGTCAAATGATTTATTAATTAGCTAAATATTTTCTGATCGTTTCTTTGTCAATGGACTAATCATTTCTGTTTGTGTCAACTGAACAGAATTGGAAGAACATACACCGCCCCTAATATCAACATAAAATTTGGTTTAATTACATGAGTTTTTAATGTAGAAGTAGGTTGTCCTATCAGCACAATAATGTATATGTGAAGGCACTCACATTCCACCCACCTGACACCCAGTGTGGCCAAATTTCCAGCTGCCGTGGATGTCTGAGGCAGCTGACATGGGATAGCCAATACCAGCCACTCCAATGTCAGTAAAAGCCAGGTTGATTATTATAAAGTTGGTGGCAGTGCGCAGCTCCTTATACTTCACAAACATTAGCAGCACCACAATGTTGCTCAATAAACTTATGACACCTGAGAAGAGAAAAGAAGACATGGAGTAAATATAACATGGGGGGGATGAGATGTTCAACTGGAAGGTCCCAGGCAGTGGTATAGTCTACGTGATATATGATATATATGATATATATGATACGCAGGTATACGACATATACCCCATAAGAAAGCTCCAGAATTTCCATATACCCGCTTAAAAATGTCCAATGACATGCTACAACATACTTTCCATTATATTTTTGATATATTTTGAATTGTCATCTGTGTTTTTCTTCTTCACATAGGCTAAATAAAGGCATTTCCCTTGTGAATTGGTGCATACAAGTGTATCTGGAAACAGGAAATAAGGTTGTTGATGCTCAAAACTTCCCTGGGGGAGAACACCCTGACCCCCACTATGATATGGCCTCCCCCCAAATGCATGTTCCACCAAAACAAGTTCCTTCCCGAGGCGGTTTTGCAGATGCGCTGTTGCTCCGTACAGCGCTTAGCATAACGATTGTGATTGGCTTAAAGAAATGCCAATAAACCAGAGCACATTTTTGGACTAGCGAGACGCTGCCAGACCCTCCTCCACAGTGCTGCAGAGGAGGGTCTGGCAGTTTAATACCAGCACATATGTTATATAACTAGTGATGCTCATCATTAAACAAGTATAATGAAATAAAAGTATTAACAAATATGAAGAAGCCCATCTTGTTTTCAGTCCAATATTTTTGGTTTCTGATAGAAAAGGTTTTGGAACTGCACTCGTTTTTTTTTAGGTTAATCTTTTTTTATGCTGTTGATTTATATTTTACTGTCTAGGTAAAGTTTCCATAATAGAGATGCAAAATTAAAATTCAGAAACAAAATCATATGAAAGAATGGAAAACAGTGCCAAGACCTGGATAAGTTACATAATGCTATCAGAACAGTTCTTCAGAGGATAACAATGGACTAATTTACTTTTACCATGAACGGCCTCAAAAGCCCAACATCAGCAGGCTATTTATTTGATTGTTATGTTTTCTTTACCTCCCATTTTATCCACATTATCCAAATTAAACTGCAACAAAACTAATTTCTCTCGAAAATCCGCAAACTTTTCATATCCTTGGGAAATGCAGCAGTGTTTTGATCAAAACCCTTAAAAGCATCGCTTTATTCATTGGTGGTATTCTTTATGATGGATGTTCTGAATTCAGCCAATAATACTTCAAATTTCCATCCATTCTCCCAACGATAGCGTTGAAACTTAATTGTGAGATGTGTTGAGGGTGCCATTACAACTCGGTTACACAGAAGAACATCAAGCAACTAAATCACACTGCATCAACACAATATTCCCATTATTCATTGTCTAGTTATAATGCCATTGGTGGTCTTGTATTTGTTACCTGCAGTTATAAGATATCCAGCCACTATGTTGTGCTCCAGTTGGGTAAAGGCACTTTTCCCCCCGTAAGGTGCAACATCATCTGAAATATTGACTCCAGGGTCAATCCCCATTTTCTGACGTGTTAGAAAAAGACAAACAAAAAAATGACCCTTAATTGAAGTAAACACTCTTCCCACTAACAGTCTTGGAAGGAAAATCACTCAATGATGCATTAAAAATAGCTAAATCTGAACAAAAGAGATGTAGAGAGTCAGTATTGCAAAATCCTTCGTCTAACTAAAGTCTGTCGGGGAGTTGTTGTGGAGGGATGGGGTGAAGGGGATTATTGCATACCACTGCTCCCCTGTCCCCAGTTAGCAGGAGGTAGTCGGGGGCAACAGGGCTGCACAAGAGAGGATTACCACTCACGTGGATTTGCTTGCAGGTTGGGCTCTGGCCAATAACACTCTGAAGTTGAGTTATTGCCTGAGCCAGTGTTTCCTTTAGGATTTCTTTAGCAGTGGGGGCAAGTCTGATCCGAAAAACATCCCCCCTTAGGATAATTTAAAAGGCAACCGCAGCTACATTGTGTGTCTGCCGTATGTCTGATACCGTGGCGGCAAACACTTTGCCATGGCGGGCCGCTACTACAAAATCAACATAGAGGAAACACTGGCCTGAGCCTTAAAGAGTCGTAACACCCAAAGAAGTAACTGTGTATTACTACTACTACTGCACTACTGTTACGTCTTAGTTGTCACACATAGAATACAAAATGTGAAAGTACTTCCTCAAAATCTGTTTCAGTGAATCAAACCAGTAGGAGATCTATCCGACACATATCAAAGCAGATCGATGAACACTTGGTGTTGGTGACCTGCTCTCATATTCAAATTTCACACTGAGCAGACTTGATTTGCCTACAGCTTTAATAATTACTGTTACATTCATAATTTATCACTTTTTATTGGCGGTTTAACAGTTGCTTTGTCTGACTTAGATGACCTTCTAAGATCATTTAGCACGGCTTGTAAAGATTACACTATGTTGTAGCTGCTTGAGATGGAGCTAAATTACACTTAGATAGCCTAGTATGTTATTTCTGGTATTTCTCCATTGTGGAAGTTGAAACTCTAAAGTAAAGTACAAGTACCTCAACTTTTTATTTAAGTAATTTACAGTTCTTCAGTTCAAAGAAGACACAATCCTCCTACCTCCATCCGTGTACATCAACATCCGGGACAGTAGGAGGCGCTATACGACCCGCTAGTAATCTCCTGTTAGGCGGAGAAGAAGAGGAAGCAGCTTTGCATAACCCCCATCACACTACCGCAGTATTCTTCAGTTGACAGAAGACATCTTTCCACCGTAGCAGATAAACATGTCGGGGCTCCTGAGGACCATGGCCAGCCGTGCTGCTCCTGTGCTGCGGGGACACACAATCACTCAGAGGGCAAATCTCTACGCTGGCCCAGCCAAGGAAAAGATCGGCACAGTTGTAAGTCTGTTATTACCGCTAGCTAAACCACTTTGGACTCGTGCTAACTGCATGGCTAGCTAGCGGCTGTTAGCTTAGCTGTCCTTGGCTGACGAGGTCAAAGCTAAAGGCTATCTAAAGTCGGGGGGGGGGCTTGTGTTTAACGCGTGTTTAGCTAGTTATTGAAGCCAATATGTCTGATTAACCCGAGTTAAGTGACGGAATTGAAGTAGGTAAAGTGGTTTAAGCCACCTCAACGTTCATTATTTTCATATTAGCAGTTCCCCTTGCTTCACCCAAGCTAAAGGTAAGCTAGCTAGCTAACCCCAACCTTAGCCATGATATCACTTGCGCTGTTTATTGCCAAATGTGAATGTAATGACATTTCCAGGGACACTAACGTTAGGTGAGGTTGAAACTAGTTACTGAATGGTCAGTGTGCGTGCGTAAGTGCTGCCAAATTGTTACAGAGATAGACTCAGTAGTATTTATAACGTGAATTCCTGCAGTGGCCCCAGTAATATGTGTTGTACAGTACTGAAGAAGCACATTACGTGGTTAAGACACGTTTTAATGTCAAGAATTCAACAATGCCATAATGCTATTCATCGAGTTGTGTGATAAATACGGATGTCCCAATCAGCGATTATTTTTGAATAGATAGTAGAGCTGCACACTGTTTTTATATTTATAAAAATAACTAAGCAAACAAAGTAACTAAAATATGTCTTCAGCTTAATACATTCAACTTAGTGCTGCTAGCATTTTGTCAAACTCGCATATAAAATCAACTTCTGCTCAGGAATGGTGTAAAATTTTAACCTTGCACACACACTGTTTTTTACCTTGCTTTTTGATCTTACCTGTAGCACTTTGAGATTTGTTTAAATGTAAAGTGCATTACAAATAAAATGTATTATTATTATTATTATTATTATTATTATTATTACTTAACCTTCCTGTTGTCCTCGGGTCAAATTTGACCCGTTTGAAACCCCCCCCTCACCCCAACAAAAACGTGTTTTTTAAAGATGCTGAAAAAAGGGGCCAAAAAAAATCTGGAAAAGTTACCAAAAAAACATTTAAAACATTGCCAAAGGTGACAAAAACTTAAGAAAAGTGTAAAAAAAAAAATAAATTTAAAAACACCTAAAAATCAGAATAAAACTGACAAGAAAAGTGTAGAAAAACAACAAAATGTAGAAATTTTGACACAAAAACAAAGTTGCATGGTGGAAAGGAAGACAACACGAGGATAAATACTGTAAGTAATAACGTAAATGATTGGAATAAAGGTGATCAGGGTGACCGCTGATCCCTGTTCAGTTAAGAAAAGAAAATGCCAAAATCAGCGCTGTGATCCGATACTTCGCGATCCGATTGGGACATCCCCAGTAATAAATGTTACTTTGTCGACCAGACCGAGGTTACGACCCATGACAATTATGAACCACAGCCTCAAATGTTGGTCTTGAGGAGCTGCAGTATTTATGGATGGACAAACACTTTTTACACATTTACTACCACCTGACAACCTTACTATTTCTATACTGTAAGTTGTATTTGAAACCCCCTAAATTATGTAGCATGCACTTCTCTGCGTGTTTTGAGATCGTGAATGTGCTTGCTTGTTTGGGAGGTGAATCGATGACTCATTGCTATTCTACTGTAGTTGTAGTCTCTTGCGAGACGGCGCCTGGATTCGTGTGACACGTGTTTATTGAAGAATGCACCTTGTATGCAAGTGTATGAGTAGAATGCAAGTTCAGCTCCTCTGCTGTCAGAGGAATGACTGACGGGTCGACATACGTGGCTTAACGTATGCAGACCCATGCAACGTCCCACCAACGGTGCCGTTAAAAGCAGAGATGCTCGAGCTGTGTTCGAAACTGCTCCCTCATTCACTCACTATTCCCTATGTAGTGTTAATTAAATAGTGAACTATATAGGGAACAACAAAACCAGATTTCAGAAACTCAGTGAAAACCCAACGTTGCGTGACTTGCGTCAGGAGATGCGCCCGATGTTTGTGTGACGGAGGCGAGCGCACCCAGCATCATTTAAACAAACCAAAACTAAAATACTTGTAATACGTCCCTGAAACAAACCGAGCACTCAGGAGAAGAGTAAGAGGTTGTATATATGTTGCACAAAACTGCATTGCATTGTGGTGTACAGGAGTAAAATGTAGGTACACCGTATTAGCAGTGCATTGTGGGTATTTTATAGTGGACTAAATAGTGAATGAAATTTACCGCAGAGAATTCAAACACCACAAGAAATGGTGAACACATTACATAGTGCACTATTTCTGTGATGGGAACGGTTTCAAACACAGCTTATGTTAAAGAATTTTGGGTGGGCAGCCCCAATACACTGCTGGGGGGGGGCAGTAAGGGGGGTGTTGAGTTAATGTCATTAACTTATCACTGTAAAAAGCAAACCAGTTGTCACCAAAGTGCTTCAAAGACAGAAACATATATATATATATATATATATATATATATATATATATATATATATATATACACACACACACACACCAGGGCTGCACAATCAATCGCAGTTTTATCAAATCGCAATATGAACCAATGCAATATCCAAATCACATGGCAGCACAATATTTGTTGAAGTCAAAATTAATGTCAAACCATTCAAAAATGGTAAAAATCTATAAAACTATTGTGGTGCTGCAGAGACGTCTCGGCCTGCAAATCGTATCCTCGTATCCTACAGACTAAATCAAATAAAAATCTTTGTTTTTGTACAGATCCTCGCAAAAAAAATCACACTTCAATCTTTTATTTATTTATATTTTTTCAATGACAATGAGAATAATGATACAAAAATGATCATTCCCTCCAATATGTGTATTTGATACGGCACCTTTTTTATTTTTTTTTACAATCAAAATGCTTCACGTTAAAACAAGACCCAAATATAGTTGTAAAACAAATTTAAATAGAAAAATGTTGAAACACAAATTACAATTTACACTTCGTTTTTGTTAGAATCGCTACACACAGGCCTGAAACACAGCAGGTTCAACGTAGCCTGTGACCCACTTTACAAGGTGTGAGGAGTTGATCTGGTTTCATGTATCGGTGAAGATGCTCGTTGGCTGTCAGCTGACTGAATCTCTGCTCTGTCTGTTCCAGGAAACCATCATTGGGCTGAGCATGTTCTCCCTGGCCATTCTGGGACCATCTGGATGGATCCTGGCCCACTTGGAGGAGTACAAGAAGAGAGAATAATTTTAACAGTGTCCAACCTCGTGCATCCACGTCTCCTGTTTTCGTTGACAACCTGGGACCATCATCATCATCATTATTATTATTATAATTATTATTATGTTCTGCTGCAGAGAAGAATGTGGAGCAAGCTTTACATTCACTCTTCTACCTCTCCGACAGTTTCACTCCACATCCCAGATAGAAACAACTGTTTCCAAACATAGACTCTTAATGTATTGAAATTTCCATTGTAGGTCTTCTCTCTTAAACAGTATGTTACAAGATTAAATTTTAAATACAACTAAGTTGCTTGTTCTGTGTAATTTATGTGTGTGTATATCCTTGGGGCTAAGGCTATTTTATTTAGACCATTTCTGGTAATTTTTCGGGATTATTAGGCGAGTTGAAACTACAATTTTAAGATGGAATTGATGTCCCCATGTTTCAAAGTGTTTTAACCGGAAATAATCTGCTGATAGGAAGGAAAGAAGAGAATAATAGGCAAAGATCCATTGATAATGCTGCAGAATAACAACATCATGTAGATAAAAGTAGGACACTGATCAACAGTGGTTAACAAAAAAGAAACCTACATTGCTCCATATTTAAATTAATAGAAGTAACAAGGACAATGTAGATAATCATTACAAGTAAGAGTCATGCATTTAATATCCACTGCAGAAGACTAACAACAAAATGTACTAAAAAATGAAAAAACTTTGCAGAATATCCTTTTTAAAGTGCTTTTATAAGATTATTTTCAGGGATTTTCCACCTTAATTTGATAGGGCAGAGAGGAGGGTGGGATGTACAGGAAATAGTCACAGGTGGGATTTGAACCTGGGACCTCTGCATCAAGGCATAAAGCTCAAAGTATATGTGCACCTGCTCTACCCACTGTGCCATATGGGTTTTAAATAACATACATGGTGATGATGTATGTTATTTGTGAGGTACATCATTTATTTGCTTAAACTGGCCATAGTGGCTATTTGTCTACCAATCAAACTTTATATTAAAAGACCATTGATGTACTATATGGATGTAATGTATGCAAGAACTCGTATAAAATCTGTGTTTTTTAAGTTTATCCATTGCAAGGGATCTAACAGAACAAAGAAATTGTGGTTTATGCTGCATCTCTCTGGTTTAAAAAAACACAGACCCTCCCAGGTGCATGCTGGTCCTATACCTGCCTATCTATGTACGACCTTAGGTATCTAATGTGCTGCCCAATTTTTACAAAGCAAAGAAATAAAAATAACTTGTGATGCAAAGCAATTTAACGACCGTTGTCAAAAAGTCGATTGAGAGACTCCCATGGAGAACCAGCAGGAGGTTACAAAAGGAACTGAACCATCGTTAACTAAATTAGTTTCACCTGAGTTTTTCCTATGAGTCAAAATGGCTGCCATGAAAAGACTGTTAATATATGTATGCTGAAATAATTAATGAGCTGTCTTTTTTTAGGTGGTCACTAATTTAGTCATACTATTAAGATTGTTTCATTAAATCTATTCTTAATTTTAGAATTATATATGTATATTACTTTATTGAACAGACTCAAGGTCCAAATAAAAAAGTACACACAGTACATAGAGGCATATTGACTACCACATATTACATAAGGGGAGCATACATTCAAATAGCTATGCACAATAATTAAAACAGGTACAGATGTGTGTTCCCAGAGTTGGGATCATAGACTGTATATTAATTAATTAGTATTAACAGTCAATGGTTGGGAGGTTTATCTGGTATCAATAAGTGCAGGGTTGGTTAAGGCAGTTAAAGTTGTATTCTTTCACTGTTAATTAATCGGCACATTAATCTACATAAAATGCCTCCCTACAGCATAAGGTGGGAACATTACTGTCATTTTAATTGCGTTATTTTGGCCCACCGGACTTCCATACTTTCCGTCACGTGACAAAACACGGACGTCTCGTCTGACAAACTCCGTATTTTAACAGGTAAAACGTAAAGCTAACTGTTGAACTGTGTAGTTTGTGCTAAAAAACTAACCAACTAACCAACTAACGAACTAACGAGTACTTTCAGGTTAATTAGCTGGGTGACATGAGCCGACTCGTCCGCAGTAACGTTAACGGTTCCTTCCGCTTGCTAACATTAGCCACCGTGATGTTAGCCTAGTGATGAATCCATCTGATAATGGACTAACGTTACAGTCCTGCTGCTTCTGGACAACGTTAACTCTGATAGTAGAGAACAGACCACCAAACCCGTATTTACAACATGTTCAATAATCGATAATCAGCTAGCAAAGAACGCATGTTGCCAGTTATTGAATGGCATTTTCTCATAACGTCACTACTCTCTCCGGGGACACCCTAAAAGCCTAAAACCATTAACCCTCCTGTTGTCCTCGGGTCCAATTTGACCCATTTGCAGTTTTTTCATCACAAAAAATGGGTTAGGGTTAGGTTTGAAATAAGCTGAAAATATCAACATTAGAAATATCAAATCATTTTGGAAAAAATTTAACAAAAAACATCCATAACATTGAAAAACTGACCAAAATGTCAGAAAAAGCACTCACTTTTTTTCTTGGTTGACGGGAAGACAATAGTTAAAATTAAAATTAAAAAGTCTATATCTGAAATATTAGTTTCTTTTGAACCACATTACCACAACAAATGGATTGGAGTCCATACAATGATCTTTGCAAATACAATTGATCACTTTCATTCCTCTGATCTTAACTATTAGTCAAAATAATTCATAATTTCTGCATTTTTAACTCAAATATTAGGTATAATTCTATATTAATGAGGGTTACTGACCATGAATTCCAAAAAGTAGTGTAAAACTAGTGGTAGTAAGGTGGTGGTAGTGAAAAAAGAAAAAGAAAAAAATTTGAAAAAGGGACAAAAATGTCAAATCTTTGTCCCTTTTTGACCCGGGAGGACGACACAAGGGTTACCGTGAAAAAGCTTAACGTGGTTTAATGTACCTAAATTATGATCAATCATCACCATATTTCTCATGACCATATCTTGTCATGAACACTTGAGCCAGTCAAAAAAACTAAACCAAAATCCAACGATTCATAGAAGTTATCTCACATTAACGTTTTCTTCTTCGTTGGTACCTATGGCGAGGAAAAAGCTTAATGTGGTTTAATGTACTTAAAAAATCATCAATGATTACCAAATTTCTCTCTCATATTGATCCTCATAACCACTGAAAACTGTCAAAAAATCTGACCAAAGTCATATTGTTATGGCCGTTACTGACATTAAGCGTTTCTGCTCCATTGGAGCCTATAGTAAGGAAAAAGCTTAACATGGTTTAATGGCCCTAACAATTATCAATTATCACCAATATTGTCTCCCGTATTGCTCCTCATAACCAGGTCAAATCGTCACAAAAATCTAACATAAAGTCGAGTGTGGACGTTAGCTTCATTAAGGGATATTGTACAGTTAGGTCGCCTGCAAAGGACTCTCAACAAAGTATTAAGAATGAACATTTAATTTATGATTTTATTAATTTGTCCAATTACTTTCAGTCCCTTGAAATAAGGGACTATGAATGAAAATGTGTGTAATTCCTAAACCTTTCCTCCAAGTGTGATGTAAATAACCTCAAGTTAAAGCTGAAAGTCAGCACTACAATTTAATCCCCATTATTTTATTTCAAATCAATTGCGATTGTGCACAGGGCTAAAATTGTGTCCCTGTCCAAATATTTTCGTACCTAACTGTATAAGGAAAAAGCTTAACGTGGTTTAACGATTAATTATCACCATATTTCTCTCTCCATCAAAGCACCAGGAAAAAATCTGGTGACCGTTAACAGATTTTAAGCTGTAACTTTTATAGACCATTTCACAGTTGTAATCATTCTAAATGGTCCCAAGGTAATTTCCTGTTGCAGTGGATAGATATAAATACTTATTATTATTATTATTAAATATGTATATGGTTGCAGTGTAGCTAAGTGAATGACATAAATTGACAGGTATTGAATAATGGGCCAGACTGTTTGCTATCAGTTGAATTCCATTGAAAGGGTCTATATTCTTTGCACTCATTTAGAAAGCCAATACAATGAGGCTGGTCATTCTGGACGACTACGACCTGGCCAGTGAGTGGGCAGCCAAATACATCCGCAACAGAATCATTCAGTTCAAGCCCTCCGCTGAAAGATACTTCACTCTGGGCCTACCTACAGGTAAGCACCGTTCACACAGGCAGTACTGTTCGGGTTCATGGGCAAACTATTTCTGTAACTTTATCTACATTAAGCGGAACGTATATTAATGTGTCGCATTACTTCCAGGGAGTACTCCCTATGGCTGTTACCAGAAGTTAATTGAATTCTACAGGAGTGGAGATATTTCATTCAAATATGTGAAGACCTTCAACATGGATGAATATGTCGGTGAGTCAAAGGCCGACTAATTAAACTATCAACTATTCTCTCACTTTTAGACGCATGTCTAAACTTCAGAATTGAGCATTGTTTGCTTTGAAGTGTTTTAAAGGTCCCATGGTATCAACATTTCACTTCATGAGGTTTTTTTTAACATTAATATGAGTTCCCCCAGCCTGCCAATGGCCCCCCAGTGGCTAGAAATGGTGATAGGTGTCCTGCTCTGCTTTTGAGAAGATGAAAGCTCAGATGGGCTGATCTGGACTGGCTCTAGTGGCTGTAATTCTGCACCAAGGCTGAATTTTGGGAAAGAGACTTCAGATACAGTATTAGGGGACCACTAAGGTCTATATAAAAGAGACTTCAGATACAGTATTAGGGAACCACTAAGGTCTATATAAAAGAGACTTTAGATACAGTATTAGGGGACCACTAAGGTCTATATAAAAGAGACTTCAGATACAGTATTAGGGGACCACTAAGGTCTATATTAAAGACTTCAGATACAGTATTAGGGGACCACTAAGGTCTATATAAAAGAGACTTCAGATACAGTATTAGGGACCACTAAGGTCTATATAAAAGACTTCAGATACAGTATTAGGGGACCACTAAGGTCTATATAAAAGAGACTTCAGATACAGTATTAGGGAACCACTAAGGTCTATATAAAAGAGACTTCAGATACAGAGGGGACCACTAAGGTCTATATAAAAGAGACTTCAGATACATTAGGGGACCACTAAGGTCTATATAAAAGAGACTTCAGATACAGTATTAGGGGACCACTAAGGTCTATATAAAAGAGACTTCAGATACAGTATTAGGGACCACTAAGGTCTATATAAAAGAGACTTCAGATACAGTATTAGGGACCACTAAGGTCTATATAAAAGAGACTTCAGATACAGTATTAGGGACCACTAAGGTCTGTGTAAAAGAGACTTCAGATACAGTATTAGGGGACCACTAAGGTCTATATAAAAGAGACTTCAGATACAGTATTAGGGACCACTAAGGTCTATATAAAAGAGACTTCAGATACAGTATTAGGGGACCACTAAGGTCTATATAAAAGAGACTCTCGACAGCTCGACACATTAGGAATCCTGTACTGACATCAGCAAACAGTGACTTCTTAGGAATATATAAAGAGGTTCCTCCAGTTAGCTCTGGATTGGGATTTATTTCCAGCCTAATTTCATACCTTCCACATCCTCATGGCCCCCAAGGTCTGCAGCAGTATAGTTGACTGTCTTTCCTCTGGAGGCTTGATTCATGGCGCTGCATTTGTTGTTTTCCAGGCCTACCTCGTGCTCATCCAGAGAGCTATCACTCCTACATGTGGAACAACTTCTTCAAGCACATTGACATTGATCCAGCCAACGCTCACATCCTGGATGGGAACGCAGAGGACCTGGAGACAGAGTGCCAGGCCTACGAGCAGAAGATCGCAGAGGCTGGAGGAATTGAGTTGTTCGTCGGAGGTCAGAGTCATTGTTTTAAATATCACTTTGTCTGCTACATCGTCCTCAGTCAAACAGAGCCTGTAGTACGTACAGAACATGTCACAAGGATCATTTACATCTCTAAAAAAACGTCTCTTTAACTCTGTCTTTGTCCCGCATCTTTCTCATACTCTTTCTGTAGGTATTGGCCCTGATGGCCACATAGCGTTCAATGAGCCCGGTTCCAGCCTTGTTTCCAGGACCAGAGTGAAAACCCTGGCTAAGGATACCATTGTGGCCAATGCTCGTTTCTTTGGCAACGACCTCAACAAGGTTCCCACCATGGCTCTCACTGTGGGCGTAGGAACTGTCATGGACGCCAAGGAGGTCAGATTATAAGGCAGTTAATCCATTATCCTGGAATAACATTATGTAACCACGTTAAGATATTTGGCACCATATACACAGAATTTGTACATACCTAACAATCCCTGGCAGTTGATTATGAAGCAGGTCAAGGTGCTATATAAATACTGCAGAAGTATCAAAATGCTCAATCCACAGTGAAATGCACACGGCCCGTATTCAGAAACCTTTAAACAAGGTGTCAGGACTTCTGTACGGTTGGGAGTATACTATGTACAGTGGTGCTCATAAGCACCAACCAATGCTAAAGTTGACTAAAAAGAGGAATAAAAAAACAAATTATGTTTTGTAATTTGATGTTAATGCCTTAAAAAATAGGAAATAATAATGAGGACACATTTTCATAACATACCCTTCACCATACATAGAGATTGGTATACTCATGCCCCCTGTATTTTAAGGAAAAGTATTTATTCATTTACAAAAATTATAATAAGGCATTAAGATCAATTTCCAAAAGATGATTTTTTTCATTCTTTTTTAGTCAACTTGAACATGGGTTCATAAACTTATGAGCACCTCTTTATATATAGAATGACAGTGCAGAGACTCCTAGAAAGCAGATGCAGAAGACCAGGAAACGCTGACCAATAAGAGCAGGTTAGGCTTATTTTGGAGGAGGGCTTAAAGAGACAGGTGCTAAAACGGCACGTTTCAGACAAAGGGTGAATACAGGGCTCTGTCTTTGAGACAGTCTTCACAAAGAAGGACCAGGACCACTTCCAGCTCAGTTGAGGAGATATCAAGTAGGAGACCTGAGAAGCAGCCCTGGTATATTCAGACAGACTGTAAAAGGAAAAAAATGAAGTGTTATTTGAACATTAAACCATGTAAACATGTAGTAAAAAACACAAAATACAAGTATGAACCTGAAATGAGCAAAATATGGGAGCTTTGAAGAATATATTTAGCCTAAAACACTTAGAGTACATGTTCCTGCTTTCCTGGATCCACAGCAAGTGGTGTCTGCACTGAGTATAACACTGTTGTCCTCTGCTCAGGTGATGATTCTGATCACAGGAGCACACAAAGCCTTTGCTCTGTATAAAGCCATAGAGGAGGGAGTGAACCACATGTGGACCGTGTCAGCATTCCAGCAGCACCCGCGCACCATCTTTGTCTGCGATGAAGACGCCACCCTGGAGCTACGGGTCAAAACGGTCAAATACTTCAAAGGTAGCAATAACGGCAGCGCCATCCGTATTCTGCTAAGTGGAGGGAAATAGTCTGTAGAGAAGAGCTCATTGACATAAATAGGGTGTATAAAATATTAGGAACAGCGGCGTATTGTAATAGTCTAACAGCAGCAAACCACGGCCTTAAAAATGACCATAGAGTGGAATCAATGAAGCTGATTTGTTACTCATTTATCAAGTGTAAAAACTAGACTGCAAAGAAATAGTGATCATCATAGAAATGCTGAATATTGTAGCCGATATTTGGTTGATCCTTAGTCCCGGTCGGGTTTTTTTTATTTTTTTTAATGCATTTGAATGGATGTGAGGGCTCAGATTCCCCTAATTCATCAGAAAGTGTAGCGCAGTTCAAACCGAGGTGCGGTGTGTAATTTAACCGTTCCTCATTAAAAAAAAAGGAATAAAACATATCTATCCTCACTGTAATGTTTCTGTACACGTTGCCTCCTTTTCCTCCTGTTTCTACCCGTGTGTCGTTATTTTACAGTAGAGATGGTCCGATACTGTTTTTTTGCTTCCCGATACCAATTCTGATATCAGAACTTGCATATTGGCCAATACCGAGTACTGATCCGATACCAGTGTGTCATATATTTTATTATGTCTTAACAGCTGTATACTACTATCCCTGTATGGATGTGATTTGATTTCTATCTTTGTTGGTTTGACTCAGGTTAAACTCTCAAACAATGAATGCCACAGAACTTTCTTTTATCTAGTTTGACAGTCAGTTATAGCGGAAAAAGAACAAAAATAAACTAGTTTTAATGTAGATTTTCTTTATGGCTTTATTATGTGGTATTGGATCGGTGCATAAACTCCAGTACTTCCCGATAACGGTATCGGAACATCTCCAGTTCCAGTTTTTTTTTTGTTCTTTGTAAAAACCAGAGTAGATCCATAAACACATTAGGTACAGTAAAGTGCTGCTCAACCTGCTGTCAGTCATCAGAATGTGATTTTTCTCTGTAGGTCCACCAAGCACTGATGATGCAGAATGACATCACCAAAAACTGTCCAAAGAATGAGTTACGTCAGGTTATATGACTTAATGTTTGTGCCTTTTTAGTTAGTAATAAGTCAGTGTGTGAACAGGAAACGGACCCAAACTGTCATAAGGCAACAATGGATCATCTGTTCCTTAGTCTGCACAAAGTGAACCACATTGCAAATGTTAATGAACCAAAATCAAGTTGGGAGGGCTTTTATAAAGCCCAGCATCCTGGAGAGAAGGTCAGACTTAACAAAACAGTATAAACAAGCATAATGCTGCCATAGTGGATGAAGAAACATTCAGGTCATTATCTAAAACGGGTCTGTGGTGTGCTATCCAGTGCCCTACAGGTCAAAGAGTCTTAAGTTAAACTAAACACAATTGTTCTGTAACTAGAGTTAATATTTCACTAATAGCCTCAAATACATTGAGCTGTAAATCTATAGCGACATCTGTACTTGCTTAATATTGCAGAGTCATTTTCAGCAGAGCTGTCTGTTTCTAATATGCTTTCATTGTCCTTTCTTTTGCTTTCATTGTAGGTTTAATGCATGTTCATAACCGACTTGTGGACCCGGTGCTCAGCATAAAGGACCAGTGAAAGGGAGAAGATCGCAGAGGAAGAGCGCTGAAGATACTCCGGACATGAAAGGGCCGCCGTATTACTCTGGTACTGTTCCGTATCGGAGAAGCTGTTGAGCCGGTGTTTGAATGGTCCTGACCGCAGCACATTGCTCGTGCATAGACTTGAACATCCTTTGGATAATGTCACAGGTAATTAATGTTGTAAGGAGATACTCCCTCTGAGGTTCTTTGTTTAAAGGGACAGTACCAGTTTACTTTATTTTCTTGTTTCTTGATCTTTTTTGCTCAGTATGGGAGCTTTGAAGGCTAGAGTCAAAGTCCTGACAGTAAATGTAAAGCCTTAACACAAATAAATGTCATCTTATTCTGGTTAAACTGTAGCTGTTTTGTTCAATTTTTTTTTTTATATATATAGTTTTTGCTATTATGTATACAAGGAATGTGAACTGTGTGCTCAGTGTCGGTCACACCTGTGGCTGCAGGACACTGCAGGACAGACTTCAGCATCTTCCAAGTCCCTGTTTAATGTCCCGGAATAATAATCAGGGTCCACTTATTAGCGTTGTCCGACTATAAACATATCTTTTGGCAATTGAAAGCAAGCCAGTCAACCACGGCTGCTGTGGACAAGAAGAATTGAACAAAACTTATTTTCTAGGGGTGTGCCAAAAAAAATCGATTTGAATCGCGATTCAAGTTCTACCGATTCATAGAAATTCAAAAACCTGATTCATTTCATTTTTTTTTTTTTTTACTTATTGTATGTCTACTGCAATCCCAGATGGATGGATGGATGGATAGATAGATAGATACTTTATTGGGAAATTCAAGGTCCCAGTAGCTTACACACATACATGGGAAAAGTAACTACATTTACATACTGTGAATCGTTTTTGAATCAAAACTCAATATTGAATCAAATCGTGAGCCTAAAACTTGTTTTCTGAAGCGTATACCCCTATTATTTTCACACGTTTTACATTCTAACGCTGGGTTTTCACAGGCGTCTCCGCTGACATCCAGGGACTCGCTGTCAGCGGTCTACGTCTGTTCTCATATCAAATTAATTGACTCTGCTTTTGTTTAAGGTACAGTAGTATCCAGCACAGTGAGACCAAATCTATGCTATTGTTTTTTTTTTCAAGGTGTGTGGTAAACGTGACGACTGTGTGCCCCCATTTCAAACCAATCATATAATTAGTCCCGCCCCTGTTGTTTGCGCCCCTGGTCGTGTGAAAGTCACATTAAAATCGACCCCTGTCCGACCCACGTCCAACCCGCCCCGCGACCTGGCCGGGACGCCGAGTCGATCGATGAGGGTTGAGACGCCTACACGTGACTGCCGGCAAAATCGCCCAACTAGGCGTTGCCCTGACCTTTCTAAGCGCACCCATGGGTGCAACCAATTCCAGAACATTCCTGCGCTGTGCTTTTCCCTCTTTGCTCTGCGCCCTACATTGCGGTTTTGCCGCGGATCGTGTGTAGGCGGCTTTAACCCTTTCAAATACACTCTGGTTTAACCCTGGTTGAGCCCCTGGTGTGACAAGGGCATTGGGGTCTACATTAATAAATGGAGATTCAAAAGAGAAAAAAAGCCTTTTATTTAAATGGCTATTTCATATCTAATTTCATATTACTTATTGTAATGTATGAAAGAATTCTTTGGACCGTTCTTCTCTTTTGAGTTCCCTTCCAAAGAGCACAATCATGATTTATTTGAACTCCAGACTTTTTTCTTTCTAAATAAATTAGTTCAACTCCCTCGACCTGATGGTTGTATAATAATGGTTGGAGGTAGAGCTGGGCAATCTATCGATATTATAGTGATATTATGATATGAGACTGGATATCATCTTAGATTTTGGATATCATAATGGCATAAGTGTTGTCTTTTCTTGGTTTTAAAGGCTGCATTAACAGTAATGCATTTTCTTACCAGACTGTTGCCTTTACCCACTTAGTCATTATATCCACATTACTGATGATTATTTATGAAAAATCTCATTGTGTAAATATTTTGTGAAAGCACCAATAGTCAACACTACAATATCATTGTGGTATCGATATCAAGGTATTTGGTCAAAAATATCGTGATATTTGATTTTTATCCATATCGCCCAGCCCTAGTAGATCTTTCTCTCCAGCTGTGCACTCACGCCATGAGCATCGTGACGCTGCGAGTGCGTCTGCTCCGTTGTTCAGGCGGCCGATCTCGGTCTGCGATACTCATCCAGTCTGCGAAGACTGTGAGATTTGGTTAAAAGCTCCAAAAACAATTAATTCTTCTCTGCATGTAGAGTAAGCAGCTCCACTGCAACAGTTGTCTATCCCACCTCTAGACTACTGTCCAATGCGTGCAACGTCACTACTGTTGTAGCATCAGAGTGTAAAGTAATAAATCAGATTGTTTTTTTTTCATGAAAACGTCTCTGATTCCAGCAATTGAATAGCATTTGAGTATTTTCTAGTTCTTCACTAAACTGAATATCTCTGAGTTGTGGACAAAACAAGACATTTGAGGACGTCATCTTCGGCTTTTTGGGAAACACTGATCCACATGTTTAACCATTTCCTGACATCTTAGAGACCAAACAACTTTCCCAGTAAATAATCAACAAATTATTCAACTAAGTGACTATCAAACTACACTTCCTGTCAACTTGAAGAGCATCTGGGTTCAGGATGCATCTATTCAACACTTCACTTGTATAGTTAGTACCCTTTTAAGGCCTTTGACTTATTTCCAGTGTACTTTTGTGATTTATTTCCATCTTTAGTGTTTGGTTACATCATGTTCATCAGGCTTTTACAGTTATGACTTCTAGTCGGTGTTTGTGCACATATACAGTACTGTCATTTTTAACTTCATTTTCTAATGACAATAAAATCGTTGCTAAGAAGTCTTTGCCTAATACTTGTCTTTTATGAAGTACATCTTTAAAGTTGAACGGGATAATCATTAATGATGTTACGCTCTTTGCAGAGGCTTCAAAGCCTGCTGAGAAATCCTTAAATTATTCCGTGAAGCACGTTTTTTTAGGCTTGTATCGATTCAGACCGATGTCATTGATGACATCCGAAGCCTCACTGCCCGTCCGTACCACATGACTGGTTCAAGTGGTTTGAATCTACATGATTTACAGGAGCACATTCACTGCCTTCAGCCCAGATAAACAATAGCCACTTTCCAGTTTTAGTATAGCCTACTAGTATTGCCCCTACGGCTATCCGTTAATTGTATAGTTATGTTGATTATATTATACCAAAAGAAAATACACACTATATTGACATAAGGGGATTAGGTGGAAACTTTTTTTTTTTCCAAACATCATTATTTCAAGTCTTAAAGTGCCCATATTATGAAAAAATTATTTTTTGTCTTTGGTGCTTCCAAACGCATACAAACTTGGAAAAAAATTATCCATGCTGTTTTGAGTGAGATCCAGGTTTCTGAATGTCCTCTGCCTTCAGTCTCCGCGTGAGCTGTTCAACATCTGCACGACTTTCTACGTCACTAGCTGAGACAAGGTGGCTAACCGTAGCGCATGCTAGTGCTAGCATGCTAGCTTGTTCTCAATGGCAAAACACTGCTACAACACACACTTGTGGACCATAATCTCCAAAAGAACTACTTCCTGTCCCTGTTCTGCAGGTATTCCACAAGTGGCCCTCCTCTAGAAGAAGTCTCCCAGCTAATCCTGCCTTGGACTGACCAAAGCTGGAGAAAGAGTTATCTAGCTGATGTGATCTTACCGAGCTACTGAGCATGTGCAACTCCCAACAAAGATGGTCTATAAGTGAGATGTCTCACTCTGGAGCTAAAACAAGTGTGATGTCTTACTCTGTAGCTAAAACAGAGACCTAAATCCTCCGGTTGAAAACAGGATCTGGAATGTGCGGTAAACAAAAATATAGTGTTTTTCTTGAAAATGAAACCATGTAAACTTATTCTGGTACAAAATACAATTATGAATCAGAAAATGGGAATAATATGGGCACTTTAAAGTGCTTTTTGGCTTTTCCCTTTTCCTCTATTGTTATAAATCTTTTTCGTGCACATTATAGGTTTACAAAGTGAAAAAGCCCAAAGTCCCCCAAAGGGACTTACCATCTCCAACAGTTCATAAACTGCTCCAAACAGCTCTATTGTAGTCCAGCCTTTACTTATGTGACGAACGTACGTCACTTTGAAACACGTTATAATGCTCGCCTAGCTGATAGCTTGGCACGCCCTCATTCTCTGCTTCTGACTGGCTAGTAGTCCTTACCTAGGTACTGTCAGGGCCCTCATACTCTGCTTCTGACTGGCTAGTAGTCCTTACCTAGGTACTGTCAGGATGCCCCCTCATACTCTGCTTCTGACTGGCTAGTAGTCCTTACCTAGGTACTGTCAGGATGCCCCTCATACTCTGCTTCTGACTGGCCTTACTTAGGTACTGAGCATGTGCCACTCCCAACAAAGATGGAAAAAAAGTGAGATGCCTCACTCTGTAGCTAAAACAGAGAGCTCAACACACAGGGTGAAAAGAGGAGCTGCAGCAATGTGCAGTACATCAAAAATATGTTTTTTTAATTAATTAAACCACTCCTATCCTTTGTTGTGATGCAGTTTCTTTGTTTCCCACAGTGGGGCACTCACTCCTAAGACTTGAAACCAATAGCAACCCCTTGTCTCATAAGATGCAGTATGATAGAAATCTGTGGCCAAACGTTGTACAATGGATGCAACTTGGTGTAATTTGTCAATGAAGCTGCATTTTTACTGCTAAATACACAAAAACCAACCATCAACCATAAAATCAGTTAATTAATAAAACTCATAATAAACTTGTCAATTCTCATTGTAAGATTAAACAAACTTTATTGACCCTCATGCATAGTTTACAGCAGCAAAAGGAAGTATAAGAACAGATCGTTACCTTTAAATAGTGAGAATGCTTTTTAGCTATTATACAAAATTTGTAATGAGACATTGAAAACCCAAAATAAAAACTAGACCTACAAGTGTATTGAGACACAATCACAAGTAAGTGACAAAATGAGGATTTTTTTCAATAAAAAAAAAAATAATTCCCTTGAGGGAGTGGAATTAAGTGGTTGGTAAAGTGTAGGATATTGTGTTTGCAGATAGTGGCAAGAATTACAATTACGGGGTTTTCTTGCATAGAGGAATCTTTGCCGCCCCCTACCCAAAGAAGTTTTAGCCAGCCCCAGAGGAAAATCACCTGCAGCGAAATTACAAGAATTGAGAATAAAAATAGCAATTAAAATCCTTTTAAGTGCAATTTACCGTTGAACAAGCAGAACATGCTTGCCAGCCACAGATAATTTACCTCAAATGGCAGAATTTGTTCACCTTCAGTAGTTGTACCGAGCATTTATTCACCGAGACCTTTGAGCCTACACAATGTCATGCACAGCATGAAACAGCTCTCCCGTGGCTCCTTTCAGAGACATCACATGGGTTTATGTTATTTTTAAAGGCTGTGTAATCCAGCAGGTGCACAGCGGCGCCACATGCTAGCCTCGCCTACACACAGACACACACACACACACCTGTATTCCACGTATTTTTTGCTGTATGCATCACATTCACTGCTAATGTACAAGCACAAAGCGCTGCATAGGCAGGTGATGAAGGTAGATGGCAGGACAGTGGAGTTCATCCCATTGAAATTACTAGACTTTCACGGGGGAACGTGATTGTGTTCCAGGAGTACTACTAACCACATTTTATTTTCTTCAAATTTTAACTAGCCGTTTCGGTGCCACAAATGACGGTAACTTGTTTTTGGCTGAACTTAACTGCATCAGCCTCTGAAACGACTATAATCTTTTCTGTGCTAAATATAACTGTGAATACTGCTAAACTTAACTGTCATGAACATGTGACCAGTTGTCACGTAGCGGTCGCCGTAATTGAGACCATAAACTCATTGTGCACTCCCCCTTGCCTCTCTTTTCTCTGCACTACCTACACTTTATATTTGACTTTTTTTCATACTTTTGACTTTATATTTTTGATATTTTATATTGTTATTTTTATGTTATTGGTCAACACTGAAAAGTGATTGTTCCAATTTCATTGCACAGGTACTCTGTACTTGTGTATAATGACAATAAAGGCTTTCTATTCTATTCTATTATGAAAATGTTTACTGAGGTAGTAATAAATCAAGTGAAAAGTGGATCACTTTCTCGTAGACTCCTACAGAAACCGACCTCCTTTTTTAAAACGGTTTACGGCACAACGTGTCATACTGAAATAAGTAAAATGCATGAAATAATAAGCTTTTCTCAATACAAACAATAAAAGAAGATGGAAATCTTTTCAAAAACGTTTAACTATGGTTGTTTGATTGATAACGTTAGCACAAAACGCCATTCAACTGACAGCCTTTGTTGTGTTTGACTGCTAGCTTGTAGCTAAGCTAACCGTCTCTTCAAAAACGTTTTAGCTATCTATGTTTGATTGCTAACGTTAGCTCAAAGCGCCATTCAACTGACGTTTGTTGTGTTTGATGCTAACTTGTAGCCAGCAGTGAACCAACTTCGTTAAGTAGGTCCATATTTATTCTGTAATGACATTACAGAAGTCTCTCGTTAGCATCTTGTAGGCTACTTGTCGCAAAGTGATGCATGCGCGACTCAAATCTGCACTCGACTCACATCGGGGAGTGACAAACTGTACAGTATTAATGGATGTCACTCCCCGATGTAAGTCAAGTGCAGATTTGAGGAAAAATTTGAGGAAAAAGTTTATTATTTCATGGATTTCACGAATTTCATGACAGTTTATGCCTTAAATCGTTTAAATCTGAGAATGCGCAACTCAAATCTTCACTCGACTCACATCGGGGAGTGATACATGTCATTCTATGGTTCAGAGGGGCAATGTCACTTACTTCCTGCAGCTTTTGTGTTAGCACCATCCTGTGGTGTTTGTCGGTACACGATCCGTCCTGCCTGCACGATCCGTTCTGCGCATGTGCAATATATTTGCGCATACGCAGATGATATCATGATGAACGCGGATTTACAACACTGCACAATCTGTTCCCTTAGATAGTTAAAGAAAGTCCGTTCGCCGCCACTGGAAAGCTAACGTTAGTTTAGCTAACAGCTAATTTGGCTAACATTTAGCTGAGACAGCATGTAAAAGACCCTCAAAAGTTAAAATAACAGTTTAAATATATAACAGCTGTTATGTCAGTTTTACTTGTGCTCATTTAAAATACAAACACTCAATACTTGTCTTTATTATTACTGTAAAGTCTTAATTTAGCTGTAGCCTGCTTTTCCCGCTGTTTAGTTTGAGTAACGTTATTTTAGGCTGAATCAAGCTGTCAGCTACCGTTAGCTGAATCAGCTGTTAGCTAAACTAACGTTGTTAGCTTTCCAGTGGAGGCTAACAGCAGACCGCTACTGTGGAACAGGTCGTGCAGTGCCGTAAATCCCTGGTAAATGTTCGTACATCATGATTATCATCTGCGCGTGCGCGAACATATTGCACATGCGCAAAACGGATCGTGCAGGTAGGACGGATCGTGCAGGTAGGACGGATCGTGTACCGACAGGGTTCAGAGGACGAGGCACTGAAGCACCACACAGTTGGAAATGACAGCATCACATTTCCTTTTGTTTTAATATAAAACTTAGAACAGTAAACAGCCAGTTTCACCGGAACTGCTTCAGTAGGTGTCTTATAGGCTAACACTTTTTTATGGACACCCTGCAGCCAATCAGAATTAAGTTTTAACCCAGACCATAAGGATAAGGAGTATAAGGATATAATAATGTAGAGCGAGGTGGTTGTTATAGCCAATACAACCCCTTCAGGCTGATTCAAGACCCCGAGCCCGCTTATTACATGGCTACTGACCAAAAAAATCAGTAATTTGACACAAAATATGAATTAAAAAAGGATTTTATTGATTTAAATACGATTGTATTTCTTCCGCTACAGAAAATAGTCCGTTATGTCTTTACATCCGCTGCAGTTGACACACCTGTAACATTAAGCATGTTGCAATGTAAGCTAACTAATTAGTGTTGTTGTCCCTACGTCGCGATCATGGGCCGTATCATGATGTAGTGATAGACCCTCTCCAGATCTGCTGTCATTGAATTGGAGGACAGAAATTGATCCAAGGTTCCCCACTTTTTGCCACAGCTGATAAATTATCTTACAGCAGCTTGATACCTGCTGTCCTCCACAGTGAACAGAACTGCGTCCATGGCAACACTGCTATGCATGGCAACGGTAGACCGCAGAATGCCTTAGAATTCAACCATGTAATAATGGAAAATAAGACACACCTGACAACAACAAAAAGATAAATTAAGATGAAATAGAAAGCATAACACACATAACACAACTAACTAAACACAAATAGCTGAATATATGTTCCCTATAAGTTGTACTGGAAACATCTATGATCTAAAGATCCCTATATCTATGGATCTTTAGATCATAGATGCTTCCAGGACATTCTGAGTAAGTTATCAGAAAATACCCTCAGAATAAAGCGTCCCTGCTAATGAACTACTTTGTATTCTGTTGGTTAGTTCAATGGTTTGTATGACAGATCTTAGTAAAGTATGTAGTAACTACAGTTGTCAAATAAATGTACAAAGTAAAATAATATTCCCTGAACTGTAGTGGGGTAAATATGATGTGGAAATACCACTGCTGGTTATGAAATACTTCAAAGGTTGATTACATGCAACGGTTTCAAGGCACCCAAAATTATTAAAATCTAGTTTACCCCACACACCTGTTGCAGTTACAGCCACCAGATGGCACCAGTGTAACATCACACCGTGCTGCCTTTATTATGAGACTTATGGTATATAAAACAAAAAAATTAAATTAAAAAGATACAGATAAGCTACACCAATTATACAGGACAGCGGTACCAGTAATCCCATAAGGGGGACTGGTACCTCGGGTCAATCAGGTGTGAAGTTGTCTATGAAGTTATGTTTATCTTTTTTTTTTTTAACCCTCGTGTTGTCTTCCCGTCAACCTGCAACTTTTTCTGGGTTGAAATGTCATCATTTTGTTGTTCTTTTTCTACATTTTTCTCAACGATTTTGTCAATTCTATTCCAATTTTTTTAACTTTTTTTGACTTTTTTTTAAATTATATTTTAGTCAATTTTTAAAAAAATGTTGATTCTTTTAAATTTAAATGTTCAAAAAAAATAATTTAGCTTTTTCTATGTTTGTCACGTTTTTCCGACCTTTTTCTTTTGGGGATTTTGTTTTTGTATTTTACTGTTTCGTTTGTTTTCTGATTTAGTATTTGTGTCGATTTTTTTGGGGTGTTTTTTGTAACTTTTCCCAATTGTTTTTGATGTTTTTTGTCATTTCTTTCTGATTTGTTTTTGGTCACCTTTTCAGTGTTTACAAAAAGAATGTTTTTATAATTTCTTTTAAATATTTGTCACTTTTTTCAAGTCCTTTTGAATATATACAATCATGTGTGAAGTTGTCTATGAAGTTATGTTTATCTTTTTTTTTTAACCCTCGGATTTTTTTTTTGTCACCTTTTTCTGATTTTTTAAAAATGTTTTTTTTTGTCACTTTTTACTTATTTATTTTTTTTGTTATGTTTTCTTCTCACAATGTTTTGGGGGGTGTTTTTTTGTCACTTTTCCCGATTCTTTTGGTCACTTTTTCAGCATTTACAAAAAGAATGTTTTTGTATTTTTTTTTAAATATTTGTCACTTTTTTCAACATTTTGTCATAGTTCTGAAATAGAAAGTTTTTATTTGACCCGAGGACAACAGGAGGGTTAATCTGGGGTGCAGCCAGACTGGCAGTGGACACAAACAGCATCACCGTGATGCTGCCCGCTTGAATCAGGTTCACGAGTCCAGTGTGGTTTCCAGTCGCAGTCTGACACAGTAAACAGTGCTGTGTTTGCATTTCAGCACCTCTGAAATCCATGCTACTGATGAACTATGACATGCATAAATACTGAGTAATTACTTTATTATGATTCAGTGAGGCCTGATTAAACAGGCAGCAGGGTGACAGCCGCCCCGTCCTCCATGTTTTATTTTCTTCTGACAGAAGCTGTTCTCTCATTTGAATGTGTAATAAAGCAGATAGAATACAGGTCCTTCTGCTGGTCATCCGGAATGAAATAGGTTTTTGTTGTTGTAAAACAATGGCCGAGCTATAATGTGATCACGTCATTCAAAATGTGCCTCTAGGAAACACCAAGGGACGATGGGAAGAAGAACTAGGAACGGAAAAAT
Organism: Percina caprodes; assembly: GCA_013375575.1. Lineage (NCBI taxonomy): Eukaryota > Metazoa > Chordata > Actinopteri > Perciformes > Percidae > Percina > Percina caprodes. Next base: position 4,155,913 of record JABXJD010000022.1, on the reverse strand, counting down.
CTGGCGAAACATGGGACAAGGCTCCAACAGGGTGAATGGTACTACCTCCTGTGCAAATCTTAATCTGATTCAATTTAAAGTCCTCCATCGTACTCACTAGAGTAAAAACACATTGGCTCAAATACACCCAAACAGATGAAACAAGTGATCACTTCAGCAGACTTAGCACTAGGGCTGGGTAATGTTCATTACCAATAAAATGTCAGTAATACCAAAATACCAGTATGGATACCAATATCGTGACTTTGAATACCGGTTCCTAACAATACTTAAAATAACAATACGGCACACATATTTTGATTTATTTTTCATTGTCTTAAATGGCAAATTGGGGGTGGCAATAGCTCAGTCTGAAGGGAGTTGGGTTGGGAACCAGAGGGTCGCCGGTTCAAGTCCCCACGCGGACCAAAGTACAGAGTGTGGATTGGTGGCTAGAGAGATGCCACTTCACCTCCGGGGCACTGCCAGAAGGAGCAAGGCACCTTTCCCCCCCAACCGCTCATGGCGCTGGTCCAGCTGGTCCAGCTGGTCCAGCTGGCAGCCCAACTCACTCTGACATCTCTCCATTAGTGCACGTATAGGTCCTCAGCATGTGTGTGTATTTCAGGCCTGTGTGTGATTACTAACAAAAAGTGTACACAGAGTGTAAATTGTAATTTCCCCACTGGGGATCAATAAATAGATTAAAAAAATAACTAAGAATTGAAGTGTTTGCTGTTATGGAAGCTCCACTGAGTGCATTCTAGCTTCAGGCCCTGCTTACACACACATACATGGTTATTTTGACATAACCATGTGAGACATTTTCCTTCGTTTGTGCCCTTCTTTTACACGCAAACAGAGAATTTGCCTCTGAAAATAAGTCTTTCTAAAAACTCCGGCCAGAGTGGAGACTTTTGAAATCTTCGTTTGCACGTAAACTGAGACAAACTCAGTGAAGTGAGGAAAAGAAAAGAGAGGAAGTGATCCGTTGTTGTTGTTGTTTGCTAACGTGGGCTTGAGCTTCTCGTTACACCGCCACCTACAGGTTTGACGTGCTCTTGACGGAACATATACACGGGTACGTGTAACCGGAACACTTTTCTGAAAACTGACAGCTGTACACTATTATTTTTTTTAACATAGAGGTTGAAATGTCCTCTAATAAAAATAGCCGCCCATGTGTAGATATAGTCTTAAACTTTGTGTTGTCTTCCCTTCCAGGACCTTTTCGTATCCCTCGGGTCAAACTGACCCGTGACTTATTTGGGGTTTTAAAATCAATTCTGAAATAAAATGTTACTTTAAATTCTATTAACAAATATTGTCTTTATCTCAATTTCAAACAATTGAGATAACATATTGTATATGTTTAGGGAATGCAATCAGTCTCTACTAGAACACAATTAAAAGTGGAAGTATGTTAAAAATCCACTATGTCATCATTCTTATCTTGGAAAAAACATAAGTGGTCATATCTTATAATTGAGTCAGGAATACATGTTAATCACAGAAAATAACATAAGGCCATTGATTTTCAGGTAGAAAAAATGTATTTGTACCATTTTCCTTTGATTTTGAATTTGAAATTTGAAATGGGTCAATTTGACCCGAATACCATACAAAGGGTTAATGCTCATTTTGAAAGCTTTTCTCAGGGTCCGTACACACGTGTCACTTTATAATGCCATTGTTAGGTGCTGTTGTGTTTTGTCTGTGTTTTTTGCTTGTGTGTCTGATCCCCTTCAGGTGTGTGCTGCTGACGTCACACCCACACCTGAAGCCGTTCAGCTGTAATCAGAGAGAAGCATTAAGTGGCCGTGCTGGGCCAGAGGGAGACCAGAGTGCCATTGGGCCAGGCATCCAGCATGTGTCAACGGCCGTGTAGAAGCCGTGTGTTACTGCTTTGGATTGTTTTCGTGAAATAAGTCATTACTGTGGTTTCCGTTGTGTGAACGGCGGCTGTTTTTATGTGTGAAACGTCAAGCTTTGCACATCATCTTAACTTAATGTCTGTCTTCTTTGGGTTGAAAATCGTTTTTTTTTAGTTGGTTTGTGTTTTGTTTAACCCTTGTGTTGTCTTCCCATCAAACATGAAAAACTATTTTTCAACACTATTATTGCTTTTTCTGACATTTTTGTCACTTTTTCAGTGTTGTGGGTGTTTTTTTGAGTTTTTTTCCAAAGTTATTTGAGATTTCTAATATAGACATTTTCAGCTTATTTCAAAGGCCAATTTTTTTGTGATGAAAAATCTGAAAATGGGTCAAATTTGACCCGAGGACAACATGAGGGTTAACAGTAAAAGATAAGGATTTGTTATATCTTGAACTGTTTCAGCCTTTCCTTTTGTTTTTCCCTCAGGTTGATGTAATTGGTTAACTTTAAAAAGTTTATTTCATTCATATAGCGCTTTAAAAGAAAACAAGTTTGCACCAAAGTGCTTCACAAAGACAAAAACATATGTATACAATCATAATGTCACATATATACATACATCACGATTCAAGCAGAATTCAGTTGAGACACAAATTGAAACCACTGAAATCAGACAGAGAAATATATACTGTGTGTGTGTATATATACTGTACATACACATCAGATGTACATGCACACATATACACATATATTGTACATAAAATAAAGGAAATAATTAAAATGTAAAGGCGCATCTTATTGTATCATAATTTAGCTGTTAGCATCCTGCGCCCCTAGACAACCTGGGACATAAAATCTGATGAGCAGTGGTAATAATTGGGCCATAAGACTGTCTAGAAGGCCATGTCAATACATAGATAAATATCTGTTGCTACTGTGATATTTCAAGTACATAAATATCCAGGGGGATTAACAGGGATTTATAATGAGATGGAGCAAGCAAATCACACCCTGCCAATAGATTTAGCTTTAGTAATCACCTTGGGACCTGATTTACATGATGAAGAGACTGATTAGCATGAGTTAATAAAGCTGTGTTCATCAGCATGTAAAACATGTACACACCGTTCCTTCGGAAGTAACAATCTGATTGAGGAGATAAAGAAACTGCACTTCTCATCATCGGTCTCAGTATGTACTATCTCACAAATAACAGTTTACCAACTAAGCTTAACAAAAAGTCCACTCACTAACCTTTTCCAGTCTTTGATTTTGTCTAAAAGTTGAACGTTTTAAGTCTGCCGCATGTGACCAATAGGGGGTGGAACGAGGGGGCGGCTTCTGGAGCTCCAGTCCTGAACGTGGTCTTGAAAAGCCCAGTTCAGACCAAAGATTCGCCGGTCTGAACCGGCCCGTCTCAGCTCGACTCAAACCAGCTGGTCCAGTCTCCAGCAGCTGGTTTTAGAACGTAAGAGACGTCACCTGTTTCAACAGCCAATAGAGACGTCGGCTGGTCAAGTCAGCTACAAACATATAGAAATAAATCCATAATCCATTTCATTTCTACGTAACAAACTGCCAGCTGTTCAAAATGGCAGCTAGACGGAGCCTCAACAAGCGCACATGGGCACGGTATGTGGTTGAGCGAGCTAGAGAGCGACAGAACTCAACGTCTATCAGAGAAATACAACCTTTCCACTGATTCATCACTAGAAATGCAACTGTAGCAAGCACTACTTAGTATTACTAAAAAATCCTATTCTGTGAAACTAGGTCTTAACCCTCGTGTTGTCTTCCTGTCAAATTGAAAATCAACACTTTTGTTGATGCTTTTATTTTTTTTTTACTTTTTCTTATGTTTTTGTCCCTATTTTCATCACTTTTGACGCTTTTTTAAATGTTTGTCATTTATTTTTTAATTTTCAACACTATACAACAATAACTTATTAACTTTAGTTTTACAGCTATTTTTGGAATTTATGATCAATAAACCTCATTTATAGGAAACTATACCTAATGTTTGATTTAGAGAAGCAGAAATTAGGAATTATTTCGGCTAAAATTAAAGGAAAGTATGTTGATGGATAATCACAGACTGGAATTGGACTATTTCAAACCACTTTGATTTTTTTTTTCAGATGCTATAAAATTCAAAAAGATGCCCCAAAATTAATGAAAGTAGAGATTTGTACTTGCCAAAGAGCGTTGTGTATAATCAATCATGTTATTTTGGGTAGTTATAAAGAACATTGATATAGGAAAACGGGTCAATTTGACCTGAGGACAACATGAGGGTTAAGACATTGCTTTTTACGCCAAAGTCCTACGTTACTTACTGTACGTTATGTAACGTAAAAACAGAAACAGACAAATGTTTCCTTATTGTCATCATGAAAATGGTCATCCTCAACATTTGCTGTTGTCTTGTTTCTTGATTCTTTGCCTCGGCAACTATCATGTTTTTCCCTAAAGATGTTCAGATTTTTATGAATTCTATAATCAAATGATTTAACTAGTAAAATGGAGGCCCGAATGTTTAAAACGCCTGGCTCCACCCCTGCTGATAGATGTGGTCAGAAGTGTGTGTGTTGCACCTGTAACCCCACCAAAATGTGCTGTCATGGTGACCAAACCTAGAGTACACTTTAACGTTATTGCAACAGGTTAAAAGCTTCAACTCCTGGCAGCATGAGAGCAAAAACAAGATTTTAAGCTGTTGTTTTGTTGGTCTTTCAATCTTCGTCTGCAACGTTGTAACAAATCCGTCCCAAAATATGAAAAAAAAGAACAATAATACTAATAAACTTAATTATTGATCCTCTCGAGACCTGTAATGGTCCTTCGCAAGATTGGTCTTACTGATATGAAACAGTCGTATATGATGACTTTAAGAAGTCTGACAACAAGTCTCAGCTTTCAATTTCCAGGACACTGCTCACTTGACTGAACCTTGAAAAGTGAATATTTGCTACGTGTGTTCACGGGAAGTCTCAAAGATCTGGCTCGCTGTGGAAATTGATCTGTGGCAGCAGCGGGAGGCTGCAGGTGAAGGGCGGCAGTCATTGGCCTGTCATATACTATCAGCATCCTCTCTGATCACTGGTGCAAGAGGACACTGCTCATCCTCGTCCACTGGTATTTATGCTACTGAAAACAGAGACTGTGTTAATTTACTGTACACACATAAACAGCTTCTAGAAATGGCATACGGAAATATAAACCAGATCCCATGTGGCAGGGCTGTCACACTCAATTTCACTGATATTTTTGACTGTATTATTGTATGTCTCATTTAATTCAATTCAATTTTATTTATATAATGCCAAATCACAACAACAGTTATCTCACAGCGCTTTTCATAAAAGAGCAGGTCTAGACCGTACTCTGTGATGTTATTTACAGAAACCCAACAATTCCAATTATAGCTTTCTCACTTACAGTTTGCGCCCGATAAAGCACCATAGAATCGGCAGAAAAGTTCCTTAGCCATCATAGAACAAAAGAGACAAAAACACTGAAAAAGGGGACAACGAAGGTGGAAAAATGCTGTAAAAAGCAACAAAATTGTGTAACAATGCAAAAAAATTGGAAAAAGGTAACCAAAACATCAGAAAAAGTGGCAAAAACATGGAAAAAAGCATAAAAAACTTAAGAAAAAAACCCTGCTTAATGCATGGAAAAAAGCACCCAAAACACAAAAGGCGTCAAAGATGTAAAAAAAAATAAATGCACCAAGAATGTCAGAAAAAAGGGACAAAAACTTGCGAGGAGCCGAATTGGGCCCTCGAACCTCGAGTTTGACACGTGCAATTGAGGAATATCACAGTAACACACCCTAGAAAACTTTTAAACATATCTGTTTAACAGATATAAGGAAAACTAGACTCTTAAAACTATAAAACTGCAAATAATAAGTCAACTAATTCCTTATCACATATCATACAGTAGAATAGAGAATACAGATGAGAACATCCTTGTTGCTGGGATGGATGATCCTCTCTGTTGCAGCTGTGCTGTGATTGGAGGGACCTCTGACACCCCATGGTTAGCTCAGGGCTTACACTTCCATTAGTCTTAAGTTAAAAGTAAATTTTTCAACGTGCAGGGTAAAACCACTTAGTTATGGTTAGGAGAAGAACGAAAATATACGTTAAAGTATCCTGGATTGATGACAATTCATTTCACATAATGTGTGTTGCCGCTGTCTAACTCCGTTCTCTTTGGGGGGAAAACAACAAACTTCGAGCTAGCACGCTACAGGTTGAAAATGCCAAGGTTTGATTATGGATCGTGCAGCAAGGCAGGCCTGCTTGGTTATTACTGGGATTGCTGTGAACGCAGTGCACACGACAAGATACTGATAAGAGCAAATGAGGTCACGCGTATCCTAATTTAAATAGCTCACGTTACTGTATTGTGTCAACAGCTGACTTCATTTAATATTGTATGTCTGCAGGGTCCAAATCCACCAAAACAAGTTCCTTCCCGAGACTATTTGACTACTTGAACATATAATTTCTACATTTTACATGTTGGTTAAACTTCAGCCTCCTAGAAAAGAGGGTGACTGTGGTTGTAGCACATGTTGGATATGAAGGACCATCCTAATGTGATGCGTCTGATATAAATACACCGGTAATCTACAGCGTCTTTACTCCCTGCCTCCTGTCATTCAGATCCTGATCCAACCGCCATCCGCCATCAGTGATTGGGGGTGATTAGGATTCCCTTTGGATAAGGGGGGGGGGGGTTGGACATCCCCTTGGCAGAGTGTGGGCACTGTCTCCATGGCAACTGCGGGTCTTTTGTCAGTTATCCTGCAGATCTGTTGAATAGCAACAGAGCAGTGCACCACCTGAGAATGACTGTACGAAGGTAACAGCAGAATCATTGCAATGTTCATGAAAAAAAAAAATTGAAAGTCTTATTGTGATTGTGCGGATTTACAAGTGAGATGCCAGTGCCGTAGTGATGGGTTGTTTTTCTCTGCCTAAAACCTGTATTAGTCTATAGGCTTAAAAAACTCAATTTAATTTTTTTCAGACAAATGTTGCCTTCTTATCATCATGAAAATGTTCGTCCTCAACATTTGCTGCTGAAGACAGTTAGGGAACAATTAGATACAAAACAGGATGTAGTCTCTACAGGTGATTCTTTGCATCGTCAACTATCCTATTTTTCCCAAAAGATGTTCACATTTTTAGGAATTCTATAATCAAATGGCTTGAAAAAGTAGTAAAATGGAGCCCTGAATGGAGCCCTGAATGCTTGGCCCCTGCTGATAGATGTGGTCAGAAGTGTGTGTGTTGCACCTGTAACCCCACCAAAATGTGCTGTCATGGTGACCAAACCTAGAGTACACTTTAATGTTATTGCAACAGGTTAAAAGCTTCAACTCCTGGCAGCACATCTTTTGTCAGCTGGAGAGTTCTGACAGCAACCAGTTCACACACAGTTCATCAGTGACTGAATAGCAACAGAGCAGGAGGTGCATGAAGGTAACGGCAGAATCATTGCAATGTTCATAAAAGTCTTATTGTGCGGAGTTACAAGTGAGATGCCAGTGCCGTAGTGATGGGTTGTTTTTCTCCGCCTAGGCTAAAACCTGTATTAGTCTATAGGCTTTACCGTCGTGTTGTCTTCCAACCGACCTGCACATTTTTGTTTTTCTGAGTCAAAATTTCAAATAAAAAACCTTTTTAATCAATATTTTGGTCATCTTTTTCGACCCTTTTGTGTCTTTTCCCCGATGGTTTTGTAATTTTTTCAACATTTGTAGATTTTTTTTCTGAGCCTTTTGAAATGTTTGTGGGTTTTCCCCAAATTTTTAAAGCTTTTTTTTTTTTTTTTATTTGTCACTTTTTCTTTTACATTTTTGTCACTTTGTTCGGCATTTTTTTCACACACAAGCGTTCTTTCATCAATTGTTTTTTCTCCAAATGCTATAAAATTGACAAAAAACACCCAAATTCAATGAAAGTAGTATTTAGTAAAAAGTATTTATTCAACTTGTAAGGAGCGTTGTTGGGAACCATCCACGTTACTTTTTTGGACAATTTGTTTGAAAGAAACCCAAATCTGTAATATAGAAAGGAATTTAAGGAGAGCTCTGACATATTGCCATGAATGCTACCACCGTTTAAAAGAAAAAGTATTTTCCTGTGCATGCATATGTTTTAAAAACATGGTGTTCCATGTCTATATTTGTACAGTGTGGACAGTTTGATGCATTCATGTATGCACGTGCATGTGTGCAGCACCCACCCACCACGCGCCTGGTGCCTTTAAATAAAATGTATTATTGTTATGATTATTACCACTGAGAAATGTAGCTCAGCGTAAATTCTTTCAGTAAGACCTTACTATTAATCAGAGCTCTCTTAAATCAATTCAGCTGTTATCCTAATAAATGGACTTTTTTGCTGTGTATAACTGTCGCATATCTGCAACTAGTCTCTCCTGATTGAAATGCAACTCAGCGTAAATTCTTTCAGGAAGTCTTAATTTAATCAATTCTCTTCAAATCTCTTCCTTAATAGAATCAGCTGTTGGAGGCGGTCACCTTCCTGCTAAACCAATCAGAATCATACACAAATTGCAAGGGCCAATCACAGAGCCACAACCCTGCTTTTAAAAATCTGTTTCTCCCTTTGCTATTCAGCTGTCATTGCAGGCAAAGAGTGCAAACCTCCACCCCCCTACCCCCTCTTCCACCTCCAGTCATCTACTCCAGCTGATCGGTCCGGAGCCTCCTTCGGTCCGGTTTTCGGGCTCCTTCGTCGCCTCCACCGGTGTCTAGATTCCATCTGATGGTTCTCTACCCCTAAATAGATATACGAAATATTCGTATAGCGATGGAGTCTAATCGCCAAAGACTTTGTACATTATATTGAGCTGTAAAATAAACCTTATTTGCATATCTGCAAACATGTCTCTCCTGATTGAAATAGGGCTATCCAGAAGCCACGGTGTAATCAGAACATTTATTCATGTGGCCTTTACACCAACAGCTGTGTTCATACCTTAAAAGACGATTAAAGGTATAAACACACATTCAGCCCATCTCCATTCACTTCTAGGGAAACCTGCATGGCAGACGAATTCAAGCATGTTTCCTTGAAATGAGCCGTTGGCGTACGGTTCAGAGTTCTACTTCGACTCACAGTGGGCCAGAAAGAAACACTAATGTTGGAGCATTGATCACTCTTTATTTATTACCCACATCAGAATTGTAACATCACATCCTTCATTGGAGCTTTGCTGTTATGTTGCTCTCTTTCTTTTGCAGCCTTTCTTGTGCTTTTCCCCAGATGTTTAAATAGAAATCTTGAGTTTTTCCATTGCTCAAATCAAATCTAAGGCTTAGCAGACACATCCCTAGAGCCTCAGGCAGATTGCTTTACTGGCAAAACCTATTTGGTGATAAATGTGATGCATTAATCCCAGAGCCCCAGCAAATATTTTTCAACCTCTCATCACTGAACATGATTCATCTCTACTACTGCTTTGCGTCATAATAGCTCCTCTCATAGTGCACGAGGCTCTAACCTGATGCTCAGCACACTAGTATGCTATTCATGGCCATTGTGGCTGTCTCGTCTGCTTCCATGGAAACTGAGCTGCAGCGATGAGGAATGTAGAATGAACGTGACTAGAAGTAATACAGCACATCTGACAGAACACACCAGGTTCACTGCGGCTGTAACCACACACGTCTGTTCAGTGTTACTGACATATTAAGCAGAGTAACTACATCACATTATTTCACACACTCATCAGCATATCTTTGAATGTATCCTGTCAACACAAGATAACACGGTGCCAGAGTCGATTGGGTTTCACCAGAGATCCGTGATGTCCTGCTGTGCCTGCTTTCTCTCCACTTCTGCCGCTGTTTAAAGGGCAATATACGTCATTAAGGCTACATTGACAATGCTACCTTTTGGTTTAAAAACAAATATCTTTTGCTACGTTTACTTCCCTGCATTACACTGCTCCGGTGTTTCAGAGCCTCTATACTGGGGAAAATTGAAACCATTTCTGAGCCCGTGTTGGTTTGGAATCTCTGGGGTTGTGTTTCAACATCCGCGAACGGAGATCTTTGGTAACACCGACACTGACAGCAACGTTTTGCTGCCTGATTTCCTCCTGTTAATGCCCAGTACAACAGAAAGCTGATGAAATGCGGTTTGAACGTGATAGTTTAAAGGCAGATTAGTTCTTCTACTAGATCTAAAAAAAACTTGTGTTGTATTGTGCAGAATGCTTTTGGCTCGAAACTCTTGAACGCTTGAAAACCAAAACGTAGCAATGTCAATGTAGCCTCAGAGTCTGGGCCGGGAACAGGGCGCTGCGAGATCCCGTCTGGTTTAGCGGCCATTGTTAAGTTTAGCTTACACAAGGTGACTATCCTGCCATCACATCAAAACAACTAGTTAAGATTGGAAAAAAGAAAATTGTAATTTAGATTTGGAAGTAGTACTTCCAGAACACAAACACGCATTACATGGGTGAAAGTCTTGTGTTTTCCCTGGGATACAACTTCTGCTTCCCCTGCTTGTATGGCTGTGTTTTACCACCCATCCACCAAGAACTCCTCCTTACAAGGATCACAGCGCTCTTATACAGCTGCAGTCAATGTGGTGCGTGTAGCAAAAAATGCGTACAAATTACAGTGCTGTAGAATAACCATCAAAAGCCTGCACAAGAAAACATGGAGGTGGCTGAGCCGTAACGGCGGCAGTTAGCGGTGCAGTTAATGGAGGTTGGCTTACACACACTGCTCTCTGCAGAGTGACGGTGCTTAGCTCGGCAGTTGGATATAATGACAATAATACATTTTTTGGGGATTTAATACAGCACATTTTACAGTACAAAGTCAAAAAGTGCTCAATGGCAGTCAGGAAAAAGTGTCATCCGGCTTAAAAGAGACATAAAACTGGATTTCATCAGCGTAACAGCGATACCTTTAAATTCGCTGATCATTATTCATTGAATAATAATTCATTCCTTTGTATATTGTACGAAAATGTATCCAAACAAATGCATGTGATATCCTGCCGCATAAGGCGACCGTCGGCCAGTGACATAACGACAGTCGGTAGTTGAGTTTAGCCGACAGAAAGTTAGCGCCATGTGTCAACGACAGTTAGGTTTAGGCACCAAAACAACTATGGAAAAAGATTGGGGTTTGGATTAAAACACTCCTGAGAAACAAACATGTGTTTCTTGGGTGAAAGTCTTTTGTTCACTTGTTGTTTTTTGAGACCCACCCCCACCCGACCTCCGCCCTATGCACTCCACACCTTTCTTATACAGCAGCAGTCGATGTGGTGCATACAGCAACAAATGGAATACATATGAGTTACAGTACATTACTTTTTTGTACCAGTGTGTACTAATAGTTAATGAGAAGTTAATATTTTTTCAATATTTATAGTCACAGGTTAATATAATTTATATTGTGCTACCGACTCTTGCTTTACTACTCCAATTACACATTCAATTTAATTTTAACGTCACTTACACTGCAATATTGTTTCTTGTATCATGGCCGCACTTTAAAATATACTTTAAAATACCTTTATTTGACGCCATTCTGCTTACTTTCTGTCTACCTTATAATTATTGTTTATTGTTTGCCTGTATTTCTTGTGTGTTTACTTGTTTGTGTGTTTTTTGCTGTATAGAGGAAAATGCTGCTGCTGTAATAAGGAAATTTCCCCGTTGTGGGATAAATAAAGTATAATCTAATCTAATCTAATCTAGAACACCCTGGATGACTTCAGTTCAAAAGTGACAGGGTGTTTCCCCCCTTTGGAGAAAGAAAGATCTGTACAAGAGTAATTCGAATCGTCAGGATCATGAACCTCATCAGTGGGATAAGAAAATTGGTGAATGCCAAAAATCTTCTTCAATCTCTTGTGTGTGCAACTTAACAACGAAATTGTTCGTACCAGTGGTGCTTGCATGAGGCCCAAAATTTCCTCTGTATGCTTTGATTCCTACGTGTGTTTCATTAACAGGTTACATTGTGTGAGTAAGACAGCGCTCCAACCAAACTCAGATGAAATTGATATTGATTTTTTTTTTCTATTCTGAAGATGGAAAACAAGCCTATTGCACTTGCTACAAAACAATTTCCTTTCAGACAGTTTCCTTTGAAGCAAAGCAACCACCGGGAGAAAAACATATCGTCATGCTGAATCACCGTGACAACACAAAGTAACACTGGATCACCTGAACTTTTTGCATTGATTTTTTTTTTGTATTGGTACTTTTATTCTTCCATGCCCTGTACAAGTATACCAGTCATGTAATTACAGTGGAAACTAGGGCTGTATAATTAATAAAAATGTTATCGCTATTTTGATTTTGGCTCCCAATTATCACAAATCAATGTAATCGAGAAAGACTATTCTTTTGTTTTTCTTTTATTTGTATTTTATTTATTGTTTACAAAAGATTGGGAAAGTGCACTAAAACAGTTGATCTAATTTTGTGTTTTGTGTTTTTTAACACTATTTGAAGATTTGAATATTTTTTTATTTTAAGCGGAATTCAAAAAGTTCAACAGGAAAAGCATGCAGGGACATTTTACAGTTAAGTTTTAAGTTCAATAAATGCAACATCTTTCCCAAAAGTCAATGAGTAATCGTGTTGTATAATGGTGATTTCAATATTCACCTTAACAATTATGATTTTTTCCATAATCCAGCAGCCCTAATATAAAGGATAATTTGTTATGGTAATGGTACCTTGCTACTACAACTACATAGATGGCAGTAAAGGTTCTAGTTCTGCTTTGTACATGCTGTTGTGATCCCTCGCTTGTGTTTGTCAGGGCTGCAGTCAAGACCACCTTTGTCAAGTCCAAGACCAGGACTAGTTGAGACCAAGACAAGACGCAGTCCAAAAAGGTTTGAGTCCAGAACAGGAAAAAAGCCTTATGCATAACATTATCAAGACAATAATTTGGGGTTATTTGTTGATATAAAGCAAATACAGTGTCACTCCACCCAGGATTTGTAAGTATAGGCATTCCCCTATACCCTATTCCCCTATATATTATATATCATATGATCTAAAGAAAACAGAATGACATATGGTGATACCTCATAATAGCAGTGTTAGAACTGATACTGCTACAATAGGTAAGGCACTAGTATTGAGCTTTTGATCAACTAAATGACAATATAGCTTTTTGTAGAAAAGACATAAACATATATAAATAAACATAATAAAGACACTTGAACTCGGACTAGACCAAAAGCCATATTTGGCAAGACCAGTGGCCGATGCAGTGACAAGTCCGAGTCCAAATACTAGTTTTGAGTCCGGACTGGAGTACTACAGCCCTGACTGGAGTTACAGCGTTCCACAGACTGTAGAAATATTACCCTCCTCCACAGTAATGGAAGATAATCGTTTTACGCTTTGTCCCGAAGAATCCTTCCTCATGCACACAAACATCTAAATATCCCTTGTTAGCCGAAGCTAACGTAATTAAGAGTCCCATGAGTATTTAAAGTGACATCTGTCTCTGTATGATCTTTATTGCCAGTGACACTTTAAGTGGAGTGAATGCAGAGGCATCAGTGAGAAGAGTCGGACGCAATGGGAGTGAAAGTGGCACCGAAGAGACAAACCAACAGGGACTACATAATCACACATGGAAAAGTGTGAGGAAGGAAAGCAGCTGAGCACAGCTGAGGCCTTCCTGCAGCACAGAGACTAGAACACAATGTGCCTGAGCCACTAAGGCCTGTTTACCTCCCCTGACATCTGGGCAGCACGCTGAGACCAACACAGTGGGATTTCACAGAAAATAATACAACTGAAAAGGAAACACATTCACTCTCAGCAGGACATTTAAATCATGAACATGGGCTTTGGTTTTATGACTTTTAGATATTTTAAAGACATATAATGCATTATGATTTACTACTAGTCAAAAGGTTGTAAATTCCTGAAAAAAACAAAAGCTTGATACAACATAACGCAGAGTTGCATTATGGGAAATGTAGAATATTTTTTGGAACTTGACCCATACTCAAGACAGAAGTCAGGATATCTTTTCCCAATTCTTTGTACACACAGCTACATTTAAAACTAAACAACCAGGGCTTTAAATTGACAACCGCCAAACGGCCAAAAGTTGGTAAAAATTCAACCTGATCTCACAGAATTCCGTGAAAACGTGAGAAATGAACACGGCCCCTCAACTCAAAATCTGAGGCAGTTTCACGAAATCGCCTAAAATTTTGTGATGGGCCCACGGAAGAATTCTGTGAAATTAACACGGCCCCTTAAGTTACGGAAAAGGTTGTGGGTGGGCTTACGTTTCCATGACACACGGGACAACAATGGGATGGTTGGGTTTAGGAAAAGAAGAACGGGATGGTTGGGTTTAGTAAAAGAAGAACTGGATGGTTGGGTTTAGTAAAAGAAGAACAGGATGGTTGGGTTTAGTAAAAGAAGAACAGGATGGTTGGGTTTAGTAAAAGAAGAACAGGATGGTTGGGTTTAGTAAAAGAAGAACGGGACGGTTGGGTTTAGGAAAAGAAGAACAGGATGGTTGGGTTTAGTAAAAGAAGAACGGAAAGGTTGGGTTTAGGAAAAGAAGAACAGGATGGTTGGGTTTAGTAAAAGAAGAACAGGATGGTTGGGTTTAGTAAAAGAAGAACGGGACGGTTGGGTTTAGGAAAAGAAGAAAAGGATGGTTGGGTTTAGTAAAAGAAGAACGGAAAGGTTGGGTTTAGGAAAAGAAGAACAGGATGGTTGGGTTTAGTAAAAGAAGAACGGAAAGGTTGGGTTTAGGAAAAGAAGAACAGGATGGTTGGGTTTAGGAAAAGAAGAACAGGATGGTTGGGTTTAGGAAAAGAAGAACAGTATGGTTGGGTTTAGAAAAAGAAGAACAGGATGGTTGGGTTTAGGAAAAGAAGAACAGGATGGTTGGGTTTAGAAAAAGAAGAACAGGATGGTTGGGTTTAGGAAAAGAAGAACAGGATGGTTGGGTTTAGGAAAAGAAGAACGGGACGGTTGGGTTTAGGAAAAGAAGAACAGGATGGTTGGGTTTAGGAAAAGAAGAACGGGACGGTTGGGTTTAGGAAAAGAAGAACGGGACGGTTGGGTTTAGGAAAAGAAGAACAGGATGGTTGGGTTTAGGAAAAGAAGAACAGGACGGTTGGGTTTAGGAAAAGAAGAAAGCAACAGTTGGGTTTAGAAAAAGAAGAACAGGACGGTTGGGTTTAGAAAAAGAAGAACAGGACGGTTGGGTTTAGGAAAAGAAGAAAGCAACAGTTGGGTTTAGAAAAAGAAGAACAGGATGGTTGGGTTTAGGAAAAGAAGAACAGGATGGTTGGGTTTAGGAAAAGAAGAACGGACGGTTGGGTTTAGGAAACGTGACACGGGGGACGCAATCTCCGGTCTCCTGGGTGAAAGTCCTGTGTTATTTGACCCGTCCACCACCCCAACCAACCTCCCTATGCGTATTTTTGGGCTTTCATACTATTCGCTACCGTAGTCGCTCTTAATGCTACGTCATCTTTTCATTGACTTTACATTGGCATTGTTGTCCGTTGTGGCCGTTGTGAATTTTCACCCATTCAGTGCCACCACCACATTAATGGAGTATTAACAGTTTGTGATCATTTCACCAAAGTACATGAGACCAGGCTGTAAAAATTATAATTGGTAGGTACCATTGTAGAGCTACTAGCCAATTTGACTGGTGATGAATGAAGAAAAGAATCTGTTGGAATTAGCCGGCCACAAAAACAAAGTCAGCGTTGCCAGATTGGTCATTTTCCACCAAGAAATGTGGGCGTTATTGTGTGTGTTTGATTTTGAAAAGTGTGTCATCCCCCATACTACGCTATTATCTACAGTATCTCCTTTGTGGTATGTACATTGCAATTCTACTTTCCAGTCCATTTTGTTGATTGATTGTAATTACCACCTATACATATCATGTGTATCCGATGTGACCTGTGCTCTGTCCTGCTGTGTCAACAGAACTTTCCCTCTCAGTGATGAAGAAAGTCTCATCTTATTGTATGTGTTCATAACAAAAGGCTCGGCTGGACCATAGACTGTATACATATTGATATTTATACAGTCTATGGGCTGGACTGAAATGTTCACTGTCAGTAATTGGTGCTTACTGTGAAAATGAATTCCTGCAAAAATCACTGTCTTTAAAATCGGCAGAAGATTTCTTTAACTGTGCATCTCCCTGAAGACACATCCGCCCCCATCCCTCCGATGATTCACTGCAAGTCCCTCACCTTACATTACATCAGGAGTGAGGGGGCAGCACTGCACATTGTGTTCTTTTAATAATGAACCCATATGCCTGGTTGCATTAATAAGTCATGCACTGGCTGCCAAGGAAAGTGAGGGTGTTGGGATTGACATGCAATTTTGTGCAGCAGCAGGACAATGTATTCATTGATCATGGTAACCATGTATCAGAGACTGTCCTCCTGCGAAAAAAAACCTCCCAGTTTGTTCAAGCAGCAAAATACAACCTATATTTTATATACAGTATAAGGGCGGATCCCTTTAGTAGCCATAGTAATTATGAAGCGAGCAGAGGTGGAAGCAATTTGAAGGAATTTAAAAGCCAAATGTCCATGCTAGATAATGGGTTTGTCTTCAACTTGTTTTGTTTCATAAGTGGCCTGTCCGTCTGCACTGGAGGCGAAGGACACGTTGGACAACCAATAATGTTTGGACAACAAAATTTGGATGGACATACCTTTTAAAAGGAGAATGAAGATATGTAAAAATCAACACACCAAGCCGTTGGTCTGGTCTTTAGTGTATGTCCTGCACCATCGGCCTTCGTCGGCCTGTTTTTGAGGCACCGTCAAAATCACCCATTTAGTGCAGTCTCTTCTTATTTGTAGCCTCCGCTTCTTCTTTTCTTCTTCCATCAACAAAAGACCAAGAGCTCCCAACGCCAGAACCATCTCCAAGTCTTCACCTGGACATATTTTCTCGAGTAGAGTAATCGAAACTGCAAGCTGTGAGAAAACGGTCTTCTCCTATCAGAACAACAGTTTTTATACCCGCATTCCTGCCGGTCCCCATTTTTGATCGATGAATACAGATTACCGCCGCCTGCAGCTATGGGGAGGTATTTCCTTGCATGAATACGCAAAACATGTGTGGTACTTGGCCGTTGGGTGTAGTCTGTGCTAAATGCCAATTTTTTGCCCAGACAAAGGCAACGAGGGCCAACGAGAGGCGACGCCACAGGTGGTCATTGGCGGCTTGGTGTGTCAGGGCCTTTGGCCCTCAGAGGGTTAATGCTGAATTGTGGACTGCACAAATATTAGTTGCACGTTACATGGTTAATATTGGGCAGTAGTGGCATGGCTAGGAGTCCCTCATCAGGATCAGGATATCAACCTGCTAGTCTCCTGTCGACATGTAATGTATACATGTGTATTGGTTACTAAGATTACTGTATGCCTACTTAACAATAGCCAAAGATAATCATCAATGCACATCTAACAGAGCAAGACTGCAGAATGTTACAGGCTTTCATATAATCCATGGTCTTTACTGCACAAAAGGAGACTTTTGTTCCCTGGCTTTAGAATTTAAGGCATTGCCTCAGTCCAGGAAATATGAATAGAGCACTGGTGCTGTATGAGTTATATCGTAATGCTGGTTTGAAGTCAAAGAGACATTTTTTATTTAGTTTGTCCCTGATCTGGCCCAAAAGCAGCTGAAACCTATGTTTGTGATATGGCTCAACCATCATCTATGGCCTCCCCACATTAACCTATTTCCAAATAATCTATTCCCTTTCAAAGTGCAGGTCTTAATGCTGCAGAGCTTTGGGTAGAAGACGGGATAGATGGGGCATTTCTCATTCATGCTTTTAAAAAGAAAAGAGCATCTGACAGAGCACTTCCACCTATATTTGTCATATATTGTTTATGAGGCATTTCACTGAAAGAAAAGCTTCCTATACTTTTCGTCTGGGCGGCACATGGATCCGGACTAGGGGAGGGAGATTTCTCTTGAAATCTTTAGATGGCTGCTAAGATTAGCTTTATTATTTATTAAAGCTGATAGATTCTAAATGTCTTCATGGAAATGCTCAGAATCTATCTTTAGCTGTGTGTGTGTGTGTGTGTGTGTGTGTGTGTGTGTGTGTGTGTGTGTGTGTGTGTGTGCGAGTGAGCGACAGAGAGTTCTTATACTGCTGGCCTTGTGAGAAGCAAATTGACTTTTAGACCTTTTTTGCAATAAGAATATCATTGTGGATCCTACGGTGGCCCTGAGCTGCAAAGCCAACAAGCAAAAAAAACAATAAAACAAATATTACACAGAACAACATTTAAACACATTTTTACAGATGACACGACAAGGCTTAAGAAAACAGAACATCAATTCAGAGAACACCACATTAGAAAACACGATATGCTTGGTGTGCACTCCAAAAAATAATTCAAGCCCTTCTTAGAGGTGACACATTTAAATATAATTTGCTTTACTTAAATATCTATTCAAGATCATATATATACACATATATATACACAATCAAACTGTTTTTTTGTATCTAATTTATTGTTTTGTTTTTTTGTCATCCGCCCTTTAATCTGTTCTAGAGTAAAGGTGTTGCAAAATGGCACGTCCGGCTGTCCTGCAGATCTTTTTTGGTGAAGCGTCTGACTCCAGAAAACAGCACCTTCCATCAGGAATTCAAGAGCAAAGGAGGAGTGAAGGGGCAGAGGATTAAGGAAGTCCTGTCCATCACAGATGTGGTTAGTTGAAATGCATTTATTTATAAAATCCTTAGCTGCTTATTTAAGCACATTTGATAAATGGCCTACTTGTATTGTGCTTTAATCCAAAATACTATGTTTTTTCCATTTGGTTCACCCCCACACACCAATGGCTATGTAAAACACACAACAAACTTGCTTGTTGGGGGCATTTTGGGGTTAGATATTTAGACAACCTGCTCCTTCCCTGTGCCACTATAACAACCACATATGGATAAATTGTGTCTTATTTTTTCACCCCTGCTTCAGTGTGACAACATCAACACCTGAGAGGCCTCGTCATCTACCTCAATGAAGATCCAGACACTTTCTTCAAAGAATATCTGGTAAATTCATCACAATATGTTTGTCATGTAGTGTTGAACAGTTCCTCCCTGTTACTTCTCCCATGGCCACTTTATTTATAATGACTTCCCCCAATGTGATTCGAATAATGCATAATGGGAGTTAAAAGATGCAGTAACATTCACATGTTATTGCATGTGTTACATACATGAAGTACTGCACACATAATGTTCAGTGTATGTGCACTTTACATCTACTTCACATTAATAATAATTGAATATTGGATCAGACTTAAATTCCAAATTATTTGTGATATTAGATACCACAAATCGTGCCAGTAGGCCTGACACTTAAAACTGGATTTTCGCTAAGCTCGGAGAAAACTCACACTTTCAACAGATGAGTGTGAAAACAGCCTTTTATGTCTCAAACTCTGCACTTGTTTGAGATTCACTGTGTAGAATAATGTAGAATAGATGGCACTTCTGTGATCCTCACAGGGGAAGTTCACATATTATTGCAGCTATGTTTCGTGAGCTGTGGTAATATGTGAATGTCCCCTATGAGGATCAATAAAGCTCATTCTATTTTACATCATTCAGTACAGTGAAGCTCAAACATCCAACAAAAGAAACAAGAAGAAAAACATTTGAGTGGAGGGGCTCTAAGGAAAAGATATTCAAATCTTAATGTATTTCAATAAAAGAAGTGTCAACCAGGTTTGTCTCGTGTATGTTAATGGTGGTGAAAAATGAAAAATGAATTTATATATATATTTCTTTTCCAATAATTATGCACATTTGAGTTGGACAAATGTAAATCAATTTCATTTAGTTAATGTAATTTCATTTCAGTTGAATTTGATGAAAATTTGTTAAGCTAACTCAATTACATTCTCTTGTATCTATTTGAAAAAAATTTATTTAGGCTCACTCATTTATATTGTTGTGTTTATTTATATTGTTTCATGTTATATTGTTGATATAAGTTAATTAGGCTAACTAACATTGTGTTGTATGGATGTACTTAGTTTGAGTTGGGGCTACATATATTTATTGGATGGAAATCCTGCCCACAATTTGAGTTCATCCAATGAGTCATTTTTTTGAGTGTGCATACATTTTCTGATTTTACTGATGCACATGTGGATGCTTTGTGTAAGTGT
The DNA here is from genome assembly GCA_013375575.1 of Percina caprodes. Classification (NCBI taxonomy): domain Eukaryota; kingdom Metazoa; phylum Chordata; class Actinopteri; order Perciformes; family Percidae; genus Percina; species Percina caprodes. The sequence continues at coordinate 4,135,801 of JABXJD010000022.1, read as the reverse complement.
AATGACGCACAACTGGTTGACAATGTTCTTTTTTTGTTGTATTTATCGTATAAAAAGAACCCAGATCAGCCCAGTAGTATGACTCAGTGTGACAGATGGTGAACACATTTTGTCGGCTCTGCAACAGCAGCAAGAGTTATTTTGCTGTGTTGCAGGGTCACTTTGCCCTCAAGATGATGACCGTTAATATTCTCTAGGCTGCTGATGGTGCTAGATGCTTTGAATCTTTCTTTATGCAACATAGTTACTCCAACTAGACAGTTACTCCACCATGCAGGACCTAATAACAGAGTTTAGTGGATTTGCCCAAGCAAGAGAAATACAATAGAATTTCAAAAACAGGTGATTACAGTGCAGGAAATGAGAGAAGCCCAAGAGGTTTATTCATATATACCACTAACACATGATCATTTCTTTAAAAAAGAAGTGCTATAGAAAACAGTTTGTTGTGAGGATTTCTTTGTAGAGAACATGAATGCAACTGAATGCAAATCCAATTCAATCAGAAGATTCTAGTTCATAAACCCAAATCTCCCCCCGAGACCATTGCAGGCTAATGAACCCTCCGTCACATAGCAGCAGATTCCCATCAGCCAATCCTGATGTCGCTGGTGGCACCGTGGGCTGGAGAGGGAGACCGCAGTGATGGATGACGGGGGGATTTAGATGTAGAATTTAAATTGAAAGAGTGGGGGAAAAAATGGAGGTTGTAGCTTAGCGTAGGAGAGCGGTGTATAGGAGAGAAAATGAACAAAATGTGAGAGAAGTAGACTTCTGTTAAGCTCCATTTATTTTATAATCACACAAGTCCTTACCTAATGTCATCGTCCTAATAGGTTCAATTAGTGTCCCGTTTTCCTACTTATACGAGAAAACAGAAGCCATTGTCTCTAACAGCAACTGTACACCAGCTTACACTAACAATTATCATATTATATTATATTATATTATATATAATATATTATTTTGGCATGAAATACCACCTCATTCCGGAGGGAAGTCCAGATCCCAAGCCAAGTCCTACAGAGTGAGCTACTGCCATGTTTTAAGTTTCATACAAAGTCATTAGATCTGTAAGAATTCCAAATTTTACTGTACAATTAACTGTCCCAGAAATAATTGCAGTTAATTGTGTCTTTCAGTCAAATTTGTAAATATTTTTTTCATGTCATGGTTGGGGGTTGGGGTTGCATTCCCTGTTTTTGCTTGTTTCCCTGTCATTTGTTCACTGTTTCCTGTTTTGCAGTATTGTTCTTGGTTTTGTTTTTCCCAGTAATATTTTGTGTTGGTTTTCATGCTCGGTTCAGTTTTATTTTGTAGTCTCTGTTTCTCCTGTGTCATGTCTTGTTTTACTTCCCACCGCTGTGATTGTCAGTCCCGCCCTGATGTGTTCCACCTGTTCATCAGCCCTCAGTTCACCTGTCCCTCTTTACCACCCTCATTCCCTTGTGTATTTAGTCTCTGTGCTTTGTTTGGCTGTTGGCCGGACGTTCATTAATTGATTGATTTATTGGGATCTCCATTAGCGGGGGCCATAGGCACAGCTATTCTATCCTGGAGTCCACCTAAAGCTCGTGCAGCTCTACATTACCAAGCATCACTATTACATTCAAATAACCACCAAAAACAACATTCAATACATCACTAGACAGCACAGGACCTACTTTAACTTATTCACAGAATGTAGAGATGATATTGTGATATTGATAACTGATAATATGACCAAGCAAATACACACATAACACCCTCCATGATAGTAACAGCATTCCTTAAGTATTAACCAATACACAATATTGCTCAGCTAGGAAATGTTCTTAAAGTATTACTTTGAATTGAGATTTTCTATGTTCTTGAATGACATGTCTAGGCGTTGCATTCACCCCCGTCTGTCGCTAGAAATGATAACGCAGTGATTAGTGACAATTCTCTCCGACCAATCAGTAGTCTGCAGGTTTTTACGCCACCTTTTGGTATCGTCTATTTTTGTTGGTAATGGAAAACCAAAAAAGGCGAGTAGAGGCGAGTTCGGCAATGTTTAGTGACTAATATACAGACATTTTCACCAATGGTTCAACAGATGTTCATATAGCCTATGTTAATTCATAACATGCATACACCATAAAATAAAGGTATACATTCATGAATTCAAAATGAATTCTTAAACTGAAATGTTGAAAGCTAGTTTCAGTCTTGCAAGTGGCAGAATCTTTCTGTAATGGTCAAAAGGTACAATTGTGTATATTAACCGAAATAAAATCTGTGTTACTCTTTCCTCCATGGGGACTTAAAAGCAATATCTGATTCTGAGGCTTCTAACAAATTTACTTAAATAAATGAATTTGATTATGACAAAAGTCAACAACGGATCCCAAGACACTTTGCTCCGCTTGTTCAGGGACCCTTGGCGGTGGGACTAAAGGAGGCTGAGTCATTTGTTTATGCCTGGGGCGTGCTATGATAAAGAATACAAACCTGTACAGATGCTTTTTTCCATTAACATTTAAATTAATTTGAAGTGCTTATCTTCTGTGCAGAGTTTCATGTGAAGCCATGGACCCTCAGGAAGTAAATCACCTTCCACTTGACAAAAAAAAATATATTACTGAATAACAAATGAATAGGTAGAATCAACTTTGTATGATAATTAGGTTTACAGATAATCAGCAATAAGACGATAGTAGCTAAGTAACTGGCTAAGCAGCAGTTCGGGGAGCTAAAGTCGTCGCTGTGTGAGTAAGCTAAAGCTCAGATGTAAAGGACAAAAACAAAGTGACAGTGACAGGCAGCAACTTCCCTTTTATATCCATGCTTGAGACGTGGATGAGCTGCTTTATTACATAAGAGGAAAAGTGCCTTTTATCTGTTATTCTCAAGGTTTGTGTCTTTTCGGCTGATTTCACTCTGTAAATGAAGACGTGGAAGTGAGTGAGTGTGCCTTTGGTTTTCTTATTCTGTGTTCATTTAAGCACGAACTGTCAGCAAAATTATTAACACTCAAACAAAGCTGGAGCCACACAGTGTGTGTTATTTCCTCATTGATAATAATACACACACACACGCAGCTACTCTGCACGTAAGGTTAGGTTCAGATCAACAATGAGGTTCCCCGATAAGTCCAAACTTATCGGGGAATGGCAAGAAGGTTGGAAAGATGCAGCAGGTCAAAACCTGCAACCTCCGGTGCTGAAAAATCTATCCGTTCTCACTCCCAACTCGTAAAATACCCTTGGTCAGTGGCTCTCAGCATCAGGTACCAACGTAAAAATCAACCTTTACCGTCTGTATGGAATGCACCGGGCAGAGCAGCAGCTCAACCGCGGTGCTGTAACACCGTGACAACGGTAGTGGGTAGTATGAAAGACCTAAAATCCTCACAGGGAGGTTGTTTGGGGATAGAAAGTTGATTCTACCTGTTCATTTGTTATTCAGTAATATATTAAGCTGTGCCTTAATGCCGTGCAGTGCCATGCTGTGCCATGAACTACTACAAACTACTATTTCTTTTGCTCTGACTGTTATTGGCACTCTTCATTTCAACCCCAACCGGCCCGTCAGACACCGCCCACCAAGAGCCCGGGTCTGTCCCAGGTTTCTTTTCCTCGCCACTGTCGCACTGTTGCTTGCTCTGGAGGGAACTACTAGAACTGTTGGGTCCTTGTAAATTATAGAGTGTGGTCTAGACCCACTCTATCTGTAAAGTGTCTCAATATACTGTGACTCTTGATAGATAGATAGATAGATAGATAGATAGATAGATAGATAGATAGATAGATAGATAGATAGATAGATAATTTATTCATCCCAAATGAAATTTTAGGCATCCAGTAGCAAGACAACCATAGCACAACAAACACATATACACACAAATATCACACATACATAAGAATAAAACTAAAAATCACTTCAGTTCACCTAACTACATCTACTACTCCCGCAGATCCCATTTACCTTGTTTGGGGTGGTGAAATGTACTCCAAACGTACATTTTGTAACCCCACCCACATTTCCTACACCTAACTGTCTTGTTCTTGTGCTGTATGTACGTTAAACGTACGTCCCGACCAAGTGCGTCTAATAATGACATTATAGAACACTTTTTGCGTCAATGACAAATAAAAAAGGCACCTGACACAATGGGTGTAAGAATGTGTTAGAAAAAATGAAGCCACGGTAAAAATTGCCCAAATTTACAGCAGAAATAAAGCCTGGTACAAAAAGCAGCTTTGGACTTTATAGCAAAGTTCCCTCTTCATGATAACTGTGGGGGGGGATGCGATTTTTGTTTTTTTTGTCAGGCTTAAAGTGATGCATAATTAAAGGCACTGCCAAGATGGCGACAGACAAATTCCACCCCCACGCTGTCTGAACATAAGGGGGCCAGACGTATCTGCCAGAGCAGATGAAACATGAGCTCAGCAGGGTCGTCTGGTTCCCAGGACAGAGAGGCAGAATGAGCAAAACCAAAACAACAGGAGTCATGACACTGAATGGGAAGAAATCTTTAAATCATATGGCTCTTGTAGACTTTCAAAATGTCATTTGATTGAATGGATTCCATTCTGATAACAAAAGGAGTCACTTCACAGCACAGCACCGTTTCTGGGAGGTTGAGCAGCGCTTTGAGTGCCTATGATAAAGAGCGTCATACTGTAAATGTAATGAATTATTATTTTTATTATTATGATTTGTGGAGTAGAGCAAACTGAAAACCTACATAGTGGTTGAATGATCTGGATGCCGTTTTCGGCCACCAACCTGCTTGCATCTTATGTTACGTTATTGCGTAGAGGAAAAGTGATTTGCCAAAACATCTTGTCTGTCTGTATATTGATTAATGTGCATTTTCTGTATGACTATTAAAATTCAACACCTGTGTTATGGTGTGTGAGAGCATGTCCTCACAGCTCTGGCCTGAAGCTGCTCATTACAGCTGGAACAAATCAGCTCGTAATTATAGTAGAACTGGATGAGTAGAAAAGATAGAAAAAAAGGAATCTGAATGTCGGACAAAGTTACTTTGAGTCTAGTATGCCTAAGCCTTGTGCATGGAAAGAGTCCCTGCCACTTTTTGTGCAAACATGCATAATCCACACTGAAAGCACCTGGGTCAGTCACGAGAGACAAAATCATCGAGGCACGAGAGCAATGAGTCAGTCATGCTGTGTAGCCTGCAGGCTTCAGTGCATTCCTTCAGTATGTAGCAGGCATCGGGAAAGAAAGAGACATTATGTGATCCTATATCAAGTTCTAAGCTGTTCAGCTAATCGGTCATGTACTGCTGCTCACCAATGGGCAGAAGAATTACCTAATTAAGCGCTTCTCCAAGCTCACTGTATAAAAGTTAACATATTAATTGTAAGGCATGGCAAAACAAATACCAGATTTCTTTTTAAATGTCTCGGAATTGAGGATTGCATGTCAGGTGTAGCGTGCCACCGAAAAACAATCCTCCTTCTAGTTGCACATCTTTTTTTCCCTGTCTCATTTCCACAGCTGCTCACACAGCATGTCACCAAAAACGGAGGGATTTTCACAGAACTGAGATGAACAAGGGGAATAGCAACTCCCCACCCCCCACACACACACACACACACACACACACACACACACACACACACACACACACACACACACACAAACAAGCTATGTTTCCATCCACACGTTTTCATCCGAATTAAGTGATATTGAATGCAAAATGCCTTATGGAAACAGTAAAATTCAATGGAATTTTGTGAATATCAACTCAAAAGAAATACGTTCGGTCTCATCGGATTTTCTCTTGATCGATATACACCTTATGCGATAAACGCTGATGGAAACGTTATTTGCCAAATAAATAATAAATTATGATTACGTTTTCGGTCATTTTCTGGTTGCAACCCGCCACAAAACGAAGAAGAAGACGTTTTAGTTAACTTCCGCCCAGTATTTCCGTCTGTCTGCACACATCAACAAAGACAGATGGAAGTGTGCGGAGGAGGAGACGAGAGACTTTCTGAATTTAATTTATCAGGAACTCGAGAAGGAAATGGCCGACAAAGGTTAAGACAAGCCGTGGGACGTACTCCGGAGTAAATGGAAGGCGCCCAAACAGCGAGACATGTCTCAAAAAAGAGTCTCGCAGCGGTGCCGGAGGGAAAATAAAAGGCAAGTTGCATCTGCATCGTCATAGCGATGTGTTGATAGCAACGTTGTTTTCTAATTATAGCTTGATGTGTCTATCAGCTGGCACATAAGCACTTCAACTTGTCCAATATTGATCATATGTTGGTAGACGGCGCGATCCATTTTTTTCTAGAAAAACTTTGTTTGCAAAAGTTTTCTTGAATGACTAAAATCAATTCGATATGCCAATTTGATCGCAAACCAGCATGTGACGTCATTACGCACAGGTTTTTATTCGCTTTAAAGCCGTTGGATGAAAACACACTCTCACCAGCTTTATTCACATAGATAATTTGATTGACAAGTGGATGGAAACTTAGCTAGTGATGTGAAGAGAAAACCGTCCAGAGGCCAGCAGAGCCACGGTCACCTCTGACCCTCCATGGATTAGTCAGCCATGTCTGATTATAATATGACTGACAGCAAGGCAGTTGAATGTAAGCTAGTCTCGCGTTGCCAGACCTTCCTTTGCAGTGCTGTGGCTAGTCCACACAGCATTCTGGGATAGGAGAAAAAAGTGTTCTGGTTTATTGGCATTTCTTTTAACCAATTACAATCGTCCTGGGCGGAGCTAGGCGCCAGACGGAGGCATGGTACCGCTGCATGATATGTTGTTTTAGTTGTGCAGATTGAACAGATAGTCTAGCTAGCTGTCTGGATTTACCCTGCAGATATCTGAGGAGCAGGTAACCATAGTCCTGAAATTGAAAATGTCTTTGATATATACACTAAACTAATCAACAAAAATAGAAACATTAAATTACGTGTCTCAGAGCTTAGCGCCGCCAAGAGGATTGTGATTGCTTTAAAGAAACCAGAGCATGTTTGTCTCCCACCTTAGAATGCTGTGTGGACTAGCCAGACCTTCATCCGCGGCGCTGTGGAGGAAGGTCTGGCAATGCGAGACTAGTAGAGACCATGCTCTGTGTTTGAGCAAGGAGCTACTGTAGCAGCACAATGTTTCTGTGATGTATCGCATCTTTCAGCCTGGAGGTGGGAGCTTCACATCCTCTTACCCCATTATGTTTTCATCCCCTCTTCAGCACCCTCATTCAGCCACCACCGCCTTCTGCCATTCAGCATGAATGGTAATTGGTACTTTCAAGTAAAAAAAGAAAGAGAGAAAGAGGCACGCCTCTACAGATGTGGAACCCTAAACAACAAAAGAAGACCTCAAAGTGTCTTTGGTGCATCCCAACTTCTAAATAGCTTTGTTGCAATATTGTACCCAGCAGCTGAGATTGCCCGCATCATGTAGAAAATATTTAATTTCCCTGGAACCCAATTTTTCTTCATTAAATTTCAATTAAAAATGAATCAAGGAAAAAGTTAGCAGTCATGAAATTCCAACAGGCTGCAAGGGTAATATTCCGAGAGAAATGAGTGTTTACGGTTTTATTGTTCCTTCCAGAGATGTGCCAGAGATCTCATTTATCTTTAATCAAATACTTAGTATTTGTCTTCAACAGTTTACACTGCAGTATATTGGCCAGTAGTAACAATATTTCAAAAAACTGAGTGAAAAAGTAAGTATTTATGTCTTATTAGTAAAGATAACGATGGCAGTTATGGAAATGTGTCATTGATTTTGAGACTTCCATTATTAATAACAAGCATGGGATGAAATACTCTTGAGTCCATAATCATTACCATTACCATTGAGCCTGTTTTTTTTATATTTCAGTTATCTAACATCCAGGAAATTGAAATTTTAAATGTATAGTGCATTTTTTGTATTTTATTGTTGTTTGTAATCTCAGGTAAATACCTAAGAATGTATTTTCCATGTTAATTTTGATTGATTAGCTTTATTCTCCCCAAAGGGGAAACTGATTTGCAGCATTGGCACAAAAAGAACACACACATTGAAAAGTAATTAAAAAAAAAAGCAATTCACAAACACATCAGAGAAATAAAGAACTAAAATAACATACAGGGACTACACAATGCAAAACCACATCTACTGCATAAATACTACATTCTGTCTCTATTTGAAATCCTCAGTACGGCATAGTGTCATTTTGCTACTTCTGTTTAATTTATCTATTCTATCTATTCTGTATTTCTACTACTCTGTAGCGTTGATACTTTGTCATTGTTGGTTGTACATTGTAATCATGTATTCTCTACATTTTACTAATGAAGCTTAGTTTAAGTTCATTCAGGAATACTTCTTTGCCTCACGTTTTCTCTCTCTCTGTCTTTCTCTCTCGTAAAAATACTCTGTTACAAGTAAAACACATTTATCGTCAGGGAAATGTACTTAAAGTATTAAAAGTAAAAGTTCAAGTTCAAGTTTATTGTCATATGCACTTTGGTACAGAATACCACAGCAATGAAATACAATCTGCCTTATTGCACTCTCTCAACACCAGTCCACAAGTTATAATAACAATAATAATAATATAAAAACATAAAACCATTAAACCACCACAATAAACAGTGGCTAAGTGACTAAATCCAGACCCCAGCCCTCCTTCCTGCTGTGCCATCATTCAGTAACCTTATTACTAAAAGTACTCAATGCAGAAAAGTCCTCACATTTTTCAAAGTGTTTCCGATACCATATCAACATAGCAGACTAGATATTGTATTGGGGTCATTAGTTTGTACCTATGAGACAGTTTGATATGAGTGCAATCATATTTTGGGGGGGGATGCCACCCTGTGCCCACCTCCAAGCCGCGCCCATGAAACCATGCTAATAAACTGATTTCACTCTTAAATGAAGTCTCTCCTGATTGAAAAACAGGAGAGACTTCCCTGAGTTTTCTAATAAAGCTTTTTTTAATTCTCACCAGGATTTCTTACCTTTTCTTTGTTTTCTAGAATTGTGTCAGTACATTTGAGTAAAAAAAAACATCCTTCAACATCCAGATGTGGGAGGTGAATTCACATACGATTTCCACTCATCTTCAGCCCGAGATGCACATTGGAACAAAGTTAACTATTGAGACTGTACTTCTGGGAAATATGTTTTGATTTCATATTTCCATAGGGAAGGTGAGGGTCAGTCCAAAAAAGTCTAAAGGAGCTAGTGTTGACTATTTAATACTTGCAGCATAAGCTTTTTAGTACTGGTTTTAGCATTCAGACATTGGCACCAATGGTGATTGGGATTTTATTAATACGCAGCAAAATATGTTCTAATGTCGACCATTAGAAGCTTGTAGTTCTTTTTCAGACCCAAAGAAATACTAGAGGTGAGCTTTGTTTCCACTGGTAATGCTGTAATCCAAATAATTACATAACTCGGTGATAAAAGTTGCTGACAAGATGTGCTCATGCAGGGTGTGATACATAACTCCAAAATATCTACTCAGCAAAACTGACTGGATGAGTAATAACAAACTTCATATACTGTATACAGCAGCACATTTTAAAACTAAGTAAAGTGACTGACAATGTAAAATTGAAAGGTAAAAGTCAAAACAGATCAAATATGAATACATCACAGATATATATATATATATATATATATATATATATATATATATATATATATATATATATATATATATATATATATATATATATAGGATTTTTTTCTCATATCAAGAAATCCTACCAGTGGCTGGAAAAGGCTGGACTGAAGGACAGCACAGAGGCACTAATCATGGCAGCACAAGAGCAGGCACTCAGTACAAGATCAATAGAGGCTGGGATCTACCACACCAGGCAGGACCCCAGGTGAGACCGATGCCCCTGAGACAGTACAGCACATAACAGCAGGGTGTAAGATGCAGGCAGGAAGAGCGTACATGGAACGCCATAACCAGGTAGCTGTCATAGTGTACAGGAACATCTGCCACGAGTATGGGCTGGAAGTCCCAAGGTCAAAATGGAAGACACCTCCTAAGGTAGTCGAGAACGACCGAGCTAAGATCCTGTGGGACTTCAAGATCCAGACTGACAAACTGGTGATGGCTAACCAACCAGACATCGTGTTGATCGACAAACAGCAGAAGAAGGCAGTAGTGATAGATGTGGCGATCCCAAGCGACAGCAACATCAAGAAGAAGGAACACGAGAAGCTTGAGAAATACCAAGGGCTGAAAGAGGAGCTAGAAAAGATGTGGAAAGTAAGAGCAACAGTGGTGCCGGTGGTAATCGGAGCACTGGGGGCTGTGACCCCCAAACTGGGAGAGTGGCTACAGCAGATTCCAGGTAAAACATCAGAGGTCTCTGTCCAGAAGAGTGCAGTCCTAGGAACAGCTAAGATACTGCGCAGAACCCTCAAACTCCCAGGCCTCTGGTAGAGGACCCGAGGTTGAGGATGACACATACCACCCCACAAGGGGTGAGAGGGGATTTTTATATATATATATATATATATATATATATATATATATATATATATATATATATATAGAATATTAAGGAAGAAAAAAACAAGGAACATCAACATCATATCAGAGTCTCTACTCCACAAGAGTCTCTACAATATACAACAACAAAACATTACCATTTAATGGTCATTGCATTAACATGACTTGTAAGAAGCAATTTTTAAAAAATGAGACAATCCATCATATAGTTGAGATTTTTCAGTCTCAGCCAACATGGTGGACTGACTGACCCACCTAGAGACGCAAAAACATGGAAGCATGAAGGTTTCTGACTGTCACAATGAGTCAGTGGTCTGAATCTAGACTGTGGGCCTTAATGAAAGGCAGAAATGTTTTCAAATTTCACTGTAGTTGGCGAAAACGCAGAACTGTACATCTGGCCATACTGATTGTGAGAATTTAGTCTCTAAATCAGGGGTTTCCCCCACCTCTGTGGTGTAGGGAATCCCCAAAGCCCTGTCGGATGAACTCACGTACCCCTTCATCCATTCCCAATTTACGTTTCAGGTGTATAACACTATCATGTAAAAGTGGATATTGTTAGGTTGTTTTTACAATTTAACTGTTAAAATTAAGGTTGGTTATCTGTCCAATTTGAGTTTTCTGTTGCAAGACTAAAACAACTTTTGAATGTACACACGTTCCTCCTAAACAAGTTTCGTCCCAAATGCTATTTTTCAAAGGCAGCGTGGCTCTGTCCGGTGATTTGAGCTGCCCAAAACGGTAATTGATTTAACCCTCATGTTGTCTTCGGGTCAAATTTGACCCGTTTTCAGTTTTTTTTAATCACAAAAACTGGAACTTTGAAATAAGCGCTGAACATGTTAACATCAACATTAGAAATATCAAATAACTTTGGAAAAGACATCAAAAAAAGCATTGACATTAAACATTAAACATTGAAAACGTGACAAAAATGGCGGAAAAAGCGATAATAGTGTTGAAAAAAAACCTTCCTTTTTTTCATGGTTGACGGGAAGGCAACACAAGGGTTAAAGAAATGCCAATAAACCAAAGCACGTTTTTCTACCATCCCAGAATGCTGTGGGAAACTATACTACTTTAAACCTAGGCTAATACTACTTGGAGTAAAGCTGAATGTTTCAACCATTTTCCAGCACTAATTACTAATCATTTGAACTGTTTAGCCATTACTTCTAGCTATGAATTTATATAATTTATTCATTACCTTAAGCTACCTATTTAAACTTCTGTGCTCTGTTTGAAATGTACGTATGAGTGAGTGGACACAGGCCGAAGGCCAGGATTTTCAGATTTACAGCTAGTTTTCTCTCACATAATTGCAAATAATTGCATAATTGTATAGTTCAGGTGGTACAGTTGACTTAATGTTAATGTGTGGATATATTCTTTTAACCAATCATAATTTCATAGCTTCTCCCCAACCTTTCCACGTACCCCCCTGGAAACTGCAGAGGAACCCCGTAGGTACATGTACACTTGGTTGGGAGTCACTTCACTTCTTACTGTCTCCAAGATAGTTTAACATCAAGTCTCACAACACCACTCGGACATTTCTCCAGGCACTGCTTTATTGTCACAGTGTATTGAGTTAATAGTCACGATACAATATGAACAACATTGACAGAGAATGACATTGTACACAGATGATAGATGTGTTTGTATGGCTTGAGTTGAATGCAATATATAGCAATATGCCAACCATTAATAATTAGTACAGCAAACAACCTCACTCGCATAATCACATGATCATTGAACATGTTGAGGTTGTTGGGCTGAAAAATACAGCATTTGATTTTGAAGTCCATGGCTACTTACACGGAGGGTTATGCAACATAATTTCAGACATGTTACAGAGCAACTTGTGAATACACTTAAATTAATCATTTGTTACACTTTACATAAAAAGCAATATAAACATACTTCTTCTTCTACAATCTTTTTTTTTTTTTTTTAAAGCCTAGTCAGTATTGTTGAAGCTTTGGGGGGGAACTGAAATCCCTAATAGAGACTACTGGACTATCCTACCATGTGTAGGCAGAAGCCATCAGTGCTAACCCTAAAACAGCTTTTTTTTAAACTTTATGAAATATCAAATATTATAATCAGAAAAACAGCTTTGGCATTTTGGCAAAGCAGCACTGAACAATAAATGGTGCTTGCATTTATTATGCTGTGCCTAATCTGTGGTATGGTAAATATTAAGCACATTCAGCTTGTAATTTGGATTTATTCCCCCAAATATAAACAAAAGTATTCTTAAAATATCAATATATTAGACAAACTATGTTAATTAAAATGAAATCTGCTATATTTAACGGCATTTTTTTTTAACCCATGTATCTAGAAAATGACTTTTTGGTACATTAGTAACATGTTTAACAAGCCTGATATCATTTCTACATTTAAAGAATATTTGTCATTTGCACATGCTCCTTTTTTATTTTTGCTACTAAGTAGAAGTTAATAGAACAATGTGACTGAAAGTGGCAAAAACCTAACAAAGGGTTTCACGTCTGCAGAGGTAGGGGCGGGTAAGACGACCTTTTGTACTGTGTTTTGGCTGTAGAGACTTGAGCGAAACACAAAGACAGAGTTTACACTGTGGATAGTTAAACTGGCCGATAGTCAATTCAATAAAATTGTACATCCTTTGTTCAGACCAAACAAATAAACTAGGGAGTGTTCACCCCCTAAGAGAACAGTTGCAACAATGTTCATGTTTGCATAGATTAATGTGGCTTTCAGTACATTCCTTGTTCGATACTACTCCTTAACCAACCAACATGTGGGTTAATTATTGGCTGTCACCTGGAATATGGCATCTCAACTATAGGTTAATTCTGGCTATATATATATATATATATATATTCTGTATTTAATGTTTTACATATGTGGAGACGGATGTGCAACATGACATTTGAACAGGACATGCTACTAAATTGTATCTGACAGTTTCTTTGGTGTATGTGAAAAGTTCAAGAACCTCTTAGTCTGTAGTTACAGCCCGGTCTCACGCCAGTTCGTGAAATGGTCACGTTATGTTATTTAATATATTGATACGTGTACAGGTCACGTTAATGTGCTGATTACGAATTTTGAAGTAATGTATTTCAATGGGAAGCCCATTTCGTGATCACGGGACGATCAAACGAAAAAAATAATGTAATGGTAGATATATTTTTCAATAATGGCACAGGTTCATGACATTTTCTGCTTTTTTTTGTTAAAAGCAAAAAACCTGCATAGCCCATAATGCACAGTTTAACGTGTTTAAAGTGATAATGTTTTACGTAACATCACCAAGTCAAACAGTAGCTGACGGACTAACAGAAGCTAACATTACCTCACTTGCTTACTGACTACATGACAACTTTATGAACCTCTGCTATTTCTGAAGAAATGATGTGCTGTTTTTCTGTATGGATGCATGCCTGAAGAGAAAACATTCGGGGGAAAAGCTGTAGTGTGAAACATTTGTAATCAACGTCCGTTATGATTAAGCCATTGCCAAAGGAGTTTATACAAAGCTAATATCCACACAACTCTCTCTGTATTTCTCAGTATGGCTGTTCACGGCGACTTTCGCGTGCAGAAAATCGAGAGAAGATAATAACCTTCATCATGTTTTTTTAATCCTCTGTGTCCTCCTTGGCTACTAGCAACTGCGTAGAAAAGGGATGGGGGTGGTGCGCGATCACGGAAGGCTTGTGTCATGTGGATGCGCCGACAGTTTTGTTGTCATTACTTAGAATTCCTCATGGGGGAGAGAAAACTACGCGCTATCGCTTTAAGTCTATTGTAGTTAATTGTTTCTTTACAATATTGGCACACACTATACTGAAAATGAATGTAAGAGTAATTCTAAGAAGATGTTGCTGGAGATATTTTAGTATGTATTAATTTCTTGTGTTTCAATTTGTTTGCTGGTAACGTTATCTGTCCACACTGTGAGCCCATTACGTGCAACACAACTGTATAAAAGGAAATTCAAGTAATTTGTGAGCTATATAGGACACTCTTTTCTCAAACCTCTTCAGAAAGTAAATCTACAAATAGGGATAGACATTTTCAAAGTCAAATTTGGTGTTTTTGAGAGTGTATAAGCATTTGCCTGAACATTTATTTCATCAAGAAAATTTGACTACTTTTGTAACATATACATCAGAGTATAAAATCTGAAAAAAGAACCGTCATTGTTCATGACAATACACTGTTTGACAGAGGTTACAAAGTTCTTCCATGCAGTAACTTCTGAGCAGAGGCTGGCCCAGTTTGACCACACTAATCATACTGTTGTGAGGTGTTGTCTAGAAAAATAGAAGCCTATGAACAATAGAGCTGTTCATATATTTAAAGATATGCTCCCTGGATGTTGTAGTTAGGACTGGGCATCAACAACCGGTTCCAACTTGGAAGCGTTTCAAAAATTACGATTCCAGTGGAATTGATATTTTTTATTGGTACGTTTGTAAAATGTGGTTTTCAATCTGATCATCTGTTCCAAATCTACCACACGCAAGTTTAAGTTTCCGTAGCGACCACCGTACTTCCAGGCGCTTGTTGTGTTGCAGCCATTGAGCGCAGTAAGCAGTGCTCTAGTGTGGCTTTAGTTCACGTTGAAAAAGCCCTGTAAAACTGTTAATCACCACTGAAATCACCATTGATTAAAAAAAACATATTTCTCTTGTATGTGAAATAAGCAGGTGCCATGTTTAAAATCCACCCGTCAAATATATAAGAACCTTAACCCAAAGAGAATCAGAATTGAAATCAGAATAATTAAAATCAAAACAATGCCCAACCCTCGTTATAGTGACCAATAATGCTGCAAAACAAAACAAAATTCTGTGTTTCTCAACGTAATATACACCGTAATGGGCCGGCTACATTGCAAGCATAACGTATTTGAAGCGGACGTTCCAAAACTACGCTTCCACTATGATCAATTAACTGGCTACACTGAACACGAGAGCGCAACGGAGATCCCGTCTTTAAGCATAAAAATAGGACAGTCTTCATTTATATTTTTTTCATGGGCCTTTTTACACAGAAATGGATCATACAGTGTCTGATATGTCTTTTAAATTAAACTACCGATATGCAGGAGACAACTTAATGACTGTTAGTGAGCGAATTGTCAGTTTCATTTTGATAGTTTCTGTTTTAAAGTCCCTCCAGAAAAACGCAATTATGCAATCGCATAACTCAGGGGGACGCATTTTTCAAATACGCCGCACTTTTGCCGTATTAATTGCCAATTTCCGTGCAAAATAATGCGAGGCTTGCATGATTTCATAATCCCTGCATTTTTGTTGCAAAAAAAGTCATACATAACTTGGCAGAAAGTTGAAAAATGTTGCGTTTACTTCACACAAGAGCAGCCATTTCCCCTGTTGCCATGGGAACATTATAAAGTTCAAATTACGCGACAAGACAAACAGTTTTCATCAAATCGCCTTTTTTGCAAGTTCCCATGATTTGATTGCATGAAATTGCATAAATATCCTGCATATTCCATCGCATTTTTTAAGAAAACGTGCCGCATAATCTAATTTCCTGCAATAATCGCAAAAAAAACCTCCTCTTTTCTGGAAGGACTGTTTTTTGGATTTCTTGTTTCCTTCACCAATGTCATTTAAAAACAACAACACTCTCAAAGCAAAAGCTCATCGTGTCTCCTGTGAATCACACAATCCTACGCCGTGTGTGTGCAGCAGGTGCAGCCAGTTAATAAGGTCGGCATAGGTTACGCGTTCAGTGTAGCGTTCAATGTAGCCAAGGCATAAGAGCTACTATCCTCACTAAGAAAATCAGGGACAAAACCTTAAAGAGAGAAGAACACACACCCCCCCTTCCACTTTTCCGCTTCTCAGCAATATCAATAGCACGGTGGCAAAGAGTAAAAAAGCGTTTGGGCTATGTTTTTCAGATTTGATGGCAATAGCTCCTCTGTGTAGACTGGAGTTTTACTTGTGCAAACATTTCCGGGGTTAGAGCTGCTATGGGTAGGTGTAGGGTTTGTCAACAAATCTGAATCCAGTATCAAATCTGCTTGTTCTATCAGAATCCTTTATCATCCTTTTATAATCCATTACCAAATCTCATGAGGTTTGAAATTCCAACATTTGCAAGTTAGGGGTTACAGAGTCAACATTTGTCATTTTAACCGCTGAAAGTGACAGGATGCTGGGTAAAAATGAGGCCTAAATGTATCAAAATTGTTTAAATTTTGCTTTTTTTGTTGGTAAAAAGAATAACGCCTAGACTCATAAAATCTGGAGTTACAATATGTAACTATCGTGATAAAAGCTGATGAACGGTCGTACGAATTGGAGCTAAGTAAATCCAGGTGTTTTGCCAACCTTAATCCAAAATGATCAGAAATCATAATTTTACTTGTATGATTAATTTTAAAGTAGGCCTGTGCAATTCATCCAATTGTGACTGCGATTTTGGCTCCTAACAATGTAATCGAGAAAATTATTATTTTGCACATTGTGTTTTAGCAGGAAAAAGTAAAATACAAGGGAACATTTCCCAGATCAAAGTGTTTCTACTGCAGATTTGTTTTACTGTTTCCCTGGTTTTTAAGTTCAATAAATGCAACATCTTCCCAAAACAGGATGAGTATTTGTGTTAACTAATCGTCATTTTAATATTGACCAAAATAATAGTTATTATTATTTTCTTTCCATAATGGAGCAGCCCTAATTTAAAAGCCAAAAGAAAAATTATTTAGTGGAAAAGGCAGAGTGTGAGTTCTTTATGAAGCACTTTTGCTTTGAAAGCAAAACACGTTATTAAGCTATATTGAGTAATTTCGGTTACCTTCAGTCGTTAGCTTTAATGTTCAGATCCCCGTTTTAAATGAACGAAACTCGTTCATGTCTTAATTGGAAAATTCTAAATTCAGAAAAAGGCCTTATAGGGAATATCCAAATGGAATATGCTGCATACATGACCTGTATCAAATTCAAAATGCTGTCATATTCTGAATAATAGTGGAATATTAGTGTGTATGTAAAGGTACTAAATACCACAAGGAGAGGACTTCAAGTAGCTCAGGGTCATGTCATGTTTAACGGTCATAAAATTTGGAATCAATCCCCCGGCAACAATTAAAATGCCAATAGGTCGCCATAATCATTAGGTAGAATCCACTGGGGACAATGAATATCCATACTATAGTTAATATCTTATTAATCAGTAATTGATAACCTTCTTGCTCTGGACTTGTTGGACAGATTGAGGGACATTTGTCATAGTTCGGGGAAACACAAGGCAATGTCATTTCATAATTTGTCTTCATTTATTAAAGAGCCCCTATTATGCTTTTAATTTTTAATGTCTGTTAGTGTGGTATAGTTTTTTGTGTATTTAATAGATGTATATAGTACAAATTTAACTCCAAATGGAACTTTCTCTCCCACAGAAAGGACATTTCCTAAACTGCTTGAAACGCCTCGCCTGGGATTTTTGGGAAAAGGGGAGGGCAAGAGTTGAGACAGAGAGTTTCAGGCAGAGACACTGCAGCAATGGGCAGTATGAGAAACATGTTTTTTTATCAAAGCATGTAAACCTATTCTTGTAGACCCCAAGATGCTGAAAAGGAGTATAATAGGGGCTCTCTAATATAGTTTGTTTGCTAAGTAGCTATTACTTCTGATGCTGCAAGAGCAGCTATGCTAATGTGAAATGCTTGCATCTGTCAAACTCCAGCTGTCCTTCTTTGAGGTACTGGTTTTATAGATACAGATAACCAATCCAATAAACCAGATTGAAAAGGCCAAAAGCAGTGGGGAAGAATATTCGTGAGTACGAATCGATCTTGGAGACCCGCACATGCATTCTGTTTTCGCGCCAAGCACCTGTGCGGCAGTCATCGAAGCAGCAGAAGAAGCTGGTGCAGTCTTTTCCATCCAAACACTCGTAAGCATAGTCAGCCTCCTCGTGATAGGGCACAATGTTGTTCATCTGCAGCAGGGACGTGCCAGGTCGGATATTCACCATGCTGGGTGCTTTCTGCTGTGAAAGAAAACACACCAACGCATTCTCATGAATGGCTCTGCACAACATAGTACAGAAAATGATGCACACCAATTCTTATGATATCCTATGAAACTAGGCAACTGCCAGCTCGTGGGTCACTTGGCCAAGTAGTGGTGCCGAGCGACAGTTGACGCCGGCTCTTTGACGCCGGCTACAGAGCTCTGTTGAATCAGCAACAGTTGGTAGTTGCGTTTAGCCGCCAATAGGTGACTGTCCAGGTACCGCCAGATGACGGTCCTTTCAGGGGCTGTCGCCAACAAGTTAAACTGAGATAAAGTGAGCGCCATCTGGAGATGACTGTTAAGTTTAGGCACCAAAAATACTAGTTAAATTTAGAGAAAAGAAGGTTTTGATTAAAACACTCCTGAATGAACACACATTTCCTGGGTTAGCGTATATGGTTTCCTCTGGCTTGAAAGTGCTGGTTTAGGGTTTAGGCTTACTTAGGGTTAGGCTTCCTTAGGGTTAGGGTTATTTATGGTTAGGGCTACTTAGGGTTAGGGTTACTTGGGGTTAGGGTTAGTTAGGGTTAGGGTTACTTAGGGTTAGGTTTACTTAGGGTTAGGGTTACTTAGGGTTAGGGTTACTTGGGGTTAGGGTTACTTGGGGTTAGGGCAAACCAACCACCCTGACCTCCTTCCGACGCTGCCTACAGTGTTCATCATCAACAGCATTGTGGTGCTTACAGCAAGAAATATGTGGAATGCTTACTAATTACAGTGCTTAACTTTTTGGAAGCTATACTGTATGTGTATGTCTCATGAGAACAGCCTAAAAACAAAAACAATTCAGTAAGTTAAAAAGAAAGAAGAGGAAAGAAAATAAGTGGTAGGTACTTGTGTGTTATTGTTGGATTTAGACTTCTTGGTCTGTCTGTTGCTGGTGAAGTAGTGCAGAGTGCCATACTCCATGAGGGCAGCAAAGGTGAAGATGAAGCAGACAGAGACAAACAGGTCCATGGCAGTGACGTAGGAAACCTTAGGCAGGGACTTCCTGGAAATGGTGCTTAGAGTTGTCATCGTGAGGACTGTGGTGATACCTAAATGGAATCAAAGAGGCAAATTCCTCAGTGCAATATTAAATCCTTTTCATCTATATTTATTTGAAGCATGTGTCCTGCATGATGATTTTGGCAGAATATTTATGTAACAGCCAATGAACAATTTTGTGACGTTCCATAGCAATGAAGGCTTTCATTAAAGTTGGACTCAATGTTAGATCAATCTTGTCCCCTTGGTATTCCTTGCCAAAAGCTAGAACTGGATTAATGTGGGCAGCAAAACCCTTAACTCCTAACCATAACCCTACGTCTTAAACAATCACCTCTTCCTGGCATTGGGGTAATCTTTGAAACTTAATAGTACAAGTTTAAAGCCACTAAACGTCAAATATTCAGTATTTCTCTATGGCAATATTATTCATGACGAAATAAGCGACAATCGAGTGAAACAACCAGACTCACTATCAACAACTCAGCTGATCGGCTTCATCAGGACTGTGTGGGTGTGATTTGATCAGATTTCCAATACAGCCATTTACAGAACCAGGCGCATTTGGACTCTGACTCAGTTTAATTGTGAATGAAATATAAGAACATATCAGACCTAGAGATGTGCGAGCTGGGACAGCATCCTTGTTGATCCAGAAGGAGACCCAGGACAAGACCACGATCATACTGCAGGGAATGTAGGTCTGGATAGTGAAGTAGCCCATTCTCCGACTCAGGTCAAAAAAGATCGTCATGATTACATATTCCCCTGAAAGTGTTACAATAGGGTAGACATGCACACATGGAAAGGTCTGGTTTAGGCTGAATTTGTAAAACTGGAGACTGGCAACACGTAAGAGGCCTTGGCCGTAATCTCTTACCTGACTGGGTGTGTGCCACATCAGTGGAGTTCCTCAACCCTACGAAGGCAAACTGGTAGAGTCTCCAGTACCGCTGGTCTGCCACTTCCACCGCCCGTCTCTGCCACCGGTACATGATCTCATTCTTAGGATAACCATCTACAGAAAGCCCCCCCGACCCACCCCCCACCCCCAAGACAGACACATAATAAATGAATTAGAAGCCTTTCTGATGCCTATAGATCAAATCATTTAGTGTACTTCACATCACAAGGAAACATTGCACCATGGCAAGGCAAAGGGGAGCATTCAAGATGGAACGGACCTGCCCAGTCTCAAGAAATGTCTTCAAATGAGCAAGATGTCATCCAATGCATATAACAGTCTGTGTATGGTGGGTAAACATGAGCTTTGATAGAGGCATACCTGTAGCCTAATATACAGTAGAAGGGTGTTTGAGCAGATGTTAAGGTTAGGGTTAGGGTTGTACTCCCAGGCAATACATAGCGTGAAAGTAATTGCTCTACCTGGCATCTATGAAGGAAAAAAAATTCCCTTTCATTAATTAATATGTTTGTAGTGATGTTTAACAGTGTTGTATTCTACTTGAGCTTGTAGTGCTTCTAAATTTGATTATTATTCATTAAGAAGGCTAATGTTTGCAAGGTTTGGCAATATTCTCCTTGAAATAAATCAACGCATTCTCATGATCGGCTTCGTACGATATTGTAGGAAATCTTATGCACAACCATTTGTTCGATACCCTACAAAATAACAGTTAAGTTTAGCAATCTTTACAGTTAAATTTCAGAGCCCCGTGAGTTGTCGGCCGTTTCAGAAGCCGTTGCTAGTTGAGTTGAGCCGACTGAAAGTGATTTTGAGCCTGGGTACCATGAGTTGTTTCAGGGGACATTACTGTTAAGGTTAGCAAACAAAAAGTGAGCATTATGGGGTGCCGACAGCTACGTTTAGGCACCAAAACAACTAGTTAAGATAAGAAAAAGACTGTGGCGTGTTAGGGGCTTAAAACACTCCCGGCACACACACAAACACTGTGTTTTACGACCCACCTATCCCCCCAGCCTCCTACCTACGTGGCCCAGAGCATTCTTATTCAAAAATATGTGTAAGGCATACGACTTACAGTGCATATGAACAGCCTGAACTAAGAGTTTGCGTCATCTGTCCTCAAACTAAACTACACTTTCAACTTTAAAATGGCCCCGTAGCATTGTTTTAACACTTCTCATGATGGTTTTCTGATATGCCATCTCTGTGGTTAAGGCTATTATATTATAGGCAAATAAAACCACTTGGTTACGGCCACTTGGTTACGGTAATACTGTGATCATGGTTAAAAGACTTTTAGTAGAAGACAAGTCATAATCCAAGGTCCCTGGTGTTAAAGTCACATGCTTTGACTTTTAGATGTGTGTTGTCACACTACTGCTGTCACTGCGACTAGGAGAGCATTTATTCACACAACTGCAAGTATATGTACGATAAAAGTACGATAAAAAAGACGTACAATAAAAATACATCTTTTTAGGCATTTTGACGAGTACTGTTGTTTTTCAGGGAAGGTTTCTTTAGTCATTTAGTAGTTTTTGACGGTGAAATTACCACTGGGTTATGCTCATTTGATGAAATTTAGTGGGACTGCACTGGCAGTTGTTCTCAACTCCATGGAATGGTATTGCATTTGTCACTACTGTGTGGAAGATTAAGATCATGACAAGACATGAGAGGCTAAAATACAATGCAGGAGACGAATGGAGGATGACACAGACAGCATGAATCAAACAGGGAGAAGGTGCATAATTCATTAAGTCTGTCGGAGAAAATGGGACTGTGTGACCTCCTCTCTCCGCTGGTGGAGCAGATGATAGATTGGTACAGGCTAAGAAAGGGCAGCCTCAAGCAGATGAGCCTTTTGGCAAGGAGAGGGAACAATGGCTTAGCAACTATGCTAGCCCATACAGAAGCTTCTCCCTCTGGAAAAGTTGCGGAAGTTGAAGTCGAAATGGGGAGGGGAAAACCTTTGACCACCTACAGCTTGAAAACTCCAGTGGACACGAGTGTTCATCCATTGGAAAGTTATGCAGCTTAAGGTAACACTCCGCATTAATAGTCAACCTGACAAAAACAGAATTGTGACAGAGAAAAAGCAAGTCTCAGCGTTGTTTTTTTTCCCTCCCAAGTGTGACTGAACATAGTAAAGGTACTTCATGCTTTTTCTGTATTACATCAACAAATGCAAAAAGACAATTGAATCAAACTTAAAGAGATCAAGACCTAAAACAGAGCTACATGATATAAATACAGATACACACACTACCGCTGCACAAACAACAAAGATTGTTTAAGAGTTGATCGTTTATTAAAATCAACATTTTAAATGGCTACCAAAAGGTTTAGCAAACTGGCCGCATAACTGTCCTACCTCAGTGTGTACATGACTCTCCCATTGCTCCACAGCCTCAGGAGGCGGTTGGGAGTAGTGATCCAGTGGGCATCTGATTTGCGGGAATTCCTGAAGAATGTGTCGGGGATCCAGATTTTGCCTACCATGTTGCTGTTGAGCATGAGCAGCTTCATCGAGCTGTTGAACTTCAGTCGGCTGTCATACCATGTCTGGGCAAAGAAGATGTCAATGGTGTATTCCTGCAACAGAGTTTGGAAAAACATGCCAATAAAGCCAATTAAAACACAATATACAGAAGACATTTAAATGGTTACTTTAAGAATTCCCAGAGTGAATAAGATGGATGAAATTTGATGAATTGCTATGTAATTTGGTTCAGATGTTCATTTTTGCCTCAGGATGATTTGTAAATAATTTAGTGATCCCCTGACTTTCATAAATGCTCATTACTTTAGTGGTCCTCTGACTTGTCTTAAATTCTAATAACTTTGGTGAATTCTCTGACCTTTTTTTTTTTAGACTAAAAGCTCTCTACCACTATTATTTGAATTGCCATTAAATTTGGCTTAAATCAAACAAAATCTCAAATCGAGCTTTGTCCAGCACTTTTAATGGCATCTCGCTGGATGGAGGTTGGAAGCTCTGGAAAAACTCATCTGTGGACATTGGGTTAAAATACCATTGCCAAGGAACTTTGAAAGAATGTATTTCACTTCCAACTATGGGATGGATTGCTTTTCATATTTCTACAGACATTCATGGTACCCAGAGGATGAATCCCGATGACTTCCTAATACTGTATAAACACAGTTTCATTGTAGGTTGTATGTGGAGGTTATTTAACATTAGTAAGGGGAATTTATCAATCCATTTTCCATTATATCAGCAAAGGAAAAGCAAAGGGAAATCAGAAAAAGCAGCCTCACCATGTTGATGGGGTCCACTGGTCCAATGCTGTTGACATACACGGCTGTTTCAATCACTGTCGGCCTCACTAAAAAACAGAAGACACACAGCACTGACATAGACAGCATTAACTTTCGTACATGTTTGTTAGCCCAAAAATAAGCTGTCTGTCTGATCAACCTAAAGTGAAACAACAAGCAGCATCCTATCGCAATTCTGTTACTGTAAGCCCGCTTTTTTGCCTATTAAAGCCAAAGACATTAAAGATAGTGGTGATCAAGTGATCAGATGCATACACACTGAGTTGTCAGAAAAATCAATCTTTTGGCAATTCAAGTTGCGTTGATATTTGCGAGCGTGGTCAAGTCCCTGCATCGTTGGTGCCAAGTGATGTCACTTTATTTAAGCTGGGTCACACTCTGGGGCCACCCTCTGATAAAGACGCAGGTGTGACAAGGACTGAAGTGCATAAGGGTTGGACATTTCAAATTGTGCAAAAATGCCAAAATCCATTTAATGTCCAGCTCTAAACTCAATAATTTCAGTACTTTAGAAGCTATTCCATATATATATATATATATATATATATATATATATATATATATATATATATATATATATATATATATATATATATATATATATGGTATAAGGAACACAATATCTGTTCTTATCAAACAAAGATCATTTTGTGGAGATCAGAATATTCCATGAACTTTTGACTTTCCAACTCTTGTCATGTCAGTATTACACAACCACTCAATCATCTGAATACTCAATCTGCATGAACACCTTTACAATAATACAGAACCAAACAAACTCATGTTTAAGGCAATGGAAAAGAAGTCCTAAAGGTGCTCAATGTCACTGGAAGTTGGAACATGTACAGTTTCATGACAACTTAGCAAAATACATGTCCTGATGTGTACAACCATGAAATAACTAAAGTTACAATACACAGGCACAGAAACACATGCTCTGTATTATTAATGTATTTCTGTTGCATCAATGTCTATCTTGGCACATTGTGCAAATAGATAGATCCTTAAAGCGACCAAGGACAATTAATCACCTCATGTTGTCCTCCTGGGTCAAATTTGACCCATTTTCAAAGTTTCTTTATCATAAATTTGGGTTTCTTTTAACCAAATTGCCCCAAAATAACATGGATGCTTCCATAAGATGCTCTTCACAAAGGAAATTAAGGATCAGATATCTATTTTCATAGAATTTGGGGTGTTGTATTTAATTTTGAAGCATTATCCTGTTTTCCATTCCTCTGATCTTAACCATTAGTCAAAATCCTTCATAATTTCTGCTTTTTTCTTACACAAAAACTAGAACGTTTCATATAAAAGGAGGTTATTGACAATGAATTCCCTAAAATAACTGTAAAACTAGTGCAAATAAATAGGTCTAGTGGTGAATATGCTGGTGTTAATAGAACAAATAAAATAATAAATAATTTAATAAAATAAATTAACAAGCATAAGGTGAGGAAAAAGCAACATAAACATAAAAACAGTGTCTAAAAGAGTGTTAAAAGATGAACAAGGTTGTATACAAGGTTCTTCCCTGACAGCAGCAGCTGTTGTAATTTGCACAAGGCCATTTTTCACACTTCTACTGTTTTGTGGTAACATAGCTAAAACAAGGCACAAATTTCCAGAGGACGAACTTGACTTGCCTCCGATGTCCGGCCGCAGTTTGTTGTCGTAGCCCAGCAGCAGTTTATTTAGGATCAAAGTCACATCGCTCTCGTAGACCTTCGGTGATAAGACCCAAGTTTTATTTATGGGCACATCTTCATAGTCCTCTTCTTCCTGTTTACTGGGCCCAAACGCTGCA
Organism: Percina caprodes; assembly: GCA_013375575.1. Taxonomy (NCBI): domain Eukaryota; kingdom Metazoa; phylum Chordata; class Actinopteri; order Perciformes; family Percidae; genus Percina; species Percina caprodes. Next base: position 4,110,226 of record JABXJD010000022.1, on the reverse strand, counting down.
CTGTGGGTTAGAAGAAACAAACAATGCAAGACACAAAAATGTACAGTATTTGCATATAATTTGGTGGGTGTCTGTGAATGACAGAAAATATACGTTAAGAGTGTTTTTGAAGGTATGGATTGGCTTTGCAGTAGCAATACAGCAAGTTGTTTTGGTATGAAAAGGTCAAACTTATTATGTAGTATATATTCACATTGGTTTTTATTTCTTCAAAGACTTAGTGCTTCTCCCAATCTTATTCCATTTAGGGTGGCTTGGTTTTCTAGGCTCTACGAAAAGTTGAATTCCTGCTAAAGAGAGTTCTAATGGACCTTGTTTGCTGTTCGAGTTGTCCTGTTTTTACGTCGTTGGGCCGGATGTGTCATGTCACGTGTCGTGTTCCTATTTTATTTTGTCAATTCATTCCCTGTGTGTTACTGTGGCCTGTTATTTGTTCATGGTTAGGTTTTTAATAATAATTTATATTTTAATAATTATACTCTTTATTGATCCCCTATGGGGAAATTACAATCTACACTCTGTTGCACACTGCACACAGGCCTGAAATACACACACATGCTCAAGTCCTATACATGCACTAATGGAGAGATGTCAGAGTGAGTGGGCTGCCAGTGCTGGACCAGCACCCTGAGCGGCTGAGTGGGGTTCAGTGCCTTGCTCAAGAGCACCTTGGCAGTTCCCAGGAGGTGAACTGGCATCTCTCCAGCTACCAGTCCACACTCCGTACTTTGGTCCGAACGGGGACTTGAACCTGCGACCTTCCGGTTACCAACCCAACTCCCTACGGACTGAGGAGACGGACCCCTTTTTTGTATTTTTGTATTTTTTTTAATAATTGACCTATGTTGGTTCTGTTTTGTTTTCCTAGTTCCATCCGTGTGTATCTTTTCATGCTTCAGTTTCCTGTTTTATTTTGTAGTCTCCGTTTCTCCTGTGTCATGTCTTGGTTACTTCCTGCCTTGTGTGTTTTCCCGCCTTTGTGATTGGCTGCCCCACCCTGTTCATCAGCCCTCATTTGCACTTTGATTCCTAGTGCTTTGGTTATTCCTAGTCTTCTGGTGTTTTGGACTTTTGTTTGGATATTCCTTTTGCCAGGATGGGGATTTCAAAACCTTGATTTGCCACCGGGAAAAAAATGGCTGCAACATATCCACTTAATAATCGAATAATAGAAAGTGGACAAGAGAAAGTTTTTTTTTTTTACCATCTATGGTGGGTTGATATGGATGTAGATGGATAGATGGATAGGTATAGCGATTGTTTTTTGTTTTTTTTACTTGGGGGTATGTTGCTGACCGTGTTTGTAATTTAATAAATGTCGTATAAGTCCATATGCTTGCTTGGTTTCTTTGACACTTTTACAGACAATAAATGCAATAATGCAAATAGCAATCCTTTATTTTGGTTGTAGAAAATAAATACTTTCCCTGAGAATCGTGAATGAATCATGATCTCAAATCTTCCAAAAATCCTGATTCTCATTTTACCAACAAGGTGCAGCCTTCCGGTAGTAGTACTCTCCAAGGACAAAAACCCAAATTGTGCTCATAAAGCATGCATGTATTTTTTGCGTATATCAGCAAACATGTCTCTGCAAGCACTGGAACTATATATAGTTTTTCAGGATTACATTTAAATAAAGTCACTTTTCATGTTCTGTTTCTACATTATGAAGTATTAAAAGACCTAACATATTTTTATTCTAGGAAACGCATTAGGGCATAAGTCACAAACACCCAGTGGATTTAGAGCAGCAGAATGCTTAGTGAATCCAAATGAAAAGAGTATTTTTAGGATTGTAATTTGGGAATGAAACAGCATTGTGTCTATTGCAGGCGGTTACACGTGGCTGAAGGTGTACAGCTGCTTTTCTGATAATGAACATGGACCTGATACTGTAAAGAGACCTGAGGAATTGGCATTCAGCCCAGGCTGTTAAATGACCCTGTTGGTCAAGGACTTGACCTCAACCATGGCACAATAACAGATCAGTGCAGCAGAAATGAACCTTTACCACTTTGTACTATCACTTGAACAGAAATAATACTGTGTATGACTCACTATAATACCATGTTCATCTGATTCATGTCTGCTCAATGTTAAAAAAAATATATTTTTTTAAATGGATTGCTAAAAATAGCTTACCTTTCTGCAATTCTGTTGCCACAAATTTAGAATAATATTTGTTTTACTTTTTCCCATCAGCAGTGGGGCGTAAGGATGGTAGGGTTGGGCTGTTAATCTGCCTGTGTCCATACTAGAGCCCGACCGATAAAGGATTATTAAGGCCGATACCAATATGAATATTTGATTATTTAAAAATCCGATATGCCGATATATCGGCCGATATACAGTATATCTTAAAAGAAGATATACTGTATATGTTTTTCAGTGGGGGCCATTAGAAGAACTGCAGCTTACGGTAACACTGCTGCTTGAGTTCTTCTGAAGTTTAAAAGCTGGCGAGGCAGAGTTCTGCTGAATCGTCTCCTTTTGATTCAATGTGTTGATTTAGCTGGAGGCCTTGAGACTTTTTAGTGGAGATTATTTTTTTGCACCAGTTCAGTCTGTCTCAGCATGTTGTTCTTCAGTAACAAAGGAGCCTTTAAATAAAATGTATTATTATTATTAATAATCACATGTCAGAAAGCACTTAAGTAGGCTTAAAGTTCCTATGAAGGATCTTCCCTACAGTATATTCTCATTCCTGAAATGTTTATATGCACAGTATTCAGCCTAACATGTGCACACCTGTGTATTATTCATCCATATATTGTAGTATAATTTCAAGAACACACTAAATTAAATTCAAATAGCTCAACTGTGTCCAATAATCAGAGTAAATCAAATATTAAATGAGGAAACTGTTGCTCAAATTACTCCTTTAGGGGGGTTGCTGTGTACAAAGAACACACGGGTGATACACTGGTAAGAGCAAATTATTTTTAACCATGTATCCAGCTAATTTAAATAGCTCGCGTTACTGTATTGTCTGAACAGTTGACAATATTCAATATTGTTTGTGGCGTTTTCTAGTGCAAATGTTCCACCAAAACAAACTTCCAGAGACTATTTTGCAGAGCCACCGTCACCGCGTCCGGTACTTAGCTGTTTTCTCTGTCAAACAGGACACTCGCCACCACAGTCTGATAAAACCAACACATTCTCACTCCCATCTCAGAAAATACGGACGCTTGGTCAGGTGCCTTTGCCATTGCCGAAGGTAAAAGCTCGGGGGTGGGCTTACGGTTCCGTGCATGCAGGAATAATGGGCCGAAAACGGCTTCCCTGACACACAGCAATAACAGGACGGTTAACGACACATGGGACGCGAACCGTCTAGATGCTTCTCTCCCCAATATGTTCTACACACACACCGAAGGGTGCTTTTTTTCATTGCATCAGACTAGAGCCCAAGCGATATATCGGCGGATATTAGACATTTCCTGATCTATAGGTATCGGAATTTATAAATTAAAAATTATATATATATTTTTTTTTAAATATTCATTAATCAGAATAATTTCTAATGACAAACGATTCTAATGAATGAAAATAAAAAAATAAAAACGGACTGTCCACCATGTTACGAGTGTTGGTGTTGCATAGTTTGTCCACCAGAGGGCGCTCCACAACGTCCCTGTTGGCAACACTGAGTATTTTGTTTGTTATTGTGGTTTTGTTCAAAGGACTTTAAGTTTCACATCTTAACTTTGTATTTTTATACATTTTATTTATCAGACCTTTAATATATTTTGATGTTCCTCTGTTCTGTTGTGACAACAAATTATTATCATATTATTTTAGTGAGAACTACAAATGACTAATGTTAGGGAAATCTCTTCATGTTTTGTTACGCGTTTCTGGATTAAAAAAAAAATATATATATATATATATATATATATATATATATATATATATATATATATATATATATCGGCTGATACATCGGATTTTTAAATAACCAAATATTCGTATCAGTATCAGCCTTAAAAATCCTTTATCAGTCTACATCAGACGCTGACTGGATAAAACACGGCTCTGCGCCTTTTTATACAAAGCATCTGTATTAGCGGACCAGTCAAGCTTGCTGTCCAGGCGCACACCCAAGTAGGCCTGCACAACCTCAGTGCCCCCCCCCCCCATTATGGCAGGTTGGCTTTGACTTTCTAAAATCCACCACCATCTCCTTAAGGCCTTTTTATGGTTCTGCGGCGTCTCCACGCAGAGCTTTAGCCTACGTAAGTGGCCTGAAATACTGTCAGGCCACAATACTGTGTTTAGGGACTGGGGAGCGGGTGATAGAGCGAGGGAGAAGTGAGAGAATGATGGCAATTAGCTTTGGAGCGAGTAGCAACTCTAGAGTCATAGTGAGAGAAACAAAGTGTCTCCCCTCTGTTTTCTGACCACGGTGGGAAATCTGTAGCAGGAAAGGTTAACCCTCTATCATTGATTTCATGTTGTTTATGGAGGAACCAGGAAATGAGTCGGGGGAAATGCAACGCCATCGATTCTACAAACAACCACAAAAAGGCCTTTACCACCTTCTTGGTGGTGTTCGGGAGGAGGCAGTTCCTATTGGTCCAGTCACTGAAGTCCTCCACAAGGACATTGTACTCCTCCCGTCCACTTCGCACACATGCCACACCAGCCGTATCACCCGAGTCCTTCTGAATGCGGCAGGACTCAGAGTTGTACTTAAAGTCAGGTGTATACAAAGTGAATAAGTACGACTCTGAGTCCTGCCACACACTACGTCTATTTCCCTTTAACAGATCACTAAATGTCAATCAATCAACTGTGAGATGGCATTGGGAAGACTGGCACATTGCCAAATGGAATTAAAAAAAACTAAACTTTAAAATATAGTAACAAATCTGGCAAATGTAATGATTTTTCACGCCTTTTTTCTTTTTTTTCGCTCCTTTCTAAGACCGGTTCCAAATCTTGGGTGACCTTCAAGTGTCTGAGAATAAGCAGAATGATGAGTTGAATTCAGAACTGACAGTCTATCCAGCAGATCAGCAGCTTTGGCTTCATATGTTCACGTTTGTAATCTGGAGGAGTGTAGACCTGTCCATAGTAGGGTACAATTTACACCTCTGTGGCCAACTGTAAGAGGTTTCCTGTGTGTGGAGGGGTGGGGGGGTACTAAATCATTACTCACCCATCCATCAATAGCCCACATGATATTCTGCCATATGACAGTCCATAGGCATTTCTGGGGGGGGGGGGATGCAGGAAGCAGTAGATTTGTCCCCTTCATGAAACCCATTCCCCCAAAAAGCGTACAAGTAACCATTTGGGGCGGGGGTTATACCATGTCCTTCTTACCTGTAAATACAGTATGTTTGCAACGATTTTTGACACAGGAAATGAAGTGTTTGACTCTCAAAATTGTCTGGGGGAAGACACCCAGTGATGTGCCCCCCAACCTGTGCCCCTGTGACAGACCCTCTAGTCGATGCAGGTGTAATAAAGCCACCCTGTTTTTTTCTCTCCATACACACTCTATGAATCAAATCAAATGGGTACCGCACAGATTAGGAAAATGCAGATATGGCTTGGCAAGGTTGGTTCTTTTTAACAAACATTTCGCGGATCAAATGTGTTCCTCTAAAGCCCCCCCCCCCACTCACACAATGACCCGCTGCACTGTGATCACAGGTAACAGCTTACAAGATGCAGCGATTCCTGTCGGAGGAGGCTGCGGTAACATCTGCAAACCCCCCCTCCTCTTATCATGACGGAGATACACCCCCTGCCCCTTCACGTCAATATAGCGACACACTTACCAGAGTCCGAGGAGAGCCAAAAGCAGCCAGGGGTTCATGGCTTTGTCCGGCACAGCTCTGACAAAAAGCCGCTTCATTCTCTTCCTCCACAGCTGAGAACCCAGTGTCCACGAGAGAGAGAGAGAGAGAGAGAGAGAGAGAGAGAGAGAGAGAGAGAAATCGGAGTTAGCTAGCGTCAGGTCGCGTGTAGGTTAATGCAGCCGATGATGGTTAACTGTAGCGACTCTAGGATGTGAGAAATTTGCCCATGTGTGTGTGTGTGTGTGTGTGTGTGTGTGTGTGTGTGTGTGTGTGTGTGAGGAGGGATGTGGCAGAGCTGACTCTGCTTTAGTCCATCTGCAGTGCCGCTAACAGGCGGCTGACACAGGCTAGGCTAACGACCGACTGGTTGTAATGATACTGTTATTAACACTAGAAAGCCAGTGGTAGGCTATAATGTAATTAGGTTGCCTAGCCTATAGTTACTCAAGTACTGTACTTAAGTACAAATTTAAAGTAGCCTACTTTACTTCTTTTCTTTTCATGCCACTATTTACTTCTACTCTGCTTGATCTCAGAAAGCAATTTTTTATATTATATATTAAAGTTTTAAATCCCATCAAGTTTGCCTGTTCATTAATTCCTGGTAATGTATAATAATTCCTGCTCATGCACAGTCAGTTTAAAGTAATAATAAAAATGGTGTAATGGTGGTTAAAGTTTTTTAAAGGTAAGGGGAATGTAAAAAAGAACGCTAGGGGAACGTTATCTAAAGGTTTCAACGTTAGAATAACGTTAGGGGAACGTTATCTAAAGGTTACAACGTTAGAATAACGTTAGGGGAACGTTATCTAAAGGTTACAACGTTAGAATAACGTTAGGGGAACGTTATCTAAAGGTTACAACGTTAGAATAACGTTAGGGGAACGTTATCTAAAGGTTTCAACGTTAGAATAACGTTAGGGGAACGTTATCTAAAGGTTACAACGTTAGAATAACGTTAGGGGAACGTTATCTAAAGGTTAACGTTAGAATAACGTTAGGGAACGTTATCTAAAGGTTTCAACGTTAGAATAACGTTAGGAAGGTTACAACGTTAGAATAACGTTAGGGGAACGTTATCTAAAGGTTACAACGTTAGAATAACGTTAGGGGAACGTTATCTAAAGGTTTCAATGTTAGGATAAGGTTAGGGAAACGTTAACTAAAGGTGGCAACGTTAGGGGGAACGTTCTGAGAACGTTCGATATAACCAAAAACTAACGTTCCCAGAACATTAAGGAAACTTTCTGATCAAACACATCGAAACACAACCAAACCTAACCTTCAGGGAACGTTCCCAGAACGTTCTGGGAACCAAAAATTGTTAGCTGGGATATTGTACTTTTACTCCACTACATTCATCTGACAGCTTTTGCCCCTTATGACCTCATAAGGGGCAAGATTCCAGATCGGCCCATCTGAGCTTTCATTTTCTCAAAGGCAGAACAGGATACCCAGGGCTTGGTTTACACCTATCACCATTTCTAGCCACTGGGGGGGACCATAGGCAGGCTGGGGGAACTCATTTCAATGTTAAAAAACCTCAAAGTGACATTTTCATGCCATGGGACCTTTTAAAGGAAAAAGGTTCTGGTAATTTTCCGCCAGGTGATTATCCGTTTTTCAACAGAATTTTTCTTACAGTGGTCAAATTGTTGTGCATACATACTGTACGTTTTCTGCGATACCAACCACTTTATGAGAATGCGTTGCTACAGTATACTCCATAGTCTTCTGTGTCATGTCTGTGACATCACTGTGTTTCTGAAGGCTGAAATGTGGCTTTACCGCCCATCATCACTATCAGTTATTGGAAGCATAAAAATCTGAATATGGATGAAAGAGAGTAGACAACTGGATGAAACAGATGTGGGACTAGCAAATAGCAACCACATCACACTGTGATAGGTGGAAACACCTGTCAATCAAACACACACACACACACACACACACACACGTACTGTACACACACACACCAACCAAACATACTTACTTTGTTTAAGCTAATATCAGCTCTTTTTAATTGCCACCAAGAAACACATAACTTTAATTAATTTGATACGTAAACTTCATGTGGGAAAAATAGTATTCCTGTTGCTAATTAACTGTATCAACTAACTGTTCGTGCCTAAATAGCATGACGAAGATGATATGAGAGAAACCAATTTCAAGAAATCCCACTTGTTTTTATCTTTTCATCAAAGCTTCCACCCTGTATTCATCAGCACTTCTGTTAACAGACCTCGCAGAATATCGTTTTCTGGGCAATCCCAAAACGTGACTCAAAGAGGAAATGGTGCATTTGTTGGGGACTATTTGCAGGTGGTGGGGAGGATGTGGAGGGAGCCTGTGATGGCGTGGACAGCTCTGGTTTCTGGCTACTGTCAGGCCGCAGATGGGCTATACACCACCTTACCCTCCCTTAACGGACAGAAGAATCACCGTGTGTGTGCGCGTAATTAAATAATTTGAGGCAAGTAATGTTCTATTAATATGGTTAATATGATTGAGCATGTTGAGTCTATACAAGTGTGTACAAATACACTCCTAATGTCACTTTAATGTAGATATTATAGCCTATTGACATTTAAAACATGTTTAACTACCTCTTTTAGAATATAGTTTTAGGTAAAACTGTACAAGGGGTAAATTATGAAATGATAGGATCCTATATATTTTGAGTCATATTAAGAGATGGAGATAAAGTGCCAGGAGCTATCAGCCCAAAGTATAAACATTGCAGCAGTTATTACAGTTCACTGGTATTATTTACATCAGCACACTGGTGTTCAACTATTAACAGTACAAAGCATTTATTCACATTTGCGTGCTATCATCTTTCAGTGATTGCATGGTAGCTTCCTTTACATCTTTTTCCTTCGAGGCCTCGGGGTCAGAGCAGATTTTCAGAGGAAAAACAAGATGGGGGTATTTGAATCACATTTGCATGAAAGGACATCATTTCAAAATGGTTGTTTTTGTATTGTGGGCCACGGTAGCTTTAGCCAAGCTCGAGATATTCTGTAATTAGAGCTAAAAAGAAGTGTATGCCTACCTGCTTGGGTATAGTTTGTACTAGTTCTGCACAAAATATACATACTGTATATAGTTTTTTTATCATCATAGAAATATTAAACACGTCGCAAAAGCCTGAAACATAATGAAAAAGAGACGCAGGGATTTTTTTTTTATCAGTAAACTGCATTTGAAAAAAATAAGTGTCATTTTAGTTTTAGTGCTGCCTTTCAAACGTTCAATTTTTCCAATAAAAATTGTTGAAAATGGTTTCCCTTTCATGTGTTTTATATTCTATATTTATATTGAAAGTACCAGGAAAGCAGAACAGGGTCAATTGTTTTTAACATTATCGCATATTGTATATTTTCCTCATATGGTGCAGCCCTAGTTCATACTGTATTTAATACCTTATTTGTCCATAATTTGTTCTTTTTTTTTCTCTCAGTGTGAATGGGCAGTTGACATCCGGTGAAAGGCTAGCCAGCACTATGGGTAAAGGTGCTGCTGGTGCAGATTAAAGGCAGGTGGAGAAGTGCAGACAGGAGGTTAAATGTGCTGATGTGCAGTTGATGCTGTGCTGGGCCTGATTACAACCTCCTCAGCAACACTACCCATTCAGCAGGACTCCACTCTCAGCAATGCAGCTGCGGCTCTAAGCACTGTGAGGATTTGGATGCCCCCGTCGCCTGCTGACTTGTGTATTAAGAAAATCTGGACACCTTTGTATGGAGTAGACCTAAAATTGGGTTGAAAGCTCCACATTGCAAGATTGTAGCCCCAGTGTAATATGGTTAATAATGCTTCCACTTGCCATTTTATTAGAGTTCTTCTTCTGTCACTTTAAAATATAGATGACGCACCTTCCGTTGTTCCCAGTTTAACGTGTCCATATAAGCGTAGGTCATGTTTATAACACTGCAGATTATTTTATTCTCTGAGATTATAAAAATACTGTTAATTTTTGTCCGTTATATGGCTCTTTACATTTTATGTTTCCTAACCTTTGTAGTATTCTTCCTATTTATTTTTTATTTTCGCTTACCATGTTCATTGTCATGCACCAAAGCACTATGAAAGATTCCTTGTATGTGAAAACATACTTGATACTACATAATACTTGACAATAAACATGATTCTGGCTCTGGAGTCATAAACCACTCCAGTCTTCCTGTCTTTAAGGGGTCCCAGGAGAGATCTTGCAGTTTACGCGTTAAAAGAAATGGAGATGAAGTGCCAGGAGCAATCAGCAATCAGCTATTTACATCAGCACCCTGGTGTCCAACAATTAACAGTAAAACTCATTTATTCACATTTGCGTGCCATCATCTTTCGGTGATTGTATTGTAGCTTCCTTTTCTTGAGGAAGCATACGCGTATTTCTTTCGGGGCCTTGGGGTCATAGCAGATTCTTCAGAGGAAAAACAAGTGAGTTCATCCCATCATCACAGGTTTCAAAATGGTTGTTTTTGGATTGTGGGCCACAGTAGATTGACCCAAGCTTGAGAAATCAAGGAAATAAGTGATTCATATGGGACTGTGTATCATTTTTAACAGTCAATTAACTTTCTGTTAAAATAGAATTTTCTGAATGTGTCACTTTTATATTAATGAATACGTGTTGTCCATCCATCCATTTGAGGTGGCACACTAATATCAACTTTAAATGTGAAAGCATGAAGGCTTGGAGCACACAGGTGGGTGACAGGGTAGGTTGTTAGCAGTGGGATTCACAGGTAGCAGCAGGGTGTGGTAGGATATCTACACGGTGAGCGGCAAGTTCGCTAGATTACATGTTGGGCCAAACTGGGGATGGCAGTATTTAGGCTGAACTGATCTGAACTGAACCCTCTCTGCAAGATTCTCCCAGTAAAACAAATCCCAAAGAAAAGAACCCCACCCCACTGAGTGTTGCAAAGAAATATATATACGCTATATACGAGGTACCTAAAAAGAACTGCTCCAAAATCACTTTGATACTACACTGACTTGTATTAAAGAGAATCGTGCCTCTGTCATTCCCACTGCACGACTCAAACACCTGTGTAACTTTGGCGAGCGGGATCGATCTCCCAGGGGATGTGAGTAGCACTTTGATGCACCACGTCACTAAAATTGGCAAAACTGCATCAGATTTAAATTTAGAAAATGTTTTCCCTATGTCTCCCTCCAGCAGCTATGCCTTGACTCTTGGTGAGTTTCTTGACGGAGGGTGATGGAATTGGAGTCGGGTGAGCATGTAACACAGCCAGGTTCAGCAGCCTCTACAGACATCATTGAAGAAGCAAAGAGACCGACAAGGACAAGGAGGAAGCTTAGAAGAGAAATAAAGAAATGGAATGATCGGACAAGAGAAAGGCTGAATCCCTGGCTTTTAGTCTTTGGCGAGAGCTTAGTACATATCGACGACGTTCCACATATTTTTGGTCGGATATTTGTCCCTTTTTGCTTTCTTTGTGTTGGCGTTCTAAACTCTGGTGGATTTCTGAGGACTATGGTTACCTGCTCCTCAGATCTCTGCAGGGTAAATCCAGACAGCTAGCTAGACTAACTGTCCAATCAGAGTTTTCTGTTGCACGACTAAAACAACCTTTTAAACGTATGCATGTTCCAACGAAAGTTCAATTTTCAAGGCTATTTCACAGTGGCACCGTAGCTCCGTGCGCAGCTTAGCGCCACCCAAGACCATTTAGAGGAATGCCCATGAACCAGAGCACATTTTTCTCCTATCCTGGAATGTTGTGTGGACTTGCCAGACCTTCTTTCTAAGCGCTGTGGAGGAAGGTCTGGCAATGCGAGACTAACTCATAGCTGACAATCATCACGGGTTCACCCACCCACCGTCGACACCCCTTGACAGCCTTGTCTTGTGGACCCTGTCCACAAAACAAGGCTAGACAGATACATTTTAGAAGGTGCACCTCTTTGGCAATTTTGGTCTCTTTTCTGTTTGTTTTCACACATGTTGGCTCTGAAGGTACTGAGTTACTGAGTTATATCTGAGGTAAAAACAGAAAGACACTGAGATTCGTTATCAGTGAATATCACTGAACATCAGTTTGTATTCTCGATCATATGATTCAGAAAGAGCTTCCACACTCCATCATTTAAATATGTATGTGTGTATATATATATATATATATATATATAATAAATGTGACCACGTGTTCAAAGTGGAAAAGATAGTGATCTCTAGAACTCTGAAATACTTCTTTGAAATATATCTAAGTGGAAAAGTGGGTTAAACGAATCACAGGGTTTATAATATTTTTTTACACTTTCACACAGACTACACAAAATTCAATGAATGCAGTATTACGGACACAGTATGTTCTTCTAGGTTGTTCCTGCTACATTGTGTATAAAAAACAATTACAATAAATCTTTAAAAAAAATAAACTTAAAATAATTTAAATAAATCCAAAAACACATGAATACATATATATTTCACACACACAGACACCTATTCTCACACATTTGTATCCAGTCAGAATCATCTCCCCCAGTGTGACGTAGTCCATGTGGGGGAAGACAAAAGTCTATAAAGCTGTACAAAAGCTACAGAGTGAGCAGCAAAGCACCATGTAACCCTGCAGTGATTGTGGAATACGTTTCCCAGCAAATAGTCTGATGTGGTATAGATGGTAATGGGACAAACTGCCCGCACCACAGAACCAGACTACCTTCTTCAAACTCTGATTTTCCCCTAGAGATATCTTTCCGCTACACTGAGGAGCAATGTGCTGACTTGCTGCCTCTCAACTCCCTTCTGTCTCATGAACGTGAATTAATGCCAAAACTGTTGAGTTAAGATTCTAAAATGTTTGACATGGTGACATAAAATTCAAAGAGCCTTTCCTGTAGTTATGACTTCCATAACCCAAATTACACATTCATGAGAAAAGGATCCTTAGATTTTTCCTGTTGATTATGCACCGTTTCATGGACTGTCTTGATAAATCTTTTTTTTTTTTAATATATATAATAAATGAAATACTATACTATCATAGTTCTATGCCAAAATGAGAAGGAAATGTATTTTTCTGCAGGGAGACTTCCGGGTTGGATGGAGTAGTCTTGCTCTTCCGAGCTCCCACCCCACGGTTCTTAAATCCAAATTTATCAACCTTCTTGAAACAAACTAATAAGGACTACAGGAACAGACCGTGTCCACCAAGATGACTTTTAAATCAGGAAATGTCTTTTTCTCTTATTTTTTTTTTTGGAGATCCAAGAAGAAATAAACGTTTCGTTCGGCCAGCTGAAACTTAAAGTATCCTGTTTGACAATGACCAGGTAAAGAGGCCTGGCTTACTCCTGTAATACCAACTCTCAGGATTATTAGAAACCCAGTTACCTGCAACAATCCCAAACTGTACCCAGCAAGGACTGAGAGAATGGGATTCTCCGTGCATGGAAAACAGCTTCTGGCTGACAAAAATGAATACCAACAGAAGTTAGTCCTGAACGGGCTGAATTGTTTTTGAAGTGATTTCCTACAGTTCATTTGGAAGGACCAGCGTCTACAATGACTGGTTCTCTGTTCAGGTAGGTGGCCCAGTAGACCAGGTTAAAGCTCCCAAACAACACGGGGAACATGATGCGGGAGATGCGGTCGATCTTGCTGACGCTGTTAAAGGTCTTCTTGTTCTGTTCAGGCTTCATCTCCGCTGGGGTCTTGTGGTTGGGATCGCTCAGAGCACACTTGGAGATGGTGGGCAGCGTGGAGTCCTTTGTGATGTTGGGAGCATAGTTAGCCACGGCTACAGCATAGGCGTTGTTCTTCTTCATGACCGACGCTTCTTTTTTCTGCAGGGAAAATGCCTCAGGGTTAGAGAGCTTGGTTGCATCTCAAATCTCATACTCTGCACTACATGCTCAAAATGTATGCTATCCTTCAATATACTTGAATATCTTTCAATGTAATGTACATGTGTATCTTTTGGGACGCCCTAAGCTCTAATTTTTAATGTCACATCTGAATATCAGAACAGCTGTAGTTAATTTGTTTGTTTGTGGTCTTGTGTCTTTTTTTTGTTTTACACATTTGAAGCCTTTTTATGTGTATGACATGTAAGTTATGGTTCTAATAGTTGATAATGGTTCTGTAATATAATATATTTAATGTAATGTTTTTGCCTGTTATGTTTAATTTATCAGGCAATTAAGACTGAACATCAATGACATTCAAAACGGTGATAACTGAAACAGATATACAACACACCGTGTGTGTGTGTGTGTGTACACATATGTATTGCAAACAGACCTAAGTATTACACAGATAACATCTGCCTCTGCACCACCAAAGTGACGATAACATAACTAAAACATATATAACTCTGTTGTCAAAACCCACACAATCAACAGAGACGCCATCTTGGAAGTTTGGGATCAATACTGTATGGTGATGTCACCAAGTGGTGTCCCATTTCATAGGGGGATGTTTTCACCCCTAACCCTTACCCCTTGGTTTCTAGGGCCAAGGGGTAGGGGTAAGATAAAGAAATGGGATTCAGCCAAAGTCTTGCGGTTTGTGACGATTGCTGATTTTTTTTTAAATATGCCAAATTGTAATTATACTTTTGTAATTGTGATTATTGGTCGGGCTATATCTGTTTAGTATTATTTTAATTGTTGTTGGCCCCTTAACACGTTCATAGCAACAAAAATAACAAGGGGGATACAGTTAGATTTTTTTAATGATAATATGGAGGGATTGTCATGACAGTGATACAGCCAAAAGATGTATCCTAGGATTCATTCAAAAATTGAAGTTATAAATGAATATTTCTTTTTTGACTGAAAGAGACAATTCTATTGTTAATGGCAATTCTTTCTGAGACAATTACTTGTATCTGGAATTGATACAGCTCTACAGGTTAATACTGTACATTCCCAATAAAGGCAAGCGTGCAACATGATGGCCTTTACAGTGTGACTGACCCTGAAGAGGAATGCTTCCCTCTAGGTGTTGGACTGCCGTACCTTTTCACTGACGACACTCTTTCCGTCCCAGGCCCAGCCTCGCTTGGTGAAGTAGTTGACTGTAGCGAACTCGATTAGTGCAGAGAAGACGAAGGCGTAGCAGACGGCGATGAACCAGTCCATCGCTGTAGCATAGGCCACCTTGGGCAGTGAATTACGGGCACTAATGCTCAGGGTTGTCATGGTAAGAACTGTAGTTACACCTGGGAAGAGAGGGCAAAAGCATAGAGAAATATATATTTGGTAACTGCAGGGATATGATGATTGATATAGGGGACATGCATACATTTTATTTGGGCTGCAGGTCATATTCAAAAGCTCTTTATCACACCATGAACACATCCCTACACACTGAAAGAGGATATTGTGCTTTCCTTTTGAAACTGCATTTCTTATACATACACACACACACACACACACACACACACACACACACACACACACACACACACATATCGCTTCCCCTTCCATATTTCCTTAAGAATCATCATCATGCATTTTTCTGTAATATTTGTTGTAATTTGAAGCAAATGGACATCACGTTCACCCTCCTTGGTTTTGATCCCAATTTCATTTAGATTTCATACATAGAAATGAACTGACACAATGGCCATCCACGTCTTATTTGAATTTCAATCAAATCTCCATCATGGACGTTCTACGTGTATAAAAACATAGGAAAAGAGAGAGGTTACAAAAGCATAACCTGCCAATATAAAGATAAAAATGAAAAAGAAATAACAAAACCAGAACACTACTGCCTGCAAACTGTATTCAGAGAAACATTTAATTTCAATTGTGTGAATAATTAGTCAAACTTATTAGTGAAGAACACATTTCCAAAGACCAATGTGACTTCAAGATGACAGTACACCACCTCGGAGTGTCATTGAGAAACCTTCTGTTTCCTCTGACTAATTTTACTTCAAAATGAGAATAGACCGCCTCAAGCTAGTGATGGCCAAATGAAGCAGTGTCTTTATTTTCTGAGCCCACTAGATGGCGCTCTCTGTTCAACAATTGGTTGAGAATGTACTGAATTGCAAAGCCTTAGGACTTTCTTTTAAAACCAAGAGCGCCATCTAGTGGGCTCAGAAAATAAAGACACTGGTTCACGAAGCTTCATTTGGCCATCACTACCTCAAGCCGCCTACATTTGCTCTCAGCGCACTGCAGGTATTCCTCATCTAGGGTGGCAAGGAAGCTATTTCCTGTTGCTAGGCAACTACATGCTGTTATCTCATTGGTTGCACTTTTGAAAGATCAGTGGCAACTGGGTCAAAGTTGAAATAATTTGAACTTTGAGCGCAGTGCAACGCGGCACATCGGGGCGGTACTCAACGCCAGGGGTAGCACAGCGACTAGTTGGGCGCCACCTCCCTTCGCGGTTTTGCCGCCCATCATGTGTAGGCAGCTTCAGAGGGCATTCTGATGTGGAATTTCAACATTAAAGCCCTCTAAATTGTCCAACTCCACCTAACCCCCTGCTCTTCAGGTACAGACAATAGAGAGACTGGAAGAGTACACATACATTAATCTAATTATTGATCACAAGCTGACTTTTAAAAAAATCAACTCTTCAAGAAATGTCAACACTACCTGTACTTTCTTCTACGACGACTGCAGGTCAACAAATCAATACTCATTTTCATAACTGTTTCATCCAATCCACCCTTAGCTTCAGCGTACTGGCATGGTTTTGTGACTTGACTGAGTTGAACAAATGTTCCCTTAACAGAGTCATAAAGATGAGCGGGAAGATCATTGGACAACCCCAGACCACACTCACAGCCATATTTGATAAACAGGCCGTCGGGAAAAGTAAACTCATCATATCAGAGCCAACCCATAATCTCAACAACCAGTACCATCTGTTACCTTCAGGGAGGAGATTTCATTCCCTTCCCCTATGATCCAAATGAGCCATGGCCACCTTTGTGCCAGCAGTTCCCTCACAGGAAAAATAAAGTTCTTTAAATTCAGATTAGTTTATTAGAATGATCACACGCATCAAACAGTTAAATCAAACAGTTATGTTATTGTAGAAGAAATATGGATAAATATCAAGATTTAAAACCATATTTCCCTACTTGGCTCGACTTTACGTCGAGCACCACCTTTAGTGTCAAAATGTCATTTTTTTAATTTTTTTATTCTCGAACCCATAATATTTCTGTAGTGCCACAATCAGTCCAAAATAGCCATTTGTACAGAAAAAACAAGCTTTTTGATATTAATGAACATCCGTTACATTCAAGCCAAATGAGTTGCTACAAAGCTAATTAAGACTATCAGCGCCACACAACTCTCGCTGTGTCTCTCAGTATAACTATGTTCAGAAGATTGTGTTATTACCGCACTGAAACTCAAGTGAAGATAATTACCTCTTCTGAAGAGTCCATTATGTTTTTTTAATCCTCCTTGTCCTCCTTGGCTACTAGCAACTGCGCGGAGGTTGGACCCATGTTCAAAGTTTCTATATCAGAACATTTGGGTTTCCTTCAACCAAATGTTATTGAATTTTTGGTGTTTTTATTTAATTGTATAGAATTATTCTGACTTCACTTTGACAGTCTGTGATTATCCATCAACATACGTTCCTTTGATCTTAAATTTGAGTTAGAATTATTCATACTTTCTGCTTTTTTTAACTCAAAAGTTAGATATAATTTCATATAGGCTACATGTGGTGTATTGACCATAAATTCCAAAAAATGAATGTAAAACTGACAAAAGTGTCAAAAAGTGTTAATTTATTTGAGCGGGAAAGACAACACAAGGGGTTAAGGAAACATGCTTAGTTGAAAATTAGCTGCAATACACAGTTTCAACAATGAAATGGATTCAGCCATTAATTTCTTTGATGTTGTAAGAAGCAGTGGTAGATTAATTTTCTTGCTGAGTGCCACTTCACAAATCTTTTGATTCCCTTCCGCTGCCAACTGTGAGTATATTAGACCGACCTTGGCAAGCATAGGACTAACCGACTCTCACAGAGCAGTATCACCATATACAGCATACAACAGTTGTTTGTTGAGCCTGTGTGTTGTACTATGTACTGTAATATGGACCAGTTGCTTAAGATTGAACGAACAGCGTTACAATTCCACTTTACAATTAAGGTAATTCTATCCTATACCATATCACATCATGTGCTGCGATTTCTAACCTGGAAGCAGTTTCAGTGTAATCTTGTATTGTGTATTGTGTATTGTGTATTGTATATCGCATCGTGAGGTATCCTGTAATTTCCACCCATAGCTTGAAATGTAATATAATAATAAAATAATAAAAAACACTCACCAAAGACAGTTCTGGCTGGCACCGACTCTCGATTGAGCCAGAAGGAGACCTGGGAGAGGATGACCGTCATGATACAGGGCAGATAAGTCTGGATCACAAAGTAGCCGATCTTCCTCTTTAGATGGAAGTGAGCTGTCATGACCGTGTATTCACCTGAGAGCGAGAGAGAGAGAGAGAGAGAGAGAGAGAGTAGTTTAGCTGAGTGAGGACATGTAGATAATAGTAATAAAGTATACATCATCATCATCATCATCATACATCATTAGAACAATCCAATATAATTGCCATTAACAAAATAATGGTCTCCAATTCCAGAACACATCTTTTGGTTATATCACTGTTGTATGACCCAGATAATGTAATAACACAAATACACATGCCTATTTATTATTATAATAAATCTTTCCTAACTGTACCCCCGTTGTTTTTGTTGCTATGGACGTGCTAACTAACATCGCTTAAGCTCACCAGTCTGACCAATAATCGCTTTTATAATTACGATTATGCATATCAACAATCACCATTTCGCCGTTGAACAAAGAAACCGCGATTACATAAAAAAATGGACAATTATGTAATAACTGTTACAGGCCTACGAATGCAGTAGACGCTACAGGATCACTATATTGATTTAAAGCTGCATAAATGTCAGGAATACATAGTGTTATATTCATGTGTGATGCATTCATCGTGAAATACAAATAAGTTATAGTTCAATGTGAAGAATAATAACTGTTCCTGACAAAACAATCTAAGTAAGTACTGCGTTGTGTGTGTGCCTGTCAAAGGTTTCTGTGATCACTTCCTTAAGCTCAGCTGTCCATGTGAGAAGCCCAATGCAGTTTGGTTTGTGTAAAATTCCCTTTCATTTTTTTTTATTTATTTTTTTATTCACAAATTACTTCTGGCCCTGTGATGCTGTAAACTTTGGGAGCTTCTGGAGCTCCCATATTCCCTTCTCACCATTTACTTCCTCCAGGCTGAGAATAAAAAAAAAAAAAACTTCAAAGAGGGATGAAAAGAGTGGACTTAATGCCATAAAACACAGATAAAAAGAAAGAAAATTGCCACTGTGAGTGAAAAAATCTCAAACTGGCAAAGACGTTAAAGGGTTTTGTGGTGAGTCTCTTCCTCACCACTTTCTCACCCAAGCTTCCCTTCACTACCTTCCCTTCTCTGTCTGCTTGTATCTGTTGTGACCTCATTTTTTTCCTTCTCTAGCTTTAATTTAATTTCGCCCTCATCTGCTTGATTTCTGCTTGTAGGTCTGTGTTTCAGTTTATTGAGCCTTGCTTGTTGGGCATGCTTTTGTTTTATATCCAAACTCAAATTTGGATGAGTGGTGCTAAGTTATCTTATCTTTCAAACTATATAACACCACTCACATTAGACAATTACACTTTGCTGAGTGACACACCAAAGGCCACCAAGGATCGCGCCAAGCTTGCAATTCAAATTGTCCTTAAACCTTTTCATTTGTCCAGGCATTGGTTGGGTGCTTCTGATTGTCCGACTGCCTAGAAACCGATGCACAATGCTCACCGGTGCTGGATTTAATGGTCTCCTCCCCCGCAGTCTGGCCCACCAAGTCATACTGGTTGAGTCTGGAGCCGTCATCTGCCACTTCCACTGACTTGGAGGCATTACGAGTCCAGATGTAAGTAACCTCTGTCTTTGTGTAGGCATCTGATGCAAAGAGAGCAAGATTCAACACACAGTCTCAACACACAGAGGTGTGGTTCCTGCATCAGGAACCACACCTCTTATGTTTTCTATATGTTAACTAAACAAAACATATCAATTAATATCCATTGCATGTCGCATTGTGAAAGTCGACCCCTCTGTTCTCTGTCTGTATTAGTGTCGTTCTGAAGTCTTTACAGGCTGCTTCCTGACTCAGAGATCTATGTTTGTGCCTTCACGAAACAGTCAAACAATATGTGTACCACATTTGGATATAGTTTTGAAGTAATTCAGAGATTAGAGGACAAATGTTACAGTGCGACTTATTGGGTGTCTGTCTCAAAAAATGACACTTAACAACAAGTTTGTCGTTCTGGGTAGAAAAACCAGATGCTTTTGTGTAAAAAAGGGCGTTTAGTAAATTCTGTAAA
Organism: Percina caprodes; assembly: GCA_013375575.1. NCBI lineage: Eukaryota > Metazoa > Chordata > Actinopteri > Perciformes > Percidae > Percina > Percina caprodes. The sequence goes on along the minus strand of JABXJD010000022.1, from coordinate 4,089,993 downwards.
ACTGCCAAAGAGTTTTAATAGGCAAATGACATGAGGCATTTTTTATCGATATGATTAACTGCTCTAACTTGTAAAATTTGTAATCTGTTTGGGAGGCAAAACCAATTTTGACTGATATTCGGTGAAGGAAAAAGGGAAAATATTAAGCTACAAGCAACGTTTTAGTGCAGACAGTGAACATATCCTTCAAGGTGAAAATGATGGCAAGGTTTAGGAGGCATGCGCAGTGCGGAGGATGGTTCACACTTACAGCTGCCAAACTTGAGAGGACATGAGTGAGAGTCCATTGGGAAGTCTTCAAGGTGCATGGGGCATTCAGCTTGAACCGTTAGCCTGGTAGGAAACACACATACAAGCGCACGAAAACACCCATGCAAAATAATGAAAAACAAAGAACAAAATGAATGGTATTTTCTGCACTGTTAAGGTGCATAGAAACATAGAAGCTTTAAAGTCACAAAAACTATGTGTTGTCTTATTTCACAGTTTATGGCATTATCGGCACTCTAGTTACCCAAGTGTATGTGCACATGCTGTGAAAAAGGGAGTTTTATATTGATATGTCCCCTTTAAAACTAGAGATGGTCCAATATCTTTTTTTATTCCTGATACAGTTTCTGATACCTGAACTTACGTATCGGCCAATACCGAGTACTGATCCGATACCAGTGTGTCATATATTTTATTATGTTTTAACAGCTGTAAACTACTATCCCTGTATAGATGTGATATGATTTCTATCTTTGTTGTCGGTCTGGCTCAGGTTAAACTCTCAAACAATGAATGCCACAGAACTTTCTTTTACTATCTAGTTTGACAGTCAGTTATAACAGAAAAATAACATAAAATAAACTACTTTAACATAGATTTTTTTAAAGGGCTTTATTAAGTGGTATTGGATCGGTGCATAAACTCCAATTAAAACCAACCAGGGTTCAGCATACTATACATAAAACTGAATAAGTAACACTGAATAGGAATATACAGCTGGAAACACCGGAGGAATGAACGTGTATTATCACTTGAATGGTAAAACCAGCTACCTCATTGTGTAGAGAAGGGTTCCGTCCTCCATGATCCTCAGCAGCTTGTTGGGCATGGTCATGTTGTGGGCGACCGATTTCTTGCCGTTGTGGAAGAAGGTGTCAGGGGTCCAGATCTTACTGGCCATCAGGTTGTTGAGAGGCAGAATGTTCATTGGTCCGTGGAACTTCAGCCGCTCATCCTTCCAACTCTGACGGAAGAAAACATCAACGGTGTACTCCTGAGAGAGAGAGAGAGAGAGAGAGAGAGAGAGAGAGAGAGAGCAGGGTTAAAAGGAGATGCTGCGTCCTCCTGAGGCCGCATTCAGATGGGAAACAGCGATCTGGCGATGTGCTGCAGGGCTGTGCGACGGTTGTTGTGTCACTTAATTGGCCCATTTGTGTCACGTCCGGTTGTGTTATTTAACCTCCCGATGAAGCACAAGTAGACTTTATGTTTCACAGTTACTGTTTTCTGGCAGATTGTTCATAGATCTTGATGTTCCCGACCACACTTGAAGGCCGCTTCATTTCACAGAGAAAGAGAAAGATTTTGTTTTATGTGTGTGTGCGTACTGTCTATATTTTAAAGTGTCTTGTTGTGAATTTCCCCTTGTGCGATAATAAAGTTAATTTTGACTTTGAAAAAGAGACAAAGAGACCGTTGTTTGGCAGTCAGCTGTTACACAAACTCCCGGGTAGTCCAGTGCTTTTGTTTCATTTCTTACCCTCATCGTGTTTTTAATACTTCCTTGTGGCAGCAATAGAGGCAGTGATGTATTTATACGGTCATTACAGTATGGATGGGCCGACTGGTTTTTCAAGGCCAATATCAATACCGATTATTAGTAGTTAATGAAACCTATAACCCACATTTAAAACTGATTTGCATTTACATTAAAAATGAAAATATTTAAGGCAAAATTAAGATTTTTGGAATGTTAAAAACTCCAACATTAAACTTTGTTTAAACGCTTTAAGCAAGTATTTCATAAATTAGAAAACGCTCAACATATTACCCAGTAACAGAGAGTCAGACGGTGTTGTGGGCGGGACATTAAGTCAGACTTGGTGGGGAGTGAAACCGAAGCAGCAGGACGGACACAGAGCTGGAGCCGAGCCAAAGTTGCGCACTTTTTAATGAATTAACTTTATCGGTTATCAGGCAAATAAAATCCAGATACAGATAATCTGCAAACTACCCAAAAAAGCGTTCTTATAACTGGCCAGGGCCGATAATCTGTCTATCCCTAATTCACAGCTCTCCTCATTCTGATGTGTGATGTAGAAGTTGTTGTTGGGGCCTTGTCTGCTGTCTAGGACATCACACAGTTCATGTCCCCTATTGCTACTATTATACCTATACTTTTATCCAAGATGAGGCTGGGTGCATATGCAAAGAGTCTTGTTGATTTAGGAGCATTAGAAAAGTCATAGTGGCTTATAACGACAGCATGAGGCTGCTGCTGAGAGCTCCAAGAAGCTCCAGTGCAGGCCATATGTTTGTCAGCGTCGGGGGTACCTACCTGCTCTGCTGTTTTACGTAACCTGATGTAGAGATTTATGTGTAGGGTATCTGAGTCAGAAAATAACTGTTAATCACTGTTTTGGCTAACCCTGTACGTAGTTCTGTCAGATTCTCTTCCAGACTGTGGAACCACTGGCAAACATGTCTGTATATTCGACACTGAACATTGTGGAAGCTCTGTAGTTTGTATTTTAGTGTATTTTCTTATATGTCATATGAATCCCCCTCGGTTTGAAATGAAGTTATTATAATTAAATTAGGAAATATTAAGGGACATTTGCCCAAATCCCCCATAAATCCCCCTTATTCTTGTCTAGTCATGTGGATACTTTCAGAAACAGTGTCCCTTCTTTCTCTGCACGGTTTATTTTTAACCTAATTTCTAATGAAAAAAACCTATCTGCACGGGTAGATACCACTAAGGGTACTTTTTTGTGACTTGGGTCAACTGATCATTCAAATGCACTTTCTTTGACATGTCTCATAATGCTCTCTGAATGTTATGTGTATGAAGTATATCATTATAATTGAGCAATTGAGTTTGACCATGTAAATTATATCATTGACGGACTAAAATCTGTGAAATCATGCATGGGTTTTGGTACATTGTATTTTTAAATCAGACATGTCCTGTTGTCTTGTCGTGTGTCTTTAGCCTCAGATGGATTTTGATGCATGATCGCTTGGCCGAGCGTGACACCTGGCCGGGTTCAGACCTGTCAGTCTCAGATCCAGCTGCTCCCTGAGGCAAAGTGTCAACCGCGGTTTAAATCAATATCACTGAGGACCTTCAGTCCCTCCAAGAGTGTGAAAACATCTCTTCCCACTCTTCCTCGCTACCTTTAGAATCTCAGATTTCGACGTTGCAAGCAACAATGTTTAAATTATAACTGCAGAGCAACAAATGAAACACTTTTTTATAATATTAGTCTTGCATTCGACATTAGACCCTCCTCCACAGCGCTGTAGCTAGTCCACACAGGATTCCGGGATGGCAGAAAAAAACCGTGCATGTTTATTGGCACTTCTTTAAACCAATCAGAATCGTCTTGGGCGGTGCTAAGCCTCAGGAAGGAATGTGTGTACGTTCAAAGGTTGTTTTAGTCAATTACAATTACAATTGTATTATGAGCTAAAATAAAGTATATTCCTCTAACCCTATTTTAACATTTCAGTGTTTTTATCAGCATCTCGGTTCTTCTTTGTACAGCACTTTGGTCAGCTTAAAGGAGAATACCGGTGGATTTCAACACGTAGCTCCGTTGTTTGTAAATGTGGAGTACTGTCAGTAGAGAGAAACACGAAAACAATCAGTGCTGCCTACACCGTGTTATCCTCCTGCTAGAGTTAGCACCCAACAGGCTTAAACAGGGCAAGTTTTAAAGGTGTTTCTGGCTTCTTAAATGTCCCATGACATGGTGAGTTTTAGAATTGGGGGATCATAGGCAGGCTGGGGGAACTCATATTAATGTTAAAACAACTCATAAAGTGGAAGGTTCATGCCATGGGACCATTAACATCTTTGAAATTTCATTAAAAGTGCCTACCCATGTGAAGTGATTCCTTCCGAGTGAACACAGGGAATCTGACTGCAGTAGATAGTAGAAAGAAAGAAAGAAAGGCATAAAGGTTGTGCTAATTCAGCTCTGTTTATTTCCGGTGTTGAGATGGCAAGACTTAGGGACCGTCCCGAAACTACAACACCGAAAAGAGATTCAAAAATATTTTCAAAAATAGGCTTATGCGTAAAAAAGTAAGTGCTGTAGTAAAACTAGCAGGCGACAAGTTGTAATTGAGGTACATTTGACACTACCTTATTTAATCATTAAATATATACATATTTTTGTTGTATCTCTTTTCGGTGTTGTAATTTGTAGACTGTCCCTAAGTCTTGCCGTCAACACAGGAACTAAACACAGCTAAATTAGCAGAACTTTCTTGCATTTCTTTCACATCTACAGCAGTCAGATTCACTGTGTTCACTCAGAAGGAATCACTTCACATGGGAATGCACTTTTAATGACATTTTGAACATGTTAAGAGGCTAAAAACACGTTTAAAACTTGCCCTGTTTCAGCGTCCTGGGTGCTAACTGTAGCAGGAGGATAACACGGTCTAGACAACAGCGATTGTTTTTCGTTTTTCTCGCTACTGACAGCACTCCAACGTTATTTCTCTAAGAAAGCCGCAGTGCTACCGCAGTGCTACCGCAGTGCTACCGTGTAGCCGACCATTTGATGCCATTTAATTTCAGTTGTTGAAAGATCTGAACATCTGTCATTGAAAATATTGCTTTGAAATGTCTTCATCTTTTAATCAGAATGGAGAACATACAAAATAAGCAGGTATTTTTGCTTTCACAGTATTTGCGTCAGATGGACAGACGGGATATAATATATAAATATATATATATAAATATCCTATATAAAATCCAGCAATGACAAACCATCACAAGCAACGAGGAAGAGGGCGCAGCGGGGGGCGGTCGAATATATGACGGAAAGGGAAGAGGTGCATGTGTGTTTCTTCTTGCGTGTGTGTGTGTGTGTGTGTGTGTGTGTGTGTGTATCAGAGCCGAGCTATCAAAGGCAGAGGGAAGATAGACACAGTGGTGGGGTGAAATGATTTGCTGCAAGTTTGATGAAGACATGGCATGAATTAAACATGAGACCATCTCTCTTTCTTCTTTCTTTTGAAGGTGCTGTCTCGATCACGACCACTTCCATCCCCCTGCCCCTCGCTTCTGTGCCACTTAAATATTTGAAAAACGGCCAGATGGGGGTGGGATTGTGATGGAAAAACGAAGGAAAGCTTTTAAGGCAGGAAGCTCTCTCTCTGTGTGTGTGTGTGTGTGTGTGTGTATGTGCATTAGAGCAGTTTAGTGTGTGTGGGAGGGGGTCTGCCTGTGTTTGCACATTGGAAATCTATAATAGAAGACATAAAGAAGTCCCACCTATCTTAAAGATGCTCTAAGCGATGGTGCGTGATGTCACTTCTTATTGACGTTCAAAGTATTGTCAAACAAAACGGAGGCTAGCTCGCCCCTCCCTCCTCCTCATCCCGTCCCCTCCCCCTCGTTTCCGTGCCCTAACCCCCAAAACTTCCACCCCCAAATCCTGGTGTGGACTGGTCAGCTGCTCTTAAGCAAGGCTGGAGTCCCAGCATGTTGTTTCCTGATTCGTCATGCCCCTATCATGTGACCCTACACATACATACAGGTGGTTAATTTAACATGGATAACAACTTACAGCTGTTTTTCTAATTAGTGCAGTTAAATTCTGCGGTTGGCAATGCTATTGCTTGCCTACATGTACAGGAGGAAAGCTATTATTCAACTGAAATGTGATAATTCTTGTATCCGGAGGGCGTTATCAGCCTTATGCACATCTCCACAAACCCAGTCTATGTAAACGGTCTGATATGCTTTTACAGACAATTTCCTGGCAGGAGTAAATCCCAAAAGGATTAATAAAGAGAAGTCTAAGTCTAGTATGGAGCTCTAAAACAGTGCCTAAACGCTTGTGAGGACGGAGATTGTTTTCGTTTTTTTAAACGCCGTTTTCAAATGAAAACCTAGTAGTGTGGACGTAGCCAGAAGTTCCCGTACGCTGTGTGTAAAATAGTACGGCGCAAACATGAAATAAAATGCTGTACGTGTAATATATGAATGGATTTTGAAAGAACATCATTACAATCATAACACAACGTGCAGGACTACAATAAGTGCCATCCTGTTAAAATGCTGCATTATAACAACTTCAGTGTGAGGTTTATGATGGACAGCCAACATATGATAATGATCATTAATATGTAAAACACACTGCTTCGAATCAGTGCTGCATGGCAGCGGATGATCTGATCTCATATTTAATAAGAGAGTCTGACCCTTGCCATGTCATCATTGTCCTGATTGGAGTGGCTGGGTTTCCATTAGCAACAGGACAGCAGAGCTGACAGCTCTCTGTCTGGAAGATTGTATCTGCTGGATATAGATCATAACATCTAAACTGGCCCAGCAAGGCAACCCTGAGATTTTATATGACGGATCATGTTGGCTTAAAGGCAGTTTTCTTCAGATTGAGTCCTGGACAGAACACCTGTGTTTGGCATTGTTTTTTGTAGTCAGCTGGGTTTTAGCGGTCACTCCTTAGAACGGTGAACATAGTACAACAAAGTATACACAGGGTTTTAATTTCTAAGGAACTGTGGGCGCGTTATTAATTTTGTATTACTCTGATATTGCTTTGTGTGCTAATTGATTTTGATATAAAGAAAAAAAACGTGGGAGGCAGCCAAAGAGAATTAACTATGCAGTTCCCCTCAGCTCTACAGACCTGTAAAGCTACATTCACTATAAATTAAAATTAAACTGAATAAAAATGTCTTGTTTAATGCTAGTAGCACCTTGTCAACCAAAACTAGCTAGCTGGTGTTAGCTGGTAACCAGAGAATTTGCTGTAATGCTGTACATACAGACAAAATTCTGAGCCCTGTAGGAAGGCATTTTCTATGGGCCCCTCCCTGAATCCACAGCCATTCATTCTAGCATCTTTTTTGGGCCCTCCTCACATGAGGGCCCTGGGCCATGGGTCATTATAAGCGCATTATAATTATTTCGGAGACAAATAATTGTGCAGCAAAATTTGGAATTGTTACAGCTCTAACTGCACCTTTTATTTTGATGGCTTTCAAAGAGCTGGAGCCTTTTTCTTTTTACACTTTGTGTGTGTTGTGTCAGGTCCTGAAAAGATGCATCATAAGATGAGCTGGGAGACTTACCATATCTGTGTCAGACACTGGACCAAAACTGGTCACATAGATGTCAGTCTTCACTTCGGTTACTCGGTCTGCAATGACAAAGAGTGAAATTCATGATAGAAAATTGTAGCTGCTATAAGTCCCTGCCCTGAGGAAGGGGCATCGGATAGTTTAGCACAATTTCTCTACAAACAGCCTTTACGTTTATGTTTATTGATCCTTTTAATCATTGGTTAAAAATATATATATGCTGTACATTCATGCCTTAAGCTCTGTACGTTTTACACATAATAATCTGTTTACTATTTAGTCCTACTGTGTGTGAAAACTATCCATAATGATGTCCTATTACAGTATCAGAAGTCTCTTTTATATAGACCTTAGTGGTCCCCTAATACTGTATCTGAAGTCTCTTTTATATAGACCTTAGTGGTCCCCTAATACTGCATCTGAAGTCTCTTTTATATAGACCTTAGTGGTCCCCTAATACTGTATCTGAAGTCTCTTTTATATAGACCTTAGTGGTCCCCTAATACTGTATCTGAAGTCTCTTTTATATAGACCTTAGTGGTCCCTAATACTGTATCTGAAGTATCTTTTATATAGACCTTAGTGGTCCCTAATACTGTATCTGAAGTCTCTTTTATATAGACCTTAGTGGTCCCCTAATACTGTATCTGAAGTCTCTTTTATATAGACCTTAGTGGTCCCCTAATACTGTATCTAAAGTATCTTTTATATAGACCTTAGTGGTCCCCTAATACTGTATCTGAAGTCTCTTTTATATAGACCTTCGTGGTCCCCTAATACTGTATCTGAAGTCTCTATATATATATATATATATATATATATATATATATATATATATATATATATATATATATATATATATAGAGAGAGAGAGAGAGAGGCTATTTTGCAGAGACACCATAGCACTGTCGGGCGCTATTCTCCCATTGCGGAATACTGTGTGGACTAGACCCCCCTCCACAGCACAGTGGAGGAAGGTCTGGCAAGTCGAGACTAGGGCAATAGTAAATCACTGGAGAAGCCCTTTACTGGTGCACACTCCAATTAAGTGAATGGTCTTCCCTTTCTTACCTCCCAGGCCAGGTCTCAGTCTGTTGTCATAGCCATCCAGCAGACTGTCCAGGATCTTGGTGAAGGTTGTGATGTCTTTGACGTTACGTGTTGAATTGGAATCTGCTTTTGACCTACATAAAAGACAAACGTGTGATTATGGACACAGACCTCTACGTCCGCTACAGAAATATACTTAAGTGCTACTGAGAACTGTGGGTGATGACACATCTTGTTAATGTCTACCTGTTATATCAAATCCATTTCATCCCAACAAACTCTTTTCAATGAATTAAAGGCTCTGCAATTTAAAGACTAAGGGGGCTTTCTCACTAGAGCCTGACCGATATATCGGTGGGCCGATATTGATAAATGAATATTTAAAAAATAAAAACGGATTGTCAACCATGTTATGAGTGTTGGAGCGTAGTTTGTCCACCAGAGGGCGCTCTACAACGTCCCTGTTGGCAACACTGATTGTTTATTTTTTGTTAATATGTTTTTGTTCAAAGGACTTTAAGTTTCATATCTTAAGTTTGTATTTTTATACATTTTATTTATCAGAACTTTAATATATTTTGATGTTCCTCTGTTCTACAAATTATTATCATATTATTTTAGTGAGAATTCATAAATAACTAATATTAGGGAAACGCGTTTCTGGATTTTTTTTTTTAAATATGTATATTGGCCGATATATCGGCATATCAGATTTTTAAATAACCAAATATTTGTATCGGTATCGGCCTTAAAAATCCTTTATCGGTCGGGCTCTATTTCACACATACCTCGTTTGGTCCGGACCGTCGGACAAACATGTATTTTAAAAGAACTACATACATACACATTACAAAATTAACAAATAAAATGATGTCCTATACTGTACTAATTTGTTGTTGTTGATGTTCCGATGCTATTTTTTTTCCTTCTCAATACCGATTCCGATACCTGAACTTGCCTATGGGCCGATACCGAGAACCAATCTGATATCAACGTGTTAGAAAATACATATATTTTACTATGTTTTAAAACCTGTATACTACTATCCCAGTATGGTTGTTTCATTTATTTATTATTTGTTTTATGTTGTGGTTCAGGTTAAACATGAAAAAACAAGACTATGGATTCCATTGAACGGGTACTAATTTTATTATTATTATTAGGGGTGGGACTCACCAGATGCCTGCCGATACGATATCATCACGTTACTTATGCCACGATACGATATTATTGCGATTTGAAACATAATGCAATATTCTGCGATATATTGTAATTTATATCCTTTATCCAACGTCTAATTTGATTCAAAACTTCAATTTTATTTCTGCAAAATGGGATTGTCAAGCGGAAAAACTGACCAACACACATATATAATAAAAGATCCATACTTGGCGCCTGTGTATCGATACAGTATTGCTACTGAAAATATCGCGATACTATGCTGTAGCAATTGTTCCCCCCACCTCTAATTATTATGGCGTACAGTAGGCTATGTCCTTGTGTGCGACAATCTGGTGTTTAGGAGGAATTTAAAGAAAACTTAATCTCTAAGTACTACCCGGCCAGGTACATAGTATTACTAATATTACTTATAAGCGGGACTATCCTTCAACCATCAACATCTGCTGGTGAAGTGGCAGCTGTGACTGTCTACCATGGAGCTGTTGTTGAGGGTTACCATAGAGACATGTTTGCCTACGGATCTGGCATTGGGTCCGCTCAGTTTTGGATGAAAGTTGAAACAGTTTGATTTAAAATGTCGTTAACAGAGACATGCTGAGTTTGAAAGTTATGACAAGCCCCATAGCTCCTCAAATTATATTTGAATTAAGACATAAACAAGCTCTATTTTGATGTTTTTTCATGCACTGTGGCATCTTATATTTACATGCAAAATAGATGTAAATATGTACTTAAAAAACTGTGAACTTTCCAGATTAATTATGGATATAGCTACAGTATGTAAAAAATGTAGAATCTTGCATTTATTTTTGATAGGCTATTCCGGTTAGCGAGACTACATCAAATTCACACACATTGGCTTACATTTACAATGATTTTCAGGTCTACACTCAAAACATTCAGGGTTAAGCCCTGACAAAAATGACCTGGCGACACAGATGCCCGTAACCATAGTAACTGAGTCCTGCCTGCATTCGCACGGCAAGAGAGCAGAGGGAGGCTGAGGCCAAGTTGCCAACATTGTGTGTGCATGTGTGCGTGTGTGACATCACTGTTCCCTATACAGGGCCCTACTTTAACCATCTAAGCGCATGGCAGAGGTGCATTTAAGGCGTGTCCAAATCCACTTTTGCTAGTTTGACAGCAGAAAAAACGGGTCCGGGCGCATGGTTCAAAAGGGTTGTACTTAGTGTCTTCATTAATCATAGGTGTGTTCTGGGTGTAACATGCAATCAACCAATCAGAGTGTCATCTCCCATTCCCTTTAAAAGCCAGGCATGTTTGTACCTTGGCACATTGCCATTATGATGGCGGATTTGCACCGTCATATGTTTATTTGTAATCTTTTGCATGTTTAAGTGCTGCTGCGTGTCCGTGTGTGTGTAACAAGCATAGTGTGAGCGCGCTGTGATCGAGCCTTTAGGTGCATTATACTAATGCACTGGTAAAATAATATTATAATAATGATTAGCAGTGCATTGTGGGTATTTTATAATGGATTATATATTGAATGAAAGTAACCATGGAGAATTCAAACACCACTACAAAATGGCGGACACACTATAGGCTATAGTTCACTATTTCCGTGACAGGGTTTGGTTTCGAACACAGCTATAGACTGTATATGAAGATGGACGACGTGTCTCCACAAGTGAAGCCAAAATATCCCACATAGGAGCGCCGCCATCTTGTAATTTTGGAGCCATAGTCTGCACAGTAATCAAGCGGTAGAGATGCACTAGCAAAGTCCCGCACATACACTTGCCATACACAATTGCAAGTCAGATGTTTCTATAGCATCAAACAACAAAAAAATAGTGTCAGATGTATGAACACTTGATCAGAACTACCTAAAATGACATCTTTGGGGGAAAATATATTTGACGTGTATTTTGACTTTGGTTCATGTCCCATTAGCTGACATGAAGGAGGTTTATGACCTATGCTGCAGCCAGCCACCAGGGGACGATCCAGATGTTTTGGCAACACTTATAGTCTATGCATCGTGTCTGTGTGTGTGTGTGTGTGTGTGTGTGTGTGTGATTCAGTGGTTGTATAAGCTCATATTCATTCATATTAAATATTGTGGCATTAAAAAAATCACATGTGGCTACAGTCCGACTTCAGGCTCGCAGGCACAGGTGGTTTAAAGCCTTTGAGTCAGTACGTACTGTATGATGTTATACCCAATACTGAAAGTAGGCCTACTTTACTTTCTTACACATAGGCTACATATACCTACAGTATGTTCCCTCAACCCATGTTTGTATAAAGTAAAAACATAAAGTTGTGGTTACATAGGAAATATATAGTTTGCCTATCCTCATTTTGTTATCATCTGTGCCCCTCTAGTGTTGATAAGCGGTATAGGGTCATTTTGAAATAAATCACAGCCTATTTATAAAGTGCTAGATTAACTGTAACCTCATAATATAGGATATTGTACATGATAGTTAACAAATGCCTACAGTATGAATAATTCCCAAGTTCCCAGATTCTTACCCACGTATTCCCTTACTTCACATCTTGTTGCCTTGTAGCTGCAGGTAGGCTACTATCAGTACACTACTAGTACCAAACCTTACACTGATAATTGGGAAGAATTTAATTAATTTAAACAATTAATTGTGTAAAAGTGGAGTGACGTGTTGATAGGGCAGCTTGTTACAGATTGTCTACTTTAGCGATTTATGAAGTAAGAAGTAACACTAATATTTACTTGTTAACAAGAATCTAACACAGTAATGTATTGCTTAATCCATTATGAAAAATTAAGGATTGTGATGCACTGAAGCAGAACACTCTGATAAAATACCAAATCTTCTATTTGTTTACCCTTTAAACACACAAGTCTCAAATTTAATTCCCTTCGTTGTCTTTTTTTTTTTTAAGGAAAAATAATAAGGTAAATCAATTCCCATAGAATATAAGGCCTATTTTCAGTTTGATGGGGGATAACTTGTTTTAATTATCACAGCTGTTCTATTCTTTCTACAAGCTTTGTAGGCCGAACACACCATGTGATACCATACAGATCAATGGGGTGCCAATGTGTTGCTTGAATTATTATGAATTCGGATTTAAACTTTTTAATACTGGTTACTCTTTTCCTACCATCTTTTTCGTCGAAGTGCACCACAAGTTGAGATTTCTCTCAATAAATGGATGCTTGGTCTAATACAGAGGAGCCGAACTTAACCGCACGTCTTAACAACTCGTATGGAACTGCATGTAGCATCGACCTATGTGTGATATTTTCCTAATGTGCCAACAATCCTTTAATATATATATTTATCAACGAGGTTTGGTGTTGCGCTTCAACCGCGGGGATGAGCTGCGCTTAGAGCAGCCGTCATGGAAAGGACGTGTCATTATAGTAAAATCCTAATGTAAACGTGGCTAAGGTTAGACTAGTTACATCCCGTTAAATGGCCTTTCGGTTGAAAGCCAAAGAGCCGTGTCGGATACGCTGCCTGTGCGCGCGGTCAGTCTGCCGTCCGAGCGTTGGTGTTTTTTTTTTAAATTTATAATACAAAAAGAAGAAAAAAAACGTATCACGGATATCCAACTTACCGTGTCTGCCACAGTACGATCAAAGAGACCAATACAGAGATGGAATGTGAGCTCCATCGTCCTCTCATTGCTGAAACCTGCAAACAAGACGGGAAACGCTTTCTTTCAGAGCGCGTAATTACACGGTAAAAAACGGCACAAACAGCCTCACAGCTGTTGCAAATAGACGGACCCAGCACCGATATCTGCCTCCATTACACCGGCTTAGTCTACTTAAAACTGGGGTTCTATTCAGTTTTAATCCAAGAATCTGCAAGCCCGACTCCCGATCCCAAACCCTGGCTGAACATTGAGCTTTCTCCACCGCTTTTGGTTTTCTTTTTAATGCGTCCAATTAAGTGTCATTATCGACTGATTCTGCCTACCTGACACGCGACAGGTGTCCCCGGGGGTTGCCAAGAGAGACTGAACAGTGACTAAAGATGAAAAAGCCTTCGGCAGGAAAATAGAGAGAGTAGCAACCCAGAGAGATGCGTTTACTGTCCGTCCATTCTGTCAGCTCCTCCAACAGGGAGTCCCCAAAGCTCAGTCTGAGACTATAACCTGAGAGCAAAGTGCACCAAGAGCAGCGTCCTACTGTGGCACAGCAGCACACAGACGGATGAATGCAGAGGCGCAGGGCTCCGCCGCTCGGAAAACCTTGATTTACTGCTAATGAGATATTTATCAATGCGCACCACTGCGCCCGATGGAAATCTACGTGCAAGTTGCATTCCAAAAAGCGCGTCCAATCACGCGTGTGGATGTCAATAGGTGTTAAAGGCTAGTCACTACTTTAATGAATCAAATGTAAAAAGAAGGAAAAGAGAACAGCATTGCCAAATCTGAACTTTAGAGGACCATAATAATCCAGATCCTGCCAAGTGCTTTGAGGACCTCGAGCAGAATTCGCACAGCGAATGAGAAACGTTCACGAAAAGAAACATGCAGTTACTATTTTTGATAATGTCATTTCAATCAAATTTGACTTGGTTGATTTTGTTGTTGTTGTTATTTACACATATTGCTTAAAAGTGTAAATATATTGAGACTTCTGTGTGCCCTGCAACGCCCTGAACTGCTACAGCTATGATTTCTAGTCCTAGTTCCACTATTTTTATTGCTACAATAATTGTCACTGTTCACCATTCCAACTGCTACAATTATGGATCATATTTCTCTGTATCTGTCAGGGGTGAGCCTAGGATCCGACCTTTAGGGGGGGCTCAGCCCCTAATGAGAATGTGACACGGACACAGTGCCATGCAAAAGTGTTAAACCCCCCTTCCGCTAAATCAGCAATTTCCCTGGATAACAATGAATGTATGTATTTATTATTACAACAGTAGAAGAGGAATGCAAAATATTGAACATGTGAAAAAAATTACAAAAGTCCCTTTATGAACTACCAGAAACACATGAAATGATAATGAGGTGTAAACTACAGAGCCTCAGACATGACATCCGGTAAAAAGTAAAATACATTTTGGCCATAAAATGCTAATTTGTGGCTACAATATATACTTAATTGTGTGATCTCTGAGGTACTGGCTCTGTGATGACTATAAATAAGAAAAAATGTCAAGATTAGTGTGAAGGGATAGTAGTTACAGTGGAGTCACATAATCTGACAATTTACCCAATGTGTTGGTCCATTATATATTTATATATATATTCTTTCTTTTCTTTATAGTAGAATATGGTTATTTTAAGTTTTAAATGTAGGTCTAGTGTAAGTGCAAATGTAACGTATGCATGCAGTCACAAAGAAATACATGTTTAGAAACATTTCAAAGAAAATGTACTTTAAAGGTCGCATGGCATTACAATTTCACTTTATGAGGTTTTTTAACATTAATATGAGTCCCCCCAGCCTGCCTATGGCCCCCCAGTGGATAGAAATGGTGATAGGTGTAAACCGAGCCCTGGGTATCCTGCTCTGCCTTTGAGGAAATGAAAGCTCAGATGGGCCGATCTGGAATCTGCCCCTTATAAAGTTACCTCCACTTTCTCTGCTTTTGGCCGCCCAGAGAATTTAGCCCGCCCCTGAGAAAGAGACATCATGGCTTTCAAACCATCAAAGTGGTTGGTCAAGCCCCCAACACCCCCACCCTTCTCCTCGAAAGCTACAGACTCAGAAATGACACATACTAAGGAAAGCTCATTGTGAGACTGGCTCTAGTGGCTGTAATCCTGCACCAAGGCTGAATTTTGGGAAAGAGACTTCAGATACAGTATTAGGGGACCACTAAGGTCTCTATAAAATAGACTTCAGATACAGTATTAGGGGACCACTAAGGCCCATATAAAAGAGACTTCAGATACAGTATTAGGGGACCACTAAGGTCTATATAAAAGAGAGTTCAGATACAGTATTAGGGGACCACTAAGGCCCATATAAAAGAGACTTCAGATACAGTATTAGGGGACCACTAAGGTCTATATAAAAGAGAGTTCAGATACAGTATTAGGGGACCACTAAGGTCTATATAAAAGAGAGTTCAGATACAGTATTAGGGGACCACTAAGGCCCATATAAAAGAGAGTTCAGATACAGTATTAGGGGACCACTAAGGCCCATATAAACGAGACTTCAGATACAGTATTAGGGGACCACCAAGGTCTATATAAAATAGACTTCAGATACAGTATTAGGGGACCACTAAGGCCCATATAAAAGAGACTTCAGATACAGTATTAGGGGACCACTAAGGTCTATATAAAAGAGAGTTCAGATACAGTATTAGGGGACCACTAAGGCCCATATAAAAGAGACTTCAGATACAGTATTAGGGGACCACTAAGGTCTATATAAAAGAGAGTTCAGATACAGTATTAGGGGACCACTAAGGTCTATATAAAAGAGAGTTCAGATACAGTATTAGGGGACCACTAAGGCCCATATAAAAGAGAGTTCAGATACAGTATTAGGGGACCACTAAGGCCCATATAAACGAGACTTCAGATACAGTATTAGGGGACCACTAAGGTCTATATAAAAGAGACTTCAGATACAGTATTAGGGGACCACTAAGGTCTATATAAAAGAGACTTCAGATACAGTATTAGGGGACCACTAAGGTCTATATAAAAGAGACTTCAGATACAGTATTAGGGGACCACTAAGGTCTATATAAAAGAGACTTCAGATACAGTATTAGGGGACCACTAAGGTCTCTATAAAAGAGACTTCAGATACAGTATTAGGGGACCACTAAGGTCTATATAAAGAGACTTCAGATACAGTATTAGGGGACCACTAAGGTCTATATAAAAGAGACTTCAGATACAGTATTAGGGGACCACTAAGGTCTATATAAAAGAGACTTCAGATACAGTATTAGGGGACCACTAAGGTCTATATAAAAGCATCCAAAGAGCACCATGTCATGGGACCTTTAATATATTTTACTTACTTTCAGATAAACATATGTTACTATGCCTGAGGTGGTTAATATGGTCCCCAGCGATTTTTTCTTTCTCCTTAGAAAACAATAACAAAATGTGAATAATCATACAGCTTGCACCAAGGATGTCATTTAGAAATTAGTATATTGTAGCCACAAATGAGTATTTCGTTGCCATAAATTAATATTTCATGGCCACAATTTTTTTGGATGTCATGTCTGGGGCTCCAATGTAAGCAATAAACAAATAGAAAATAAAACTTTGCTTGACTGGGTTACCCGTGCATAGCATTGACAACAGCGGCGCAGGATACTCAACCGAGATGGGAAGAGACTGTGTTGGGATGTCAGGGGAGAGCCGGGACAGTTTTAATTCAATGTAATTTACAAAGCGATCGTATTGCACTGAAAGCTAATATTTTGTCATTAGTAAACTACACGTGTCATCTGTCAAAAACAGTTGCATTTTTAGCTTTGAACAAAACCGTTTATTTTTTATTACAGAAAATGTGGGACGTGGTAATGTTTCATCTGTCCCTCCTGGTCGGGACGATTGAAACGGCATGGGGGGGAAGAATGAAATACAGTTTAAGCCATATAAACTTCCCACATCTTCAATATTTACTACATATCATGAATGGTACTTCTACAAGCTGTTATTTTAGATAGATTCTTGCAGTGCTATATGTCTTTGTGAATGTCTGTTTAAAACTCAGTGCCATCATCGTGAAGCAAGTGAATCGTAGGAAGCGGTTATTGAAATATGCCCTGTGGATGATTAAGCCATTTTTATAGCTAAAACAGTACATTTTCCCATTCATATCATGTTTCTATTGTGGAAAATGTAATTTCACCAGGTTTTTATGTGGGCTAGGCCACTGCACATCCAAATAAGTGCCCTTAACACCCCACAGCCCGTCGGTCTCAATAGGATAACATGGGCCCTTAAGTCCCCAGCCCTTCAGTCTCCATAGGATAACATGGGCCCTTAAGTCCCCAGCCCTTCAGTCTCCATAGGATAACATGGGCCCTTAACACCCCACAGCCCGTCGGTCTCAATAGGATAACATGGGCCCTTAAGTCCCCAGCCCTTCAGTCTCCATAGGATAACATGGGCCCTTAACGCCCCACAGCCCTTCAGTCTCCATAGGATAACATGGGCCCTTAAGTCCCCAGCCCGTCAGTCTCAATAGGATAACATGGGCCCTTAACACCCCACAGCCCGTCGGTCTCCATAGGATAACATGGGCCCTTAAGTCCCCAGCCCGTCAGTCTCCATAGGATAACATGGGCCCTTAAGTCCCCAGCCCGTCAGTCTCCATAGGATAACATGGGCCCTTAACGCCCACAGCCCGTCAGTCTCCATAGGATAACATGGGCCCTTAAGTCCCCAGCCCGTCAGTCTCCTTAGGATAACATGGGCCCTTAACGCCGCACAGCCCGTCAGTCTCCATAGGATAACATGGGCCCTTAAGTCCCCAGCCCGTCAGTCTCCATAGGATAACATGGGCCCTTAACGCCCCACAGCCCGTCAGTCTCCATAGGATAACATGGGCCCTTAAGTCCCCAGCCCGTCAGTCTCCTTAGGATAACATGGGCCCTTAACGCCGCACAGCCCGTCAGTCTCCATAGGATAACATGGGCCCTTAAGTCCCCAGCATGTCAGTCTACATAGGATAACATGGGCCCTTAAGTCCCCAGCCCATCAGTCTACATAGGATAACATGGGCCCTTAACGCCCACAGCCCGTCAGTCTCCATAGGATAACATGGGCCCTTAAGTCCCCAGCCCATCAGTCTACATAGGATAACATGGGCCCTTAAGTCCCCAGCCCATCAGTCTACATAGGATAACATGGGCCCTTAAGTCCCCAGCCCGTCAGTCTACATAGGATAACATGGGCCCTTAAGTCCCCAGCCCGTTAGTCTACATAGGATAACATGGGCCCTTAAGTCCCCAGCCCATCAGTCTACATAGGATAACATGGGCCCTTAACGCCCCACAGCCCGTCAGTCTCCATAGGATAACATGGGCCCTTAAGTCCCCAGCCCATCAGTCTACATAGGATAACATGGGCCCTTAAGTCCCCAGCCCATCAGTCTACATAGGATAACATGGGCCCTTAAGTCCCCAGCCCGTCAGTCTACATAGGATAACATGGGCCCTTAAGTCCCCAGCCCGTTAGTCTACATAGGATAACATGGGCCCTTAAGTCCCCAGCCCATCAGTCTACATAGGATAACATGGGCCCTTAACGTCCCACAGCCCGTCAGTCTCCATAGGATAACATGGGCCCTTAACACCCCACAGCCCGTCGGTCTCCATAGGATAACATGGGCCCTTAAGTCCCCAGCCCGTCAGTCTCCATAGGATAACATGGGCCCTTAAGTCCCCAGCCCGTCAGTCTTCATAGGATAACATGGGCCCTTAACGCCCCACAGCCCGTCAGTCTCCATAGGATAACATGGGCCCTTAAGTCCCCAGCCCGTCAGTCTTCTTAGGATAACATGGGCCCTTAACGCCGCACAGCCCGTCAGTCTCCATAGGATAACATGGGCCCTTAAGTCCCCAGCATGTCAGTCTACATAGGATAACATGGGCCCTTAAGTCCCCAGCCCATCAGTCTACATAGGATAACATGGGCCCTTAACGCCCCACAGCCCGTCAGTCTCCATAGGATAACATGGGCCCTTAAGTCCCCAGCCCATCAGTCTACATAGGATAACATGGGCCCTTAAGTCCCCAGCCCATCAGTCTACATAGGATAACATGGGCCCTTAAGTCCCCAGCCCGTCAGTCTACATAGGATAACATGGGCCCTTAAGTCCCCAGCCCGTTAGTCTACATAGGATAACATGGGCCCTTAAGTCCCCAGCCCATCAGTCTACATAGGATAACATGGGCCCTTAAGTCCCCAGCCCGTCAGTCTCCATAGGATAACATGGGCCCTTAAGTCCCCAGCCCATCAGTCTACATAGGATAACATGGGCCCTTAAGTCCCCAGCCCATCAGTCTCCATAGGATAACATGGGCCCTTAACGTCCCACAGCCCGTCAGTCTCCATAGGATAACATGGGCCCTTAACGCCCCACAGCCCGTCAGTCTCCATAGGATAACATGGGCCCTTAAGTCCCCAGCCCATCAGTCTACATAGGATAACATGGGCCCTTAAGTCCCCAGCCCGTCAGTCTCCATAGGATAACATGGGCCCTTAAGTCCCCACAGCCCGTCAGTCTCCATAGGATAACATGGGCCCTTAACGTCCCACAGCCCGTCAGTCTCCATAGGATAACATGGGCCCTTAAGTCCCCAGCCCGTCAGTCTCCATAGGATAACATGGGCCCTTAACGTCCCACAGCCCGTCAGTCTTTTCTTTCTAAAACTGCTTTTCCATGTCTCACCTCCATAAATTATTGTATAAACACAGATATTTCTGCATTTACTTAAAATACATGGAGTTACATGTGAAGATAATTACCTCTTCTGAAGAGTCCATCATATTTTTTTATCCTCTGTGTCCTCCTTGTCTACTACCTACTGCGTGGAGGTTGGGTGTGTATTGATTGGTCCGTGTTTTATTTCCAAGGAAAAAGCACTTTGTGAACTATTGTAACATTATTATTATTATTATTATTTATCTCAGAGGAACCCTGGTTGTCCTCTGTTTCCATTTTTTACTTTTTTAATATATATATATATATATATATATATATATATATATATATATATATATATATGTATTTTTTTTTGCATGAGCTAAATATAAAAGCCAACAATCATAAGTGCATTATAGAGTAGACCAACTGCTATTTCCACAATTGTGTGAACACACTTTGGGTTCACACAACAGCAGGAGATGAATTGTAAAGGCACCAAGACCTGAAAGGTCGCAAATGTCTCAAGTAATAGTCAGTGACGGCAGCAACCTTCACAAACAAGATAGGAACAGTACTAACTGTTCCAAAACACAAAGGAAATATGTAGACCTTTGGGGGTGCAGCTATCTCCTGCCTTTAGTGTGTCACTAAAGATGGTCCAAGATCTTATGCTAACATATGTCAGGGGGTGGCTGCAAGGAATGAAAAAAAAAACACTGCGATCAGATCAAAACAATGGACCTACAAAAGGTCAAGTGCTCAGATATTGTAAAACCAGCCATATTCAGTGGGACAGCCTTGTAAGTTTAAGGTTCAACGTTCATTTATTGTCATTGTTTATCACAGGAATGCAACACTGAACATGAACAATCAAAACAAAACTGCTTTTTATGGTGGAGTTAGGTTTCATTAATTCATATTTATTATACAGGAAAGTTAAAAAGCAACATTACATTACAATACAAATGGGCCTGACTCAGTCCAGGTTCCTGTTCTGCAGAAACATAAAACATTGAACGTGGTTACAGCACATTGGGACAAACATTTGTACAGGATATCGATATGGACTAGACAAATCCGGATAACTAAAACAACAATACAGTTTCACACAGGACACATAAGGACAAGGACATTTCTACAAGACATCAGCATGGACTAGACAAATACATGAGCAATTAAATGTAACTGTTAAGAAGGAGCATACAAACAGCCATTCCAAATCTTGGTGTATGTATAGCAAAAAGACTGCAAAGGTTGAGAAGTCATACAGCCTGAGGAAAGGAGCTTTTCTAGTCTCGTGGTACGATAGTCGATACTCCTGTATCTCAGGCCGGACGGCAGCAGAGTGAAGGCTGTGGCTGGGTGACTATTGTCTTTTATTATCCTTTGGACTCCAATATCACTAATGCTCAGTAGATGGTTGACATTTAAAGGAACATGCCGACTTATTGGAACTTTAGCTTATTCACCGTGTCCCCCAGAGTTAGATCAGTCCATACATACCCTTCTCATCTCTGTGCTTGTTGTAATTCTGTCCAACGCACCCACAGCTAGCCTAGCTTAGCACAGATCTTGGAGATAACCGGCTCCATTTAGCCTACTGCTTGTAAGTGACAAAATACTGACATTTTCCTAGTTACATGTTGTGATTTGTATAGTCACAGTGTGTACAAATAACAAGGTCATATGGCTGTGGTCAGAAAACACAGGGGAGACACTCTGTTTCTCCAAACACTACCCACGCACACTAACACATGCCCGCCCTGCTATTCTCTTAGCAGCCGGGGTTCCAATCCAACCTGCGGCCCTTTGCTGTGTGTCATCCCCCATCTCTCTCCCCCTTTCATGTCTATCCACTGTCACTATAATAAAGGGAAAAGCCCCAAAGAACAATCTTAAAAAACACTCTTAAATTAAACAATTATTGTCAAGTTGACCAAACCAACTTAAAACATACAGAAAATCATAATAAATCAACAATGAGGCTCCTCTACGCCAATAAATGCAGGAGATGCAGGATTTTCCTTAAACAGGTTCATTTTAAAATGTCTACAACAAAGAAGGCTACTTGCTAGTGGCTGCAAATGAAGACAGGTCATTTTATTTCCCCCCTAAATGTATTGAGGTTGAACAGGCTGAACTTGCAGCTTGGGGCCCCCTAGTGGCCGCGGGGGCCCTATGCATCTGCACAGCCCACCTATAGTAAGAAATGGCTCTGCCAACATCAGCCATGGTGCTCTACTTACAGCTGAATGTTAAAGCCAGATGAGTTGTGACAGCTTCAGTCCAGTATGAAGAAACCACCTGAGGCAATATGAAGTGCTCCATCTTGAATCAGCCTTGCCCAAGAAGCTCTTGGAATATTGGGTTACTGACACAAGACTGGCGACATCTTATATACATTGGCCTTCCACCCTTAGCTCCAAATATCCTACACAATTGTGGCCTGTTTGTGAATGAGGTCCAGACTTGCACATCCAGTATTTCTTATGTAGGAGTGTCGGAGTCCTCAGTATCTTGTAAAAAGGCAATTCAAGCACACTGCTCTTTCATTCAAGACATTCAGGAGAGAGTGTGTACAAGAACAGTAAGAAAAAAACGCACATATACTGTTTAAGTCATGGAGATGAATGATTCCAATGATCAAGCATACAGGCTTTTATAGCCTGAAGCCACCAGGCTGAGGGTAGGCTGACATGCATTAGAAGCAGAAGCATGCACGTATGAGCATGTGTCTGTGCACATAGAATCATAATTTTAGCTAATCTATCACAAGTCCTTAAACGCATAGTTTAAAGGCCATGACAGGGTTAGGGAAGACATTCGGTGAGGGTCCAACCCTCCACCGCCCCACGACCCCCAACTAGCCCCCAGGAGAGGGACAAGGGTAAAAAGGGTGAAAGTTGTCAACCGAAATTACATTGCAGTAGTATTGCTTGGTTTCATTTTGACAAATTATCACTGTATGCACGTGGCATTTGTTGACATTTATGGCTTAGAACATTTACAGCATCTTTTGTGGACATGTGATTGTGATACTAAGGAATGATGACAGCCACACACAGCTGCCTGGCTTCCATATGTGTGTGTGTGTGTGTGTGTGTGTGTGTGTGTGTGTGTGTGTGTGTGTGTGTGTGTGTGTGTGTGTGTGTGTGTGTGTGTGTGGTGGTTGGGGGAGGACGTTCATAAGAAATTATGGTAGGTGGTCTTGACAGATGCTAACAGTGAGCATAGAGCAAGTGGCATGCAAGTGGCCTGCTGTTGTCATTAAGATACCGTCTATCACATGATCACATGCTCACAGGCTGACTTCCTCCACTTCATAACCTGCCTTAATCACGGGCGTAAATCAGATCTAACAGTTGGGGGAGGACAATTCACAAAAAAATTCTAAAGAGTCATTTTTGAAGGGGACACAAATACAGCCACAACTAGAAATGTGTACACAGAGGAAAGCCTTAATACTATCAGTGGTGTAGCATGGAGGCTGTACCATTATCCTTCTATTATTCTATTATACACAGCATTTAGTTATATTTCTAGTGGGGGGACAACCCTTAGATGAGGAGTGTGTGTGGGGGGGTGGTCCTGTCCGCCCCGATTTACGCCTATGGCCTTAATGACTCAATGAATGAGCAATTGCTCTGCCTTGACACTGCGCCTTTTAAAGTAGGATGACATCTATTTTCTTTCCCTGTCATGGGATTTGCTTTCATCTCCTGAATCACACACACGGTTTCTAGAAAGCTTTGTTTGGTAAAGACATCTCCATGATCCTTCCTGTCAGTGCTCCACAACGGGGATGTATAATAGAATAGAATAGACTGAAAGTGGGCCCCAGTCCCATACATAGTAACTGTACATACAAATTCTAAAAGGTTTTAAGTACATTATGTGTTTTCAATGGAAAGGTGACTAAATTCACTTTCTTTGATTTGATCTACATATGCAATGCAAAATAGTATTGAATTCTTGCACAAAAAACATGCTATTTGTATTTTACTTCACATAATCACTCTCTAGAAGTGCAGTAACCCCACTCTTAGTTTATCCTGTGGGTGCAGATTACTTAGACTTAGAGAGACTTTATTGTTATTCAATTGCACATTCACATATACAGTTGAGTGAGATGTTGTTGCAAGGCTCCAAAAAAGGAAAAAAAAAAAACAGAAGATAAGTAAAAAGAGAAACAGTATGATGTCTTGTTCCTATGTTTGCATAGAAGCTGTGTGGTTTCTTTGTGCTGCAGAGATGAATTCCCCTTCCCTCTTGCTATACACCAACCATCAAATTATACCCTAATACTATTAAATGGGTTCTCCCATTTGAGCTGAAATGAGCTGTTTTCAGCTCTCTGAGTGCATGCAGGCGGAATAAACCAGAGGAGACTGGGTCATGGCCATGGAGGTTCAGAAAGTAGAGAGAGACAGGAAGCCAGGTATTTGGAAAGGCTGTCATTGTTATACACAGCCTGGACAACAAATGCAGGAAAACAATAACGCAAATTTGCATGAAGGGCTGGGCAATATATCGACATTATAGCAACATTGATATATGAAGCTAGATATCGTCTTAAATTTTGAATATCTTGATTAGACATAAGTGTTGTCTTCTCCTGGTTTTAAAGGCTACCTTACAGTAAAGTGAACTTACCAGACTGTTGTAACTGTTTTATTATTTGGCTTTACCCACTCAGTCATTACATCCACATTACTGATGATTATTTATCTAAACTCTCATTGTGTAAATATTTTGTGAAAGCACCAATAGTCAACCCAAGAATATCGCCGCAATATCGACATTGGTGGATTTGGTCAAAAATATCGTGATATTTGATTTTCTACATATCGCCCAGCTCTAATTGCATGTACAAAGTCCATACCGTAAGGGAAACGGCACAGTTTCCCAAACAGCAGCAGGGTATAAACTGTGTCTGGGTCAAAAGCCAGGGACTATAAATCACAAAAATGCACATTTAGCATGAGGCCAAATAGAAGCAACAGAATGTTAGCAGAGATGGAAAAGAGGCAGCCTACCTCAACCAAAGCAAAGCTGCGTTAAGCAAGGCTTGTGGGTGTGGCCAGATCAGCTCATTTGGTAGAGCATGCGTACATGGTGCCGCGGGTTCAGCTCCGACCTGTGGTCCTTTTCTGCACGTCATTCCCCTTCTCTCTCCCTTTTCATGTCTTCATCAAAAAATTGTTGCTTGTGGGCACAGGACACATAGCGGAACATATTACACAGATCCAAAGCCAAGAGATGAGCCAGCCACGCTGCAAAGCAAAGGAGCGGGGGGAAATGTAATGCCTGTGACAGTATGAGCGGGCAGTACTGATTACAACGAGCCATGGCGTCTAACACAGCTGTGCCAAAACTGAAGACCATGCCGCCAACACAGAAACCAGGTTGACAGACAAGGAAGAGTAGGAAACATACAGAGCAGCAGTCACCTGCTCAGATAAAGCGCTGAATAAAAGGGCGTAATTAAGTAATTAAGGTGCCGGTGCAGCAAGAAGAAAAGCTCTGCTACATTAGCATTTAAGTGCATAGGGGTACAAATTAGGCTTTTGACTTTTAGTGTTGAAACTTTTGTGTTTTAGCAATCACCTTTCTCTTTTAGCTACTAATGGCCAAATGATGCCTCATTAAGCTTTGTGAACCATTTCATTTCATTTCATTTCTGAGCTTGGTTTAAAGAAAAAGCATCAAGAAATGGAAATTCATGGTGCTTTCAACCCTTTGTTGAACAGAGAGCATGATGTTGAGTAATTAATAAATTAGTCATGACAAAAAAGTTTTCTATAGCGTAATATAATGTAACGTTACCTAGCTTGTTTAACAGCTTATTGGATAGCATGCTGAAATCAGCATTTAGATTAAGGGCCTCTAGCTTGGCTGTAGACCAGAAGTGTTTAGACCTTTGTCTTTTAGCAAGTGATGGCCAGATGAAGCCTCATGAAGCTTTGTGAACATATTATTTATTTTCTGAGCACACTAGATGGTGTTTTTAAAAAAAAAAGAAAAAAAGAAAGAAAGGCTCCAGGAATGACAATTCAGTGTGCTTTCAACCCTTGTCTGGTAGAGAGCGCCATCTAGTGGGCTCAGAAAATAAAGTAAATGTTCAAGAAGCTTTATGAAGGTTCATTTGGCCATCACTGCTTCTAGGACAATAAATATTTGCACTTAGATAGATAGATAGATAGATAGATAGATAGATAGATAGATAGATATTTATTGATCCCAAAAAATGGAGCAAAATCAGTCACACAGCACGGAATATAAATATAAATTAAAATAAAATACTAGGATACAGTATACACATACATACAACATACCTGAAATATACATGAAATAATAAAAGGAATAAAACATGAGAACAAATATTTGAATATACGGTATACAGGATAGGAATACAAAAATATGCAACTGCTCAAATCGTGTGATAAAATGTAAATAAACCAATTGTGCAGGTTGCACTTAGTGCAGTTTTGGGGTGTCTCAGAGTCATGTCCAGCACCGAGTGATGATGTGTTAAAAGTTTTAGTCGACATTCAGCTTCTGTGCTGTATTTCTTCTTCCTATATTTAGAAAGGTCATGGTCCATTCAACCCCCTTAGCCAAGCAGCCCTGGTCTTCGCTACATGGGTGTGTCTAAAAGAATATCCCTTCATTATCCGGACTGTTGAACCTGAACAAGCCTCAAGCTCATTGCTGGGTCCACAGTATATCAATTGACAGATGGCTACACTCGGACCAGTAAAACAAGTGCACTTAAGGGTTTTTTAATGGCAGTGTGACACCTAACCCGTGTAAGTGAGCTCCAGCTGTCAAACACTGACTGATGCTAATGAGAGATGTGACTATGTGATGCATGCATAACAGAAAGAGCGGGTCACGGGTAAATGAGACCTGCTCAGGAGGGGACTATGCTTCAATGAGACAGGTTTTTTAATGCATCAGTTAACCATGGCATTTGGACTAACCAGGTTTGATTATCTGGGGCGTTATTATTCCAGGATTGCATGTTACCACATTAACCACAGTATACCCGGGACACCATTTGTTACATTTTGACGTTTTACTGGAATGAGACAAAAACAACTATATTTTGTTAGGTTTTTGGAATTGCTGAGCAGAGACGTGTTCCTGAAAAGAGAGGAGAGCAGGAGATCAAATCTTGTATAAAGAGGCTTATTAGAATAATAAATCTCAGTTGCCATGCCACCCGATGGTATGAATAATGAATTTAATATAACTCCATTGTAAATGTAATTTCTCATACTTGGTATGGCTTTCCAGTCTGACACTGAGGGTTTGATGGTCTCAGTGATGTCAGCAGTGTGAAATCTTACAGAATGGTAAACATGGACCAATACAGAGATATGCCTGATGGAGCCGAGCAGTCTTGCGTTGTCAGACCTATCTCCACAGCACTGTGGAGTAAGGTCTGGCCCCTCCACACATACATTCCAGGAAAGGAGGAAAAAAGGCTCTGGGTTGTTTGCATTTCTTTAAACCAATCACAATCGTCCTGGGCGTCGCTAAGCCCCGGACGCAGCGACGGTGCCTCTGCAAAATAGTCTCGGCAAGTTGTTTTGGTTGAACATTTGCATTCAGCATAAAAAAAAGTCATATAAAATATTAATTGTTCATACAACACAGTAACGTGAGCTATTTAACTTAAAGTTAATATTTAACTTTCCAAAAAGTTTCTATATCGCAAATTTGGGTTTCTTTCAAACAAATTTTCCAAAAAAGTAATGTGGATGGTTCCTAAAAACGCTCCTCACAAGTTAAATAACTAATCAGTTCACTACTTTCATTGAATTTGTGTGTTTTTGGTCAATTTTATAGCATTTGGAGAAAAAACAACTGGTAAAAGTACTTTTAAAAAAGTGTAAAAAAGAGAGAAAATGTCAATAAAAGTGACTAAAATGAGAAAAGATGTCGAAAAAATAATAAATGTCAAAAATTACCTCGGAATACTCATGAATGATCTGGTGCTTCCTGTTTTATGGTGATTTTTTTGTTTTAGGCTGTGTCCTGTATTGTTTTGTCTGTACTGTCTTAAGTTCTGAGTTTTCCATCTTAGTGCTGAGTTTGTGTTCTCTACTGTTTTTTATGTAAGTGTTCATTTTCTTTTCAAGGGTCCTTCTAGGGATGTGCATTGCAAATAAGCGTAGGCCACACGTGTCAAACTCAAGGCCCACGGGCCTAATCCGGCCCCTATATACTGTACATTTTGGCCCACCTACGTTTTGTCACTTTTCACATTTTTTTTGTTGATATTTTTGACGCTTTTTCCATTTTCTTCAACTTTTTTGTGAGAGTGAGAAGACTTATATGAGACATGCAATAATACAGTCAAAGATATTTGACTTTTCCCATGACATAAAAGCAATAAACTCTATGTCTGGCCCTTGATGTGATTCTCATTTTCTAGTGTGACACCCCCTGGCATAGGCTATCAATGTGTGTGGCCTATGCTACATACATTGTCCTTATACAGATACACATAAATAGTGTAACATGACAGATAGCTAGAGATAGAGATAAATAAGATACAGAGAATATATGAAAACCATGTGCAGCAAGTGCTTAGTAGCAAAAAGCTATTTGCTGTGATTAAACTGTGCTGAACTCTTTATTCCGCTAGATGGCAGCGGAGCATAGACAACAGGAAAACAGTGGGGCTTTACAGCCCAGCACACTTTGTGTATCACTGAACATGACATTTAACATTAAAGATAAGCTGAATTTAGCCCTGATGTTGTATTTGGGTTCCTGGAGGAGACTTTTTTTTATCAGCTCAAAGCATGACCTGACAGAAAAATGACATATTGGGTTTTAAACAGCGGTAGGAGAGGATGACAGACTGTGGACAGAGCAGATAAAAATATTGTCCACGTTAATGTGTTTATGCCTGTTGAACAGGTGTATTGATTAAGTATTGGCTTTTTACTCCTGAAGGTTTTATTGCACATACTTAAAGTAACGGGCATAGCTCTCGTTACCTTCAATGTACTGTTTTCACTGCGGCTGGCCGCTGTGTGTGTGACATCTAGTCTATATCCACGAGGTCTCCCTGCTGGGATTGTTGTCATTCCGCCGGATGTCATTCTTTTCGGATGTCCCGTTACCTTCCGCTTTCTTTGTGTTAACATTTTAAACTCTGGTGGCTATGGTTAACTGCTGCTCAGACCTCTGCAGGGTAAATCCAGACAGGTAAAGGATCGAAACAAAGAATCAAACTTTATTCTTAAGCGTCACATACACAGTACAATGTAGTGAAATTCTATTACTGCATTTAACCCATCCTAGGTATTCAATTCAATTTCAATTCAATTTTATTTATAGTATCAAACTTGTGGTTGTGTGGAAACCATTTTACCTCCAGTCAACAAGACACTCTTTAGTAGACTATCTGTCCAAGTTATCTGTTACAAAACAACTTTTGTATGTGCATATGTTCCACCAAAAGAAGTTCCTTCCCGAGGCCATTTTTGCAGAGGCACTATGGCTCTGCTTGGCACTTGGCACCGCCCAAGATGATTGTGATTGGTTTAAAGAAATGCCAATAAACCAGAGCATGTTTTTCTCCTATCCCAGAATGCTGTTTGGAGTAGCCAGTCCTTCAATGGTTCAATGCTTCATGAGGCTTCATCTCGCCATCACACATCTTGAAAAAGGTTATTGCACATTTTCCTTGTATTCTGTAGCCCTAATGGGAATGATGAAAGAAATCATAATTAAAGCCGTTAGCAGTTCAGCATATTAGTTTTTGTAGAGGTGTTGTGTGTTTGATCCATTTGTACTTTTCCCGTTTAACTTTTACTTTACGTAAACTCAAAATAAAGAAAAGGTTTTCGCCCGATGTCGGGCTTTATCCTGGAAAAGTACATATGGTGTCACTGTTGTGGACCAAGCAGTCAAGGAAAACAGGTTTAAAATTCAAAAAGTTGGGTTTATATTTCCCCAAAACAAAGATTCAACAGAGCAAATAAAGGCCCGGTCAAAAAAATACAACCAAACATAACTCTAGTGAAAAACTCAATTAAGGGACCTCCCAAATGAGACATAAGGGACAGAATACACAGAATATACAAGCTGACCCAACCAATAAACACAAGGGGAGGACAACTTGGACAATTACTAAAACTGGCAGAAAGACATCCTTATCCAACCACCCCTGCTGTCAGATGTTTTGGTATGGTCCAAGGTTTGGGTCTATGCATAACATGAAGCTCCACCCTTTGCCCCATCTTTCATCAGGAAGAGAAGTCAGCAGCCAGGTAACTCTAGGACAAAGAGAAATGAATTGATATAAAATTGAACTAAATAGCAACATGACAAACAATGTAAACTGTGTGCTACAAACATTGTATTGTCTAAATGCAGAAGACAAAATAACTGCAAAGGTTTTGGGAGACTGTAGATAGTGTCTCTGGACCCAGTCAATGTGGTAATGGCCTGTGTGATGAAAGCTTTAGCAGCCATTTTCTAGCATGGTCCTGCCAGACTCTGGGACATTTCATTTGTACAGACAGTCTGGCCACTCTCCATTGACAAGTGGTAACTTCCTTGAAGGCGGGTACTCTGTTGAAGTTTAAAAGTATTGGATCTGTCCAGAGCCACTCTGGATCTGCCACAACCAATCACTACCGTTTGGTCGTGAAGTTGGCTTAGCATCGTTAGCCTTAGCCAATTCCTTCACCACTAACGGAGCGAGCTGGAAAATCAAACTTTTCCCAAACCCCGTGGGGAGGAGGGCCACAACATCATGGCCACCAACAAAACTCAGCAAAGATTGTTCCTGCTCAGGCTTTAACTTCTGGATATTGGCCCGCGTTACCACAACGGACCGAATGGCTTCGCTCACATCTTTTCACGATGGAAATTCAATTCAATTCAATTTCCATTGTTTCATTACGGAACCACAACTCAAACTAGCGCACGACCTCATCGTCATCGTTCTCAGACACTCCCTCTGTTTGCTGATTGGACCGGTCAAAACCCGCAAATATACCATAGACCGTTAATGGAATATACCTCAAACCCAGATGTAGTACTGAAGGAAAATCTCCAATCTGGAAAACCATTTACATTACATCTTTTCAAATACTGCCACTCTAGCCATCTCACAAGCTCACTCTTGGATTGAAGGCACCCTTATATTCCTCCATCCTCTTAGAATAATCTGTCTATAGGTTTCATTAAACTAGTTTGGACCCAATTTATATCCCGTTTAGGATTGAGCCAACTCCTAGAACAAACAATCGTGGGCTGAATGGAACCTGGGTCCATGCTTAGTTTATCACGTATCCCCGTCCAAAATTCCTGGACCTTATCGCAGGAACATAGGACACAAAGTAATTGTCCGTCCTCTGTCTTACATTTGCAACAATTTGGTGTCTTTCAAACAAAGTCCAAACAATCTGGAGGGTGTCCAACAGAAGCAATGCATGATCTTGAACTGAACTGAACTCGGGCACATCCTCACATCACGTGACATAGTTGTAATATTCCTACAAATTCTGTCCCACTCCTTATCTACCATGTAATACCTAGATCCCTTTCCCATGTCTTCTTGAGGGCCGACCAAGCAACCATGGCTACATCACTTATCTTTCTATTTTTTTTTTTTTTTACACTTATTAGAGTGTTGAGGCCCATAATGCACATGGTAACAATTCCAGTCAGCAGAGCACTTCTTCAGAGGAATTCCCTGTTCACACACACAAAGGAAAGACACATTAAACATGCTTCACATTCCACATTGTCCAATCAGTCACCTATCAAACTGCACAGCCTTAATGGCCTTTCTACAAGTCCACAGGGTAGAGCTAATGAGCCGTTATTCAAACGGCTGTGCAAATATCAGACATATGCAACTATGTGAATACCAACTCAAGATGACACATATTTGCTTTTGAACAGTGCTTGTGTTCCCTTCCCTCAGAAATAACTTTAGTTGTGTATATGTGTATATACGTATATATATATATGTGTGTATATATATATATATATATATATATATATATGTGTATATATGTATATATGTGTATGTATATATATATATATATATATATATATATATATATATATATATATATATATATATATATATATGTATGTGTGTGTGTGTGTGTTGTTAATACCAATGCATCTTGAGAAAATAAAGAAAAAGTGGGAATTACACTGCAGCCACTGTATTACTGTATAAAGTCAAATAATACGGTAAGAAACTAAATGTCTTAAATTTAAAAACAGTACGCGTACTGTAAATAAACAGTAGTTAGCTGGCGAAGCTGCTGCCAGTATATTACTCTCAATTTACGGTGAAAGGTTTTAAAGTGAACTGATTACAGAAAGCTCTAAAGAATGCACAATTCTGTTTTGCAGAGGAGCAATATAATCATCCTGACTGGAACCATTACAAACTGGCTTGGTTTGTGCACGGCCCGGGACAGGAGGCCTCTGCAGAGACTGGTTGAAACTGCCCAGAACATCACTGGTACTAATCTACCGAGCAACAGTGAAACGCCCGCAGCCTA
Organism: Percina caprodes; assembly: GCA_013375575.1. Lineage (NCBI taxonomy): Eukaryota > Metazoa > Chordata > Actinopteri > Perciformes > Percidae > Percina > Percina caprodes. The sequence goes on along the minus strand of JABXJD010000022.1, from coordinate 4,057,533 downwards.
AAGGATAATAAAAGACAATAGCCACCCAGGCACAGCCTGTTCACCCTGCTGCCGTCTAGCAAGAGATACAAATATATCTGCTGTCGTACCACCAGACTTCAGAGCTCATGCTCTGGGGGTCAGCCCTATGGTCCTATGTTTTTTTTTTAACCCTCTTGTTGTCTTTGTGTCAAATTTGACCCCTTTAAAAAATGTCGATCTGAAATATGGGTTTCTTTTTAACCAAATTACCACAAAAAAATGGATTCCATACAATGCTCTTTGCAAATACAATTCATCACTTTCATTCCTGACAAAACTCATCTGTACGTTCCTCTGATTCAGTTTTCAATTCAATTCAATTTTATTTATATAGCGCCAAATCACAACAACAGTTATCTCAGTTATCTCAGTCAACAGTTTCATAAACGAGCAGGTCTAGACCGTACTCTGTGATGTTATTTACAGAAACCCAACAATTCCCACCAGGAGCAAGCACTAGGTGACAGAGGCAAGGAAAAACTTCCTTTAAGAGGCAGAAACCTCGAGCAGAACCATGGCTCAAGGTGAGCGGTTATCTGCCTTGACCGGTTGGGGGTGAGAGAGAGAGAGAATTGTAGCAAAGGGTGTTGAACAGGAACATGGAGGCAGCAGGTGACTCCAACCACAGATCCAGAGCCAGAAACACCTGCAGGAAGCAATGGGAGGAGAGAGGGGAGGGGCGAGAGAGCACAAGACTATGGGAAAGGGAAGAAGTCGAGTTAGTAACATGCATTAATGGGATGAGGTTGCATACAGATGGAGAGAAGGAGGATGAGAGAGGTGCTCAGTGCATCATGGGAAGTTCTCCAGCAGTCTAGGCCTATAGCGGCATAACTAATGGATGGTTCAGGACTCTCCTGAGCCAGCCCTAACTTTAAGCTTTATCAAAGAGGAAAGTCTTAAGCCTACTCTTAAATGTGGAGACGGTGTCTGCCTCCTGAACCCAAACTGGAACCTGGTTCCACAGGAGAGGAGCCTGATAGCTGAACACTCTGGCTCCCGTTCTACTTTTAGAGACTCTAGGAACCACAAGTAACCCTGCATTCTGGGAGCGCAGTGCTCTGGTGGGGTAGTAAGGTACTATGAGCTCTTTAAGATAAGATGGTGCCTGACCATGAAGAGCTTTGTAGGTGAGAAGAAGGATTTTAAATTCTATTCTGGATTTTACAGGAAGCCAATGCAGAGAAGCGTAACTATTAGTCAAAATAATTCATTAATAAGCAGATAATAACATAAATAACACTCAAAAAGCTTAAAGACAAAACTTGCTGAAGAAGTCCAACTACAATCATTAGATCTGAGAAAAGACTTTAAGTTACATTCATCAGGTCTATGTGCTGCCCAAAACGGCTCGGGTGCTGCACCTACACCTTGAAATGGCAGGGAGAACCCTGCATATGTGTTACCAACAGTGGTGTAAATGTAACTAATTACATTTACTCAAGTACTGTACTTAAGTACAAATTTGATGTACTTGTACTTTATTTGAGTCTTTTCCTTTTATGCCACTTTCTACTTCTACTCCGCTACATCTCAGAGAGAAATATTCTACTTTTTACTCCGCTACATTCATCTGACAGCTTTAGTCACTAGTTACTTTACAAATTAAAATCTTTGCACACAAAACACATAATTTATAAAGTAGGATATGTTATTATGAATTAAACTACTCAACAATATATAAGCCAACAAATCCATCTGAAACGACTAGCCGATTAAACATTTTAGTTGAATGACAGAACTCTTTGGTTTCTAAAATGTGAGGATTGTTCTGCGTTGAGTACTTTTACTTTTAATACTTCATGTTGGAGCTACTCGTTATTTTGTTATTGTTGGAACTATTCATTGTTTTGTTATATTTAATAGTTCAATATTTATTTATTTCATTTCAGTTTTTGCTTGAATCATACAGCTATATACATTTTTTTATATCATTAGTGTTTTTATTTGGGTTATTTTTAGTATCTGCTAGTGCTTTTGTTTTGAAAGTTCCACAGGTGAAGGGTACATATATGACGATATTTAATAACATTTTCAACGCAGGACTTTTACTTGTAAAAGAGTAATTTAACAGTGTGGTATTAGTATGTTTACTGTAGTAAAGGATATGAATACTCCTCCCACCGCTGGTAACCAAATGAATCGGGTCCCCCCCACCCTCTCGGATCTCAATTTTAAGGCCATCACATGCATCACAACCACAATAGCAGAGGACAACACACACCCACTCAACAGCCACTTCACTATTCTGCCCTCTGGACGCTGGTGCAGGTCTCTAAGGTACAAGAGAGCTCTCTATGGCAAAAGCCTGGTGCCTGCAGCCATAGCAACCCTAAACAGGAGACGCAGATTAATCACTGCCACTTTTTCTTTATCTGTCTATAGCTATGTTTCCATCTACTTGTCAAGCGAATTATATGAAATTTGCTAAAAACATTAATGCAAATAAAGCAGATGAAATCGGTTTCCATCCAACGGCTTTAAAGTGAATAAAAACCTGTGTGCAGGGGCGTAGCACAAAATCCTGGGCCCTGTAGAATGATATTCTTTATGGGCCCCTCCCTGTATCCACAACTCATTCATTCCAGCATATTTTTGGGGCCCTCCTCACATGAGGGCCCTGGGTACTTGGTCCCATTTCCACCCCCAATCTGACACCCCTGCCTGTGCGTAATGATGCCACATGCTGTTTTGTGGTCAAACTGGTATATTGAATTGATTTGAGACGTTTCAAGGTGTTTCCATTAATTTTTGCACTGAATAGCACAGCATTTGCCCAGGTGGGTGCTACACATTAGTGGTGTCCTCCCCCTGAAGCGCTTTGAGCGTCTATGAGCGCTATATACAGTAAATGTCATGAATGAAAGTTTGCTAGCCAAAATCAATCGCGCCGTCTACTTAAAAATGATTAATCAAGGCCGCCCAATTTGGGGCCCGTGGGCCAAGTTTGGCCCGTGCTCTCTTTGTTTTGAATTCTTTATAGATCTTTTTCCCTCCCTCCCTTAAATTGTTTTAATCGTATTTCATTTTATTGTGAAGCATTTTGTGATTTTTATCTGTGAAAGGTGCTATACACATACATTTTACTTGCTAGTAAAATTTATTATTTTACTTCAAAGATAGGCTACCTAGTAATAATCATAAGGTAAAATAAATTCCTGTATTGAATTTATGATTATTTGGCTAAAGATTTCCATTTCTTTCTATCTACCTTGCAGACAGAACCACTAAGCTTTATGCAAATGTTTGCGTAATGACGTAGGAAATATGCAAATGAACGTATGACGTCAGTTGGCGACTTCTAGCAACTTTTAGGCCAAACAGCGACTTTCCTTACTGAGGAGTTGGCAACACAGTTAGTAGCAACCGACCCCATGTAGTCGTGTGGTTTGGAGGACTTGTTGGTTGGAAACATGGGTATGTAAAATTTCTGCAGTTTTTGTCGCTTTTTTCTGTTTTTTTCAACATTATTTGGCATGTTTTTATCGCTTGTTTTCGATATTTTATTACATTTGTTGTTTTTACCAAAATTGTTGTGTCGTGTCAGCCATTTAAGTCAGTTTCTTTTCATTTCCACTCCTTTTTGACGTTTTTTTGTAGTTTTCTTTTCCAACGTTTGTGTCACTTTTTTTCAACAGTTTAGCTAGTGCTTTGTTGACACTTTTGAAGCTTTCGTCGCCGTTTTGCTAGCTTTTTTTTCAAGTTTTCTTTTCCTTTTTCAAGGTTTTTGTCGACGTTTAAAGCTTTTCTTCAATGTTTTTGTTGCTTTTTAAAAATCGTTTCAACCTTTTTTCTACTTTACTCATACCACTCTCTACCGCGGGGCGGCCATGTTTTAATTTACTTCTTTTTAAAACAACAAAACTTTATTGACAAGGGGTACAATATGGCAGAAAAAACATTACTAAACGAATAACGAAGTTGGTGTGTAGCAGCAATGCGCAGCTCCTCGGACGTGCTTGTGTTACATGACACACGCATACTCTCTCTCTCTCTCTCTCTCTCTCTCTCGCCCCCGGCTTACTAAAGGTGACCGCGCTTACTGCTCATTACTTAACGTCTTCAGATTGAGCGGCAGCGGGAAGACTAGTTTGCCGCAGATTTGCCCCAGTGCTCCGGACACACTGCTGTGTCTGCTGGGAAAAAATCTGACAGGGCTGCCGGAGGGGTGTGTGTGTGTGCGCGTGTGTGTGTGTAGGCCTATATAGCCTATGCGTGTGTATGTGTGTAGGCTACATGTGTGTGTTGCCTGGCATCTAGAGTGCCGGGAGAATGTATGCGCCTCCTCATGCGCCAACCTCCACTATAAAGTCTCCACACCTACAGGCGGTTGTTCTTTTTTCTTCTTCATCATCATCATCATCATCATCGCGTTTTGGTCATTTTTGTCTCACCTTGCCACTGACGCTTGAATGTTGATACAACGACGCGCATGCGTTGCTTTCGGAATCATTTGTGCAGCCTAAGTTTGCATCCCTGAGATCTTGTGGTGAAAGTCGTCGGCAGGATCCGAGTTAGTGATGTGGACTACTCTGGACCGCGGATGCTGGGGTGTCTCGTGCTTGTCCTTGCTGGCGAGTGTGGTCTGCGGGGCGCAAAGGTGAGCTCACATAATAACATCATGCCGTATATTAAGCCTGTTTCAGACAGTTCTGAATTGAAACGTGTGTGCTTGTCCTCAGCGCTAACGAACCTAGCAACATGTCCTATGTGAAAGCCACCGTGGACAAGCTGCTGAAGGGCTATGACATCCGTCTGCGGCCTGATTTTGGAGGTAAAAAAAGCTGCCGGTGTCCGCTATGTGGTAATCAGCCGGCTGCTGTAGCGCTGTATAATGCATACTGATACTCTGCTGGCATGTTGTTTTCAACAGGCGCCCCCGTGGATGTAGGCATGAGCATAGATATCGCCAGCATTGACATGGTGTCTGAAGTCAACATGGTGAGTTACCTTCTCCCTATACTGTAGGTAATGCGGTATGACACACACACACACACACACACACACACACACACACACACACACAAAACCTCTTTCTTTTTTCCGCACACCGTCCAAAAACAGACGGAGAGAAATCCGTGTCAGTCCGGTTTTGCCTCTGTAGTTGGTGCAGCGCTGCTCTTGAAGGAAAACTAGCCCGGAGCCCCCTTCCCTCCCTACCTCGCGCTCCCTTTTCAGCACCATGGAGAGATCCGCAATGTGTCAAAGCCAATCCGTATGCATCGAGTACTTCACATCGGTGGCACAACCAGCAAGCGCTGCGAATTAAAGAGAGAGAGAGAGAGAACGAGAGAGAGAGACTTGTTAACTCATTCCACACACGCATCTGCGGCCAGTGTGAGCCCTGTGTCAGGGGCAAACTGACACAATAAGGGGGTGGGAAGAAGAGGAAATAAGACGTCTGTGTGCATGTTTTGTCCCTGTTTTCTGGCCTCAGTGCAGTAATTATATAACAACTGACTGAGAGTATGAGTCAACAGGAGGAAGTAGGCCCAGAAAAGCAGAGTGTCTGCGGAATATAATGTGACCACTTAATACAGAGTACAATGCAACACCATCAGTGTTTATAGCAAGACCAACTGTGTGAAATCAGCGAGTGTGTGTGTGTGTGTGTGTGTGTGTGTGTGTGTGTGTGTGTGTGTGTGCGTGCGTGCGCACAGGGATTCAGATTATACTGATGATAATGTACATCTGAACTGCTTTTGCTTTACTGCAGCTTTACGTAGGCTACAGCCTGATCTCTGTTGTGTAACTTCGTTTTACCTACCTGCATACTGTAACTCTCCTCTTAGAGCCAGATATATTGCACCTTTTATTCTTCATCATGAGAAAGAGATATTTGTAAATGCAAGGCAGCTTTATTTCTATAGCACATTTCAGCAACAAGGCAATTTAAGTGCTTTACATAAAACATTAAAGAGCAGTCAAAGGAACACGCCACCGTTTGTTGAAATAGGTCTTATCACGCTCTCCCCTAGCTGGAGATAGGTGGGCCAGTGCATGCATTGTTTTAGTCCGGTGCAACACTGGCAGCGGCGCCGCTAGTTAGCTTAGCTTAGTGAATGGAATCCTATATTGCCGGTTAGCATGTTGTGAGTAAAAGTGACTCAACAAAAAAACAACAACAACCTAATTACTTCTTGTGGCCTGCATATTCAATGAGTACAAATAGCTATGCAGAGGAAGACTAGACGATTTCCTAGGCAGATACTGACTTGGGACTATATTGGGTGGAAGCACCCACAGCCGAAGCACTGTCCCAAGTCACAAGACTTTGTTGTTGGCTCACTTGCATGAGCGTCACACGGCGATAACAGTTAAGTTCAAGCGCCGAAACGATTACTTAAGTTTAGAGAAAAGATGGTGGTTTGATTAAGACATTCACCCAGGAAACGCTCAAATATTTCGTTTTCACCGCAAACTGAACTCCGCTCACCGGCTTGAAAGCGTTGTATTTTATTTTGACACCAAGTTGTGCTATTTCCTTTTAGGATTATTTTCCATTGGATATTGAAGTGCATAAATAAGTGTTTACGCATGGCCGGCCAAGTGGCTCTATATGCATGGTAATGAAAGGAGGATTAAACCCGTGTGTTGTCTTCCCGTTGTCCATGCAACTTTGTGTTTTTCTGGGTTGAAATTCCAACATTTTCTTTCTTTTTCTACACTTTATCTCAACATTTTTGTCTCTTTTTTGACATTTTTTTAAATTAACAATTTTTGTCTCTTTTTCCAATGTTTTTGTAGTTTTTTTTTTTTTTTAACATTTGTCACTTTTTTCAACGTTCTTTTGTCATAGTTCTGATGTAGAAAGTTTTTGTAAAATGGGTCAAATTTGACCCGAGGAAAACATGATCAAAAAACATCCTCCCCCTCTGCATTTCTCACAAGTCGCACCCTGCAGATACATGGTGCCTAAAAACTGAATGCTGCTTCTCCGTGTTTATGCAGGAGCATGAAAACAGTTAAAGGCTCACACACACATACACACACACTCATATATATATATATATATATATGACTGCACTCAGACAGAGATCTCAGATGTTGTTACTGGATTTGCTGGAGCCACTGTCCCAGTTTGGGGGTTACAGCCTGGAACTGCTGTTCCCTTCCCTTTCCACAGCTTTTCTAGCTTCTCTCTAAACCCCCAATATTTTTCAAGTTTTTCGCGTTCCTCCTTCTTGATGTTGTCATCTATCACAACTGCCTTATTCTGCTGTTTGCCCAAAACGTCCCAGTTAGAGAGTAAATTTATTTTTTTAAACCTATTTTTTGTAAATCTTTACAATCATTCGCCAAAAGAACCAAGCAGGCCGACATTGTAGCACGATGCAAATGTTTTTTAAATCTTGCCATTATCAGCGTGTAGCTTGCAAGCTAGAGGATGGAGTGGCAGTAGCTCAGTCAGTAGGTAGTTGGGTTGGGAACCATAGGGTTGCGGGTTCAAGTCCACATATATGGTTGTTAACTGATAGCTGGACACTATCAAGGTACTCTTGAGAAATGTGTTAAATCTCAAACTGTCATTTTTCCATTTAGTGTGTGTAATTCAGCCCTGTGTGTGTGTATAACAACAGAATGAGAACATTGTAATATAGATTAATAAAGTATACATTATTTGTTTGTTGTTGTTTCCCATAGTGAAGGGATTTATCCTGGAAATGTACTTGTTGATCCAGACTGTGGAAACAACCTGTGATAATGGATAGATGTTAAGTATGAGAATGCGTTGGTTTTAGCTCCTACTACTTATTTCACTACATTAGTGGATATATTGTAGATAACCCTTACAGTCTGAATTAAATTGTGGTGCATGTAAAAGTTTTGTACATAGAAAATGACAAATGGAAACTCAGGAGTGCTTCATACAGAGAAACTTTAACTCTCCAACATCACATTTTCTGCTTCTTTACCACCTTTGGTGAAAAAGCAGCGGTTCCCAAAATGTGGGGCATACCCCCAAGGGGGGTGCAGATCCATTGCAGTTGATCGGGGGTAAAATGTGGAGTAGCAATAAAGTTCACAATTTTCACCACAGCAGATATGTTGACTTATAAAACGTGTCGATTTAATATTAAAGCTGCATGCTGTATTAGTATTTTTTACAAGCTGTCACATGGCTGTGTGTCATTTCAAAAGGCTCAATCTAGAAAGAAGCTGGTTGCTGCCACTTGAATGTCTGTACCAGTGGCGTAACGAGCCAACACTGGGCCCTTAAGGAGGATTATCAAGACGGGCCCCTCTACTACAGCGTGTGATGACGGCGCAATGTCCACGAGTAGGCTACCATGAATAGGACAGAATAGGATCATAGAGACACAGCATATAAGAGATGAGATGACTGACAAAATCAGGAGTAGTCTATGCGCACCACAACAAAAAAAGTAACTCTGGCGAATGCGCACCATAACACATGGGAAAACACCCAAGGGCAGTCCCGCCAGGATTTCACGGCCTTTTCTTGAGATTGTTGCGGCCCAAAATGCTTGATTTCACAGGAGCTTTTGTAAAAAAACAACAAAAAAAACAAAACAAATTGCAATAACAGTTGCAATGTCTTTTGTATGTTTGTTACGATGAAGTTGCGGAAGACAGTTAAAGTTGCAAAAAATCTTTGGGGAGAATAATAATTATTACTATTAACTCATTACTCTGGGCTGAGATTTCCTAGGAACCTTACCAAAAAGGCTCAGAATGCTGCAAATGTTGGTATAATATGAAAATGGCTAGTGGATTTAAGACAAATATATTGAATGATTCAAATATGAACATAACTGTCACTGTCAGTGATCTTTACATTTCCTATCCTGGGCTGGGACACACATTCGTACAGTTTTATTGGACTTTAACTTATCATTGCACTTACAATAACAAGTGTAGTTAGATAATCCGGCACGTCTCATCTGCAGTTTTTCCTGCATCCACCGTGTGTGTTTGTGTGTGTGAGTGCGCATCCGTTGCGGGAGGAACTGAGCAGCCCCGCCCGCTGCAGAGAGCCGACAGCATTGAAACAGCAGCTGCTTCTGCGACTTTATAGTGAAAAAACGGTTGGCATGACGGTCAGACATGTCTTTCGATGTACATTTTGTTGGTAAATGTGAGATGTTTCGAGTCACACACGTCTCGTTTTCATAGCAGAAACAATAATCAATCAATCAATCAATCAATCAGTTAATTAAATCTTCCAGTCATGCGGGCCCCCGATTGGTCCAGGCACGTAAGCAACCTTGTACCCTGCTTACCAATAGTTACGCGTCTGGTCTGTACTTGACTATGGTGATGATACATACATGCATGCTTCTCAAAGTTGACGTGCACTGGACCCTGTATACCATGGCGCTCTGCGGTTCATCACTGGTTTTAAAGCTCTCACTGACCATTGTGAACTTAATGAATGTATTGGATGGACTTCTCTTTCAACACGGAGACTTCAACACTGGCATACAGTATCTTCACATACAAGGCTATTTTAGGTGTACTTCTATCCTACCTTCTGACCTATATCCAGTGGCTTGCATAAGTGTACCCCCCCATGCTAAAGTTGATTAAAAAGACGAATAAAAAACAGATTTTGGAAATTGATCTTAGTGCCTTAATAAAAAAAAAAAATTGGAAAATCCAACCTTTTAAATACACCAATTTTCTTTGTGAATGAATAATGTATTATAAATAAATAATAAATAAAAGTTCTTCCTTAAAATACAGGAGGCATGACTATACACCCCCCTCAAATCAAACCAGCTATTGTAACTGAAATAACACCATGCCAATCTCTATGTATGGTGAAGGGTATGTGATGATGTGGGGGGGGTACTGTTTTAATTCCAAAGGCCACGGGAGCTTTATCAGGATGCTTAGTACCTGGATCCATGAAATAACTGGCCTTTAATAATAAAACTCTGCCTGCCTCTATGGGAATATAACATAGGGGTGTGTATACTTATGCCCTCTGTATTATAAGGAAGAAGTTGTTTTTTTTAAGTTTTTTTTTATTTATTCCTTAAAGGTTGGATTTTTTTTAATCAACTTTAGCATGGGTGTGTAAACTTATGAAAGCCACTGTCAGTGTAAATAGTATCAGGACTTACAATCTTCGTTCCCAGGATATTCTCCTTCTGTCTGTTCCAAAGATTAGAACTGAACTGGGGAAAAGGTGTTTAAGTGCTGCTCCCTCTACTTGGAACAAGAAATCCATGAAACTTACTGAGCTGGTCTTATTGGTCGCTTTAAAGAGGATGTTGATGGACTTGGAGGCACCCACATCTGGCTGTAAATGTTTTGCCAGATGTGTTTAGGATTGGGGTTGACTTTGAGGGATTTGCTGATTCACTTGTTTTATGTTTTTAGTGTTCTTGTGTATTTTGTACTGCTGCCTGTCTTGGCCAGGACACTCTTGAAAAAGAGATTTTAAATCTCAATGAGGCTTTTCCTGTTTGAATAAAGGTAAAGAAAAAACAATTAATGAATTAATTGTGAAAAACTCTTTCAGCTCATTGTTTTGGTTCACTGAAAGTGAAAAAGCTAAAGCCACTATACACTGCCAACAGCAGACTGACACAGTTGTTCATTATCAGCAACAAATCCACAATTTCCTTGGGAGCAGCTGTGCAATGTATTCTGGGAGCATCGCGGCAACTTTTGAGAAGCGTAGCGTTGAGTCGCCTGCTTCTCATTTGCATAAAGTTGCAACTTTAAGTCTAGCCCAAACTGAGCTAAAAGCTGAGCTCCAAGTAACATGCATTTCCTTGTAGAATGAAAATAAACGCACCTTGTAAAAGAAGAGTGAATATTACATTACTTTACATGTCATTTAGATGATGCTTTTATCCAAAGTGACTTATACGAGGTGCAGTCGGATATTTTGGACTTACACTGTGGAAATAGGCAACTGTTAGCTAACATGCCATGTGTGATTTTAATCTTGTATTTTGTTGTTGTGTTTTTCCCAAGTGGCCACAGCACAGTCAAATGCAGCTGTCAGAGCTTTCATTGCATTGCATTGATTAATGGAACAGTGCCATCATTCATGATATTAGTTCTACCCGTGGGCATAATAAATAAACAGTAGTGCTCTGATGTCACGAGGCTCTCAAGATTCAGGTAGCTGTATTTATTCAGAGTGCAAAATGACATAATCATTCATCTCCTCATTCAGTCAGTCTGTATCAGGCGCATTTTAGCGCAGTTTATGTACAAGAATAAAACCATGTTTTAATCTAATTAACCATGTTATGTAGACTATAAAATGTTTTTGTTCAGAACACTGCATTACCTTGTGTCGGCGATCCCATTCACGAAGAAGCTGTATGACTTTGCAGGGAGTTAAACATACGTCGGGAGATGATATAGTCGGGACGACTATATAGATGTATTTTTATTTCCAAATAACTATCTATTTGAGAGGTATAGTTTTTCTTCCCAGTCTATCAGTTATGTAGCCTACATAACCTTATCCGTCCTCATATCACTAACGTCACCCATCGTGCACATGCTCTTACATCCCAGCACATTCTGTGTCCCATTACGTTTTTTTTAATGTTTTTACGTTTAATATATGTTGACTGTATGTGCGTAGGAGTGTTTTCTCCAACCAGTTTGTTTGTGGTTGTTTTTTTGTTAATGTGTTTTTGTTCAAAGGACTTTAACTTTCATATCTTAAGTTTGTATTCTTTATACATTTTATTTATCAGAACTTTAATATATTTTGATGTTCCTCTGTTCTGCTGGGACAATAAAACAAATTATTATCATATTATTTTAGTGCAAACTCATAAATCACAACAAATAATTAACGTTAGGGAAATCTGTTTATGATTGTCGGTTTTTTAAATAACCAAATATTCGTATTGGTATCGGGCTCTAAAAGTTATCATAACTGATAGATTATTCCTGCGGGTGTATGCATATGAGAGGCATGATTTGTGCAAAGAGAGTTTGTACGTGAAATGCAATGCAGAGATCAGATGACAAATTCTACTGGCCTCTCGTCCCTTGTTCACTGCTGGTCTTCTAAGTTTCTGCTGTCTGGCGCCTTGTTTGCAGCTTCACGACACCATTTCTCAGTCAACTTTCACCTGCCAAGACGTACCACAATTTCCCCATCGCCATCACAGTCTCAGTGCATCTCATTGCACCTTTACAGTATCTCTTGTTTCCCTTCAGAGAGCCTTTCCCACCCAAACTCACAGTATGCTGTGCTATTTGTCCAGGGAAGTTCTGGAAGTTTATTTTTTTAATAAACACTGTTGGCTAAAACATACACTTCATACACTTGATAAAACATTCAGCAGTTTAAATCAAATCTCTGTTAATTTAGTTTTCAGTAACTATACTGCAGTGTTCTGCAATGATGCTTTTTGAATTGGAATGAACTCCAAATCATGCATGTGACTTGCTTGATAAATCAAGAGCACATTAGTTTTCAGACATTAATCAAATTACAGTGAGCAGAAAAAGACATTATGACCCGACATTATGACCGTATACTGTAAGTGACAACCTCTGGCAGCCTTAGGACTGCATTTCACATAGCGTGCCAGTGGGTTTACTATGGCAAGAGATCTGTAAAAGTTTTATAGAAACAAGCAGGGCATTGTTGTTGCCAAGAGAGATACATGTTTGGAGTTTATGGCAAAGGCAAAAGAAAAGTAGAAATTAAAAGTTGATGCAAATTTACTTCACTTAATGCATCCGATTGTAATACACACAACAAATGAACACACCTCTGCACCTCCATTGGCTTGGCTGTTTTAGAAAGTTACAAAAACATTTAGACACAACCAACGCCACATTTGGACACAACTAATGCCTAACATATGTTGTAGAGTCTTTTAACTCCTACATTAGGCCAATGAGGTGGGATCAGGACGCGTGTTCTGCATGCCAAAAATCAATGTCCACAATTTGTCTACATTTCAGTGCTGTGACTCATTTATTTTCCTTAACAGCCTGCTCACCCTTGCACAAGTCCATTTCATTTAATTTGTGGTTTAGTTCCATCCATATTCCCTGTCAAACAATTCAAACCATGCCACGACTGACCTGACTGACACGTCTGACATTCCCCGTTTCTCCACACACCTGTGTACCTGAGGCTGATTACCTTTATGCCTTCCCAGGCACTTCTCCACCCAGTGCTCAAACATAAAACTGCAGATTAATTAACATAACCAACATGGTATAGAAACAAAACAAAGTGTTGTAATGGCTCCAACATAAGTCTTAACCCATATTTGTTAACTCGGGACCTTCGGGGTCCCGATACCCGTCCTGCACTCGAATACATTGAATAAACCATAGAAGTTCCTGTGACACGAAGGACAACACAAAGGGTTAAGACCTTAAAGCAGCCCCTAGAGACTGCAGCAATAATTGCATTGCATAGTATATAACTGTGGTCATGAGGATGTCCCTAAAGGAAAGGCCACAAGTTCATTATAATTTGAAGAGGTTTATGAATGTGCTCTGTAAAGTTCATAGCAATCTGACTGTTAGATTATAATATGAAATTGAATGTTTGGCTTGAAGGTGGAAATAGAGAACAGCTCATGGAGTGTGTTTTAAAATGGTAGGGTTCATCCTCTGGGAGTACGAGTGACTTCAGTTTCATGGCAATGATAATTCTTGAGTGCACATAGAAAATGTGGCATTAGAGATGATGGTGGCTATAAGGAACAGGTGAGGGTGTCACAGACAACAAGATAATCCATCCTCTGGAGACCCTAAATATTCATAGCAAATTGTATTCAAATGCAAATAGTCCAGGTGATATGTAGGGCTGGGTACCGAGCCCGGTACCTTTACCGGTACCAACCGAATTACGTCGCTACTGCAGAGTATTGGTTCACATAAAATCAAATGGTGCCAAATTTTGGTACCTGAGACTAAACTCAAGCTTATCTGTCCTCTCTGCGTATTGACAGAGAGCAGAGGTCTCACACGCACACGCACACACACACACACACACACACACACACACACACACACACACACACACACACACACACACACACAGAGGTGCGGATGGAACAATCTACGTTGGTTATGTTGAAGTCACGGTGAGTCACGGCGAAGCCGATAAAGTGGTTTCAAGTGTGGTTACTGTTTTTCAAAACTTCACGCAGACACCATTCACTGTGATGTGATATTAACGGCGAGGCGAAAGCAGTCGTGGTGCTTACACTTCCTCTGAGACGAGCAGGCACAACGGTGGTTTCTATGCCCTGACAGGCTGAGGTTGGAAGGCAAGGCAAATTCATTTCTACAGCACCTTTCAGCAACAAGGCAATTAAAAGTGCTAACATTACAGAACAATTAAAAACGGTCATGATGAAAATAAAACAGGCTAAACTATAATAATGTACAAATGCAAGAATAAAAGTTACAGGGAGGAAGAAATTAATAACTAATTATTCAATTTAATAGGTTGTAGGGATGGGTTTGGGAAGAGAGAGGAACGGGTTTTCATTTTTATTTTTTGTTTAATTTATGTCAGGGTGAACTATTCTAAATATTTAACATAATATTCTCAGTAAATAGGTTTGTATAATTATTTTGTAATTACAAAGGGAAAGTATCAAAAAAGTACCGTTGGGTACCGGGAACTGACTTTCAGGTACCGGTATCGGGACTAGCATTGGTTCAGATGCGAAAAGTACCCAACCCTAGTAATGTGTGAATATTATGTTTACTTTTTTACAAAAGCATGACATTTGGTACACTTGTACAGTTTGGGGTGCTACACATTTTTAGAAATGGAGTCTCATTGCAGCCATTTTACTTCACCAAATTATGTGCTTTGCATCATATCTTCTGAGACAAACATGAGGAGAAATAGTTGACTCTAGCACTTGATCAAAGCTCAAAGTGACTTTACAATGATAAGAATTCATTCTCTGGGGACCATGAATATCCATACCCGACTTCATTGCAATCTGTCCAGTAGTAGCTTTATTGTTCTGGACCAAAGCCTCGCTTCGACAGATGGGCCATCTTGGCTTTAACCCTGTGAGTGGGAACTTTCTACTTGTTTACATATGGACAAATAGCCAGGTGGTGGAAGCGGCCTCCTTCAGATTCCCCTGAGGACATTTCTAATGTCACAGCGTGACAAATCAACCTTGACCCTTACATTGACGTGAACCCGAGAGACGGGGCCTGCATGCTCTTGAAGATCTACTGAACTTGGCAGTTAGTGTACAGATTACAGGGAGATTTGAGATCATTGTCAGGCCGGTACTGGCCTTAGTCATCAGACATGCTGTGCTGTCAGAAGCAAGAGCAGCCGGTGAGTTTAAAGCGACAGTGATGCCACATGAGGTTTTGCTGCTTGCTCGCTGATATCCGGCCACTTCTCTCAGCATGGAGACTGATCGGCTGTGGCATCGTTTCTGCCTTGGTGATGCACATTGCTTGCTGCAAAAAGGACAACGGCATGCATTCATGTGTAGAGATTATTTGTCTTGTGTGTCAAACAATGGCCATCCCTGCGATCCCGGAAAATACAATGGGTTCAGAGCTACCAGCTGCAATTGACGTGGTATAGGTGTGTGTAACAACAATGAAAAGACGTGATAGACCAAGCTATTCTCACTAACCCTTTAATGCTTGGTCGGGATTCTTGGTCTGTGTCGGTATCGATTTGGCATCATTGTTTAACGTGTACGTTAACTGACAAGACCGGGACAGTTTAGGAAAAATCGTGTGTGGAGTTAAAAATTGAAGGTTTCAGTGACACGGTACCTTTAACCTGGGACGAAAATGGGACACCCACCCCGGTCTCCTGCGTGAAAGTCCTGTATTGTTTGACCTATCCACCACCCCAACCAACCTCCTTATGCAGATTTTCGTATTTTTATACTACTCAATACTCTTGTCGCTATTAAAACTACGTCATCTTACAGCACCATGGTCGACCTGTTGCTATGCCTGGTGTGTTCCATACAGGTGCTAAAGGGTGATTTTTGCATCGGTATCTGGCGCTGAAAGCCACTGATCAGTACATCAGTGCATTAGTACGCAACGAGTTGGGGCTAAGAGCGGGTTGGACAGACAGTTGGTTCATCCAATCACCTGGCAGGTATTTTTTTGAAAGTGCCTTTCCTTTTCCAAACATTTTACAATGGCACATTCTCAGATGGTTCTGAGTAAGAAACCATACCATACTTTAGCGGAATGGTTTTAGTTTTTCTTTTGCTGATTAGAAAGAGTATTTAATATCATGGCAACCACAATGAATTGCTCTGTGTCGCAGTGTACTTGGTTGTAGATATTTAAGCGTATCTTTGCATTAACTCTATGAGTGCTTGTGCTTTGCTGGTTGTTCTCTATCTTCTGATAGAGAACACCGTCCCTGAGACTCTAGAAAGCTTGCTGCTGCCAAAATCAATCAAAAGCATCTGCACACAAGCAATAAGCAGCTCATCAGCTGTTAATGGAAATGCACACGTTGCCTTCAGTGGCATCAACATCTATATGTGCATTACACTGACAGCCAACTAATAAGATTATATATATAGGATTAATGGATCTGATAGTTTTGTCTATAAGTAGTCATTTTATCCACGTTAATAGCAGTAAGCAGCAGCTGTGAATGCTTTGGAGTGGTTTTACTACAACAGACGTGGTATTACCGCTCTCTAATGATGACTTATTTTGTACTGGCTAATGTGAGAAAATTAGACTGATAACATTTAATCCTGCAGTAGACCTGACGAGGCTTAAAGGTCCCATGGCATGAAAATTTCATTTTATGAGGTTTTTTAACATTAATATGTATTCCCCCAGCCTGCCTATGGTCCCCCAGTAGCTAGAAATGGTGATAGGTGTAAACCGAGCCCTGTATCCTGCTCTGCCTTTGAGAAAATGAAAGCTCAGATGGGTTGATCTGAAATCTGCAAAGCAGGAGGTAACCTTGCCCCTTATGACTTCATAAGGGGCAAGGTTACCTCCCTTTCTCTGCTTTGCAGTGGCTGTAATTCTGCACCAAGGCTGAATTTTGGGAAAGAGACTTCAGATATGGTATTAGGGGACCACTAAGGTCTATATAAAAGAGACTTCAGATATGGTATTAGGGGACCACTAAGGTCTATATAAAAGAGACTTCAGATATGGTATTAGGGGACCACTAAGGTCTATATAAAAGAGACTTCAGATACAGTATTAGGGGACCACTAAGGTCTATATAAAAGAGACTTCAGATATGGTATTAGGGGACCACTAAGGTCTGGATAGAAGCATCTAAAAGCACCATGTCATGGGACCTTTAAGTGTCATGTGATGATCTAAAATGTTGTTGGTTCATCTAAAAATGAACCGACAAAAATGACCCTCCCACAGGACTGTGTTGTGCATTTAGAGAGAATCGTGTGATTTGTGTGTGTGTGTGTGTGTGTGTGTCCTCTCAACAGCTGCTATCGATCGGCATGGCAGAGTGATGTGTCCGGCTCTGCAGACAGCACATTTTAAGGTGCCAACAGCTCATTCGGATCAGGCGTGCGTGCACCTTATTTGATACATTTTCATTGCACCCTTGAAATAATTTATGCTCTCCAAAATGTTTCAATTTAGGAGCACATGTTAGCGTTGAGCCCTGCTTATGTAATCAATGTGCTAAAAACTCTGTGGTATAAAGTACCTTAGAAGATGTGCAGTGTAAGAACTGTTTATTTTTTCACGTTTACGTATTCAAACTAAACCAAAGCAGCCTGGCTGAAGATGTTCACAACAAAGAGCAAAGCCTTTTACGTAACACTTAAGGTTTTGGTTACAATTTGAAGTGTGCCAGCCAGTATTTTGTTTCCCATCTAGGATTAGCTGTTTCTGCCTGAGCTTTTTAACAGCTCGGATTTCACTATAGAGTGTCTGTAATGTGTCTCGAGATAACTCTTGTTGTGATTTATTGCTATAAATAAAATTGAATTAAATTGAAATTGAATTGTTAGCCTGTACAGACAGACAAAGCCATTAGACAGGAGTTTAATGGAGCTCCATTGGATCACATGGTCAGAGATGGAATTTCTGAAAAAAAAGAGATGAAGAGCAAGACTGACCTGAGCTTTAGCTGAAATATGATGTGATATGGCAACAAAGAGATTCTGAAACTCATATTGGACGTTTCTGCACCACATAATTTATGTCCACTGCTGCCATTTAGTGTAAATTAAGGAAGTAGTGTTCCCTTTATGTAGCAGGGTGGTGTGGTAGTAAAGGCCAGTCTGACGTTCAGACGTTCAGAGGCCGTAGTTCCTGTTCTGTCTCTCCCAAACTTTAACATTTAGTATAAATAAAGTATTTAAGTTGCCTAACCATAGCTTATCCCTTGTGCGGTCTTCCTGTCAACCATGCACTTGTTTTCCTCTGGGGTCCAAATTAAACCTTAAATCTTTTTCACTACCACCACTCAATAAACCTCATTTATATGAAAGTATATCTTATTTTTGAGTTAAAAAGGCTTAAATTATATTATCTTGACTAATAGTGAAGATCACAGGAACGTATGTTGATGGATAATCTCAGACTCTCAGAAGTTTAGTCAGAATACACTTTTGAAGCCATTTAATTCTTTTTTTTCTAATGCTAAAAAAATAAAAGAAACAGCCAATATTCTATGAAAGTAGTTATCTGATCCTTAATTTTACTTGCGAATAGTGTGGAACCACGCGTGTTATTTTTGGGCAGTTTGGATGAAAGAAAAAAATTCAGATAAAGAGAATTTGGAAATGGGTCAAATTTGACCCCAGGACACCAGGAGAGTTAACCATGCTTTATTTGCCATAACCCTACCATAATTGCTCTATGCAGATATTATACAGAGAATTAATTTTAAAAATGCAAAACAGAGCCAACACTGCACAACATTTCTGTCAGTGCCGTTCTTGTTTCTTGGTGGTGGGAGTCGTTCCTCTTGTCCTTGTGCTAGCTCCTGCCCCAAACCTTGACTTCTGAATTATTACTTTTTAACTGCATGCAAGTGCATGCTTGGGTTGGCATGGAAACAAGGGGAGGGAGAGGAGCATGCTGGCTGGTTTGCAACAACAAAAAGCCTGATTGGTGGCATGCAACATTGTCAGCATCTGTATTTTTTGTGGGATTACCATGTCATCTGTCATTATTATCAGTGTTATTATTATTATTAAATTAACACTGGAAATGTGTACATCACTTATTATGTGGTCATCATAAAATAAAGACATTATAATGGATACAGTTTTCTGCTGAGTCAGAGGAACATTTCATTGTTGTAAATAAGATATGCTACAGACTTTTTTTTCTTCATTACATTTAGCACATTCATTTAGAACGGTAAACAGACGTTTCACCAAACTGCTTAGTAGGTGTCTTACATCACGTTTTAATCGACATTCTGCAGATCCAAATTGAGTATTCACCTAAAGCAGGGGTCAGCAACCTACCATTAAAAGAGCCATTTTTGGTCCCCAAAATTTAAATAAAATCTGTCTGGAGCCAGGACATGTTAACGCTTTATACAGAAGTTCCGAAATCTTTCCCCAAACGCGGTGTGCTTGTTACAGTTATGTCTCATATTACTTTTTTGTTGTTTGCTAAAGTTCTTGTCTCAGATCAGCATAGTTCTAAGTCTATAGAAACTCAAGACTACAACATTTATAGGATAAGGCTGCAGAGGTACGTAGGCTATGGCGCACATTTTAGGGGACTGAAATGCCTAATTGAAGAATGAAAGAACCATTTCAACACTAATAAATGAAATTTAAAATGTTAAAAAATAACCATTTATTTATTTCCGTATAACATTTAGTTAAAGCCCCAGCTTGCCTACCTCTGAACGACACCATGGTATAGTCCTTCAGTGCAGTCTGGTCTCACTGAAGAAGTCTGAATAGGACTAACACACACAGCCCAGTGCTTTGTTTGCTTGTGTCCTCTCAGTTGGGGGTTTGCTGCTTTGCTCAAGGGGCACGTTAGCAGCCCAGGAGGTGAACTGGCACCTCTCCAGCTTTTGTAAGACGTGGCGCTATATTAATCACTAGCTAAGTTTCCATCCATTTGTCAATCAAATGATCTGAAGTTTGGTAAAAAAAACTCATGCGAATAAAGCTGGTGAACGTGTGTTTCCATTTAAAGCCGTTAGAATATTTTCATTATCAAGAATAGACATATTAAAGACATATTAAAGTTAGGTGTACTTGCAAGTAGAATCAGTTTTACAGTACTCACAGCATCAGTACAGAAAAATGACTGACGAAAAAGCTTTCTACAGCAGATCTTGTAATACAATGCAGAATGAGATAAATCACAGTCACAATAAAGCAGTAATGTTGACAGTTTCTCACAGTCCGTTTCGTTGGTGATTGATTATGATACGGTAGAACACTATTTTTTTACTCAAAGCACTTCAGATGTTTGATTTCGGACCAAATTTTATATCTACAGTTGAAATGTTTTATAAAAATATTGGTAGTTCTGTGATATTATATTTAAACACCACATAAAGATTTCCTGTACTGAGATCAGTTGGCCAAGGCTGCTCTATTTCGCCGTTCTTGTTCCTGCTGGGAAATTATTGTCATTACATATTCAACATAATCCTATTATTAAAGGTATTTTTGGTAAGGAAATTAGAGCAACTCAACCAGCGCATGTTACAGTTATCTTTTTGAGTGACAAACATCAGATTGAATATGCTATATCCCTAATTGACCAATTTTCAGCTGCTTCGGATTTAACATTTAACAAATCTGAAATTTTATGTCTGTATTAGACTGAAGAGGAAAAAATTTTTTTCTATATCTGTTAAAAATGTACAAAATATTTAGATATTCATATCTGCAAGGACTATATGGAACATCAGCAACTTAATTTTTCATATAAATTGAAGAACACTAAATCAATACTGAATTTATGGCTTCAAAGAGACATTTCTATTTTAGGAAGGATTCTTTTGACTAAAGCAGAAGTGGTTTCAAGATATGTCTTTTTTGCCCTCTCTACCAATGTCCATGATTCAACATGTAAAGACATAAAGACCATATTTCCAAATTTGGTGTGGAAAAACGGGCACCATCATTTTAAAAAAGCAGTGCTCTCCGGGTGACGGTGGATTTGAACTTCTGGACTTTTTGGACTTGAATTACATACTTTCAAGGTGAAATGGTTGAAGGAATGTTTCAGAGCACCAGAGTCTTTGTGGTACTTTATTCCCAATAACATTTTTAATAGTGTACAAGGTCTTACATTTTTGTTGAACTACAATATTACAAGATTGCCATTAAAACTATCCCATTTTTATCAACAAGCTCTTTTGGCATAAAAGCTGTGTCATTCTCATAACTTTTCTCCACACAACCCTTATGGCATGTTAGAATTAATGATTAGTTATAAAAGTTATAAAAAACAAAATGAAGTTCCTGGTATTAATTTTACTCTTTATATAAACTATGTATATTATGAGCAAAAATAATAATAAGCACATTAGAAAATGCTTTCTAAATATAAAGAAAAGAACACCTTGTGGGAAATTTTTCTGGAATTCTAATTTTAATGATATTAACTGGCTTGCTCCTTTTAGATATTGTATCTCGAACAAAGTGATAGTGAAAATAATAATAATAATACTTATCTTACAAACCTGTTTATCTCAAAATTCATGCCAGTTGACAATTATTGTAATTTTTGTAAGACAGAGTAAGAATCGTTAACTCATCTTTTTGATGGTTGTTTATTTTGTATTACATTCTGGACAAGTTTTGAAATTTATATGGTATCTAACACAATGCATACAATCACAATTGAAAGGAAACATATTAGATATTTTGAATGCAAAGATAGAAATGTATGTAATATCGTTAATCTTTTCATTTTATTAGGGAAGTTTTCTTAAACTTTTACAAACTGCAGTAAAAGCCCCAATTAAGACACATATTCCAAATGCGCTGCATACATGTCCAAAAAATGCTTCTAAAGCCCAAATACTAGAGCTCGACTGATATATCGATGGGCCGATATTATCGGCCGATATTAGGCATTACCTCGATATATCGTTATTGGCATTTATAATAGCCGTTTTTTTAAATAAATATTCATTCATCAGAATCAATCACAATGACAAATACATAATTCTGATAAATGAATATTTCAAAAATAAAAACGGACGGTCAACCATGTTATGAGTGTTGGTGTTGCATATTTTGTCCACCAGAGGGCGCTCTACAACGTCCCTGTTGGCAACACTGATTATTTTTTTTTGTTAATGTGTTTTTGTTCAAAGGACTTTAAGTTTCATATCTTAAGTTTGTATTTTTATACATTTTATTTATCAGACCTTTAATATATTTTGATGTTCCTCTGTTCTGTTGTGACAATAAAACAAATTATTATATTTTAGTGAGAACAAATAACTAATGTTAGGGAAATCTGTTTGTTTTGTTACGCGTTTCTGGTTTAAAAAAATATATATATATATATCGGCATATCAGATTTTTAAGTAACTAATATTCGTATTATCGGCCTTAAAAATCCTTTATCAGTCGGGCTCTACCGAATACTACTGGCATATCCCACTTCTTAATCAGAAAATGCTAAATTTGGAAAAAGGCCGTATTTGGAATATCCAAACTGAATATGCTGGTTACATGAGCTGCATTAAATTCTGAATATTCTCATATTCAGAATAATAGTGGATTATTGGTGTGCATGCAAACACACTCAATGGTGCCAGCCTGACCTCCATCCAGGACTTTCTACTCCTCAAAAATCCAGAAACATCACTGCAGACCATCACACACTGTTTCAGCTTCTCCCCTGTGGTACGCGTTACAAAACACTGTTTACCAAAATGACCAGGCACGAGAACAGTTGAAGTAGGGCCGCAGAAGTACTGCACTGCTACCCCACCACCAAACCCACCCCCTTTCTTATGATGTTATCCGGGCTGCACCCAGAAATAGCTGTGGGTAGGCAAGAATTAGGTCAGGCTGGAACATACTGCAGTGGGGTTAGCATGGCATAGGTGCCCATACAGCTGAAAGTTAGCCGGCTGGTACACTGGCACATTACCAGAAATGTTGATTAATGTGTGTTGTCCTTTTTATAAATAAATTAAATGAAATTATGATATGAAAATATGGACAGAGAGGTAGATCGCTAGAAATATGTAGAGAGAAAGAGAAGAAGCATACGAGCACAGAAGCCTTTCACAAATGAAAAAAGGAAAACAAACCAAGGGCATTTGTTGGCCCTGTTCTCCTGTCCGCCTGGAGTGCAGTGCGGTGCAGTGCAGCAGGAACGATGGAGCTCTGCTCCTACCTGCCGCTGAGGTTTAGCACAGCTCATATGCATAACGGTATTCAGCTCACGTTAAGGCCATCGCTCTGCCGCGGAAACAACAAGGTGCCAAAACGATGATGGCAAAGCGGGTGCCGAGGGGAACAGCTGTTTCTAATAATAGTCTCTTAGAAAGTCTTCACCCCCAATGGTACTGCAACTCTCACCCACTCCCAACAGACAGACAGACCTTATTCTGTGTACCCATCTTCAAAAGGCAGCAGTTTCTCACTGCTGCATCATGGGATGTGATGTCATCTTTTTATTGTTGTTTATTATTGGCTTACAGTTCCAGTGGCGGGCTAAATGGCTAATCTGTTATTTTTTTCTTACTCTGCTCTACTGCTTGTAGCTTGTCTTCTGTTACTGTAAACACATATTTGATCTGACACTGCTTTTGTGATGGCAGGTCATTCTCAGTGTATCATAGACATAGACTCACTGATGAATGAAATAAGACTTAAGGGAGTGTCAGAAGATTTTGTGACAGCAATTAAAGTTTGTAGAGCATTTACTATGACTACAGATGAAGTGAGCAGCATAACAGACTATAGGGCAGGTGAATTTTCTTCTTCTTCATTTATCAAAAATGAGTGCTGAATTTTACCAGAATGCAGCAAGGCATGGGTCGGGTATTAATAGACATAAACACCACTCACCTCTGTCAACTTTTATGTGCCTTTAATTAATGTCTTCATGTCACTTTGCAAGTAGTCCATTCATTTGTCACGATGGAAGTTGCGGAAGGTTATCTGATGTGTTTTAAGAATTTCGGACATGTGGGGCGAGCTATTTCTGTCTTAGCTGAAGCCAACAACAGAAGAAGTTGCTTTTTCCGACATCAATCTTTTTCCCCGCAGAGAAGACAGCTAGAATCGATCCGGAGTTTAATGGTTAGTATTATGAAGTTATCATAGTATTTATTCTGAGTTTATACTGCATAAAGAAAGTTTTGGCGCCCCTTAAAGAAGTTTTAGCCAGCGGCAGAGGAATATCACAAGCGTCAAAACGTCTGATTTTCCGTCCCGTTGTTGTCGCCAGTGTGTGGCGTTTCGTTTTCCCTTTGTTGCGTCCCCCAGAGTAGCCCAGTGTCATGGCAGTTCCTGAAATGGTCACGTTCGAAAATTGTGACATGTACACGAATCAATAAATCAAAATAATGTGACCATTTCACAAACTGGCGTGAGAACGGGTTGGCTCTGGGGACCGGCGGCGTAGCGAGAAACCGCTGCTGTTAGGCGCAGAGCTCAGTCTTGTCAGTATTAAATAGAGGCAGTTACATAACCTGTAAAAAATAAACCTCTTGTACGTTGCATTAAATGCTTTCCCCCATGTTTTGGTACAGTTAATTTTAACACTTGATGCGAGCCATGTGGGAGTAGCCTACACATGAAACTCAAAGTTTTGAGTGGTTTAGCGGCCTGCCCTGACTCCCTGAATATGCTCCGCCTCTCTGCTGAGCCCCCTTCACGTAACAGCAGCAGTTATATTGTATTTCACACTATGATGGTTACATTTGCTAAAATCTGTGGTTCACATGCATGCCGAACTGTAAAGGCAGTCTGTTACTCTACATTGCCGACATTTTATTTATCAATATTTCAAAATAGAAAACATTACACTTCATTATTTTTTGTATTCAGAACACATAACTCATAACAACATAAATAGCAGTTACCTTATGTAAGTCACTCCTACATTTTTCAACTGAGGAGCCAAAATGTATGGGGTGAAATATGTGCCAACAGAAACTGAATTTGAATGGCTAAACTTGAATAATTGCACTGAAAAACTGAATTTGAATCACATAATTTGAAATTGTATTATTTAATTTGAATAATTGTATTGGAAAAACTGAATCTGAATAGTATAGTTTGAAATTGAATTTATTTGTTTGGTACTGAAATCCAATAAAATATGATTGTCAATGAAAATTCAACTCTATATATCCTCACATTCAGTTCTTACAATTCAAATTCAGTTTACAAAATTCAATTTCAAGGTACTGTGACAGACCGTGATCCGGGTACTTGAATGATGAAGGAAGAGCAATCGAGCATATTCAGTTTTTCAATGCAATTATTCAAATTAAACAATACAATTTCAAATTACGATTCAAATTCAGTTTTTCAATGCAATTATTCAAGTGTAGCTATTAAAATTCAAATATAAATGATTCAAATTCAGTTTCTGTTCTGATCTTTCAGCCCATACAAACGTGCCTCCTTTGGAAAAAGATATGCCCAGTTCTTTGTTGTCAGATGTGAAAGTCCCCTTCCTTTACATTTTAAATATGGATTTGTTACCTGCAGAATTTTGTAAAAAATATTGTAGTACAATTAATACAGTAAGTCTGCACCTCTCTCCATGAATGCACCCCCCCACCCTCAACTACCACCACATATAGAATCTAGACTTTTTAAAAGCGCAGGCATTGAAAAAGCTTGCTGCCAAGAAACAGAAACAGTAGTTTTGCATTGTTGCACTGTGCACTGTAGTTCAATAATTAGTTTATAAATGATGTCACTGTGTGTGTGTGTGTGTGTGTGTGTGTGTGTGTGTGTGTGTGTGTGTGGGGCTTTCAGTTCCAGTGGCTGTAACCACCCTTGTCTTTTTTTGGGGAAATTGTTCAGGATATGCTTGCCTTTTTTTATTACAGAAAGTTAGCATTACCCTCCAGCTTGTTGGGGGAAATGCATGCATAAGCATCTTTAGAAAGTGCAACGAATGCTGGAAAGCCGGAGAGCTGTGAGTGGAATCTTAACTGCGGCTTTGCACCTCAGGTTAGCTCGATAGAGGAGCAGTGATGCAACATTGTCCTGCCAGCTGTATTCAAAGGTTACCTGCAGTCAACTGAAGCGTTCTGATGCGTAGTTCATCAGAATGCCTGCAAGGCTTTTAGGAGCTAATATATATATAATAATATATTTTATGAAGCTTCATTTCTTTAACTTTTTACATTCTTATCCATCATCCATCATTCCTCCACATACAACCCACTCTCGCGGCAGTTCGTGAAATACTGTAGTCGCAAAATTTCACCTGTTGATTCAGTTACACAGACACAACATTCAGTTTTTTTTTCTCGTAACGCTCAGAATGAATTTACAACTAATGTAATTTTAATTAGAAGTATTTTTCTTGCCTGCACCCTGTATTTTTTCTGTCAGTCGCGATGGAAGCAGAGAAGCTGTATCACTTTGTTGTTATTGGTATTTCTAGGCCTAGAACCGCTGCTTTAATCAACATTTTTCCCTTGATATTATAATGGATTTTATTTTGTATTTTTTTGTGATCAAATTTTTTATTTTTTATATTCAGAAAACATAACATTCACAAACAGTTTCAAGCAACACACTGGCACATAGGAATGTGTCCCAGGGCCACAAAAACACAGAGGAGAAACAGGAGGGAGGGAGGGAGAAAAACAACAACACACACACACACACACACACACACACACACACACACACACATAGAGACACACAGATAGAGACAGACACAAGACAAGGGACCAGTCACATACACAGCCTAAACTCACAACATGGACTTTAAAGACTCAGCAGTGCTGCTTATTTCATTTTAATGTTATTTTGTCTGTCGTATTACCAGTAAAATATTACACTATGCTGTAACGACAGCTCCGAGGGCCAAGTGCATTTATAGCCTATATCCCACAATGCAATGCAGTCATTCATATCACAGAATTGGATAGTGGGCAGGCAGCTCTGTAAAGCCAATATTGCTTCAATTTACATATTTAATGAGTGAGTTTGTCAACGGCAACCGTGGGACAAGTTGCTCAGTTTTCCAAGTAATGTAAGCATCGTGCAGTGGGACTCCAACCAGCCAGGAGGCTTTCAGGAAGTGACATATTACAGCTCAGTACGTCCGAAAGAACAAACACATAATATAATATGGATGTATTTGTCATACTTTGTATGTGAGTAATATACAATACAAATAACGATAATAAAGCCTCTTGCCGGCAGATAGCCAATCATTCTTTAGGATAATGGAGTGGCACCTGCATAGGGGTGTCAAACAGATTTCAGTGCTGGTCTGTGCCACTCCTTGGACACACCTTAATACACATGACACATCAAAATACATGTATTGTTTATTTCTTTTATTACAATTGTTGTGTAACACTACACTTCATGAAATGTCATTGTTATGTGTCACTATGGAGAAAACAGAGCTCCCATTCAGTACGTACAGCTACAGGTGAAAGCATATCAATACTTCTATTTTTAAGTGTAAAAGTTGTTTGACCATACATTATTGACATTTTACAAGTCATTGTAAAGAATTATCAGGCGTGCTGTGATGAAGCATGGGGTGCAGGAGACAACTGCCAGATTATTCTACCCAAAAAAGTGAAAGATGTGAGGTTTTGTTGTGATAAAACTGACTGGAAAAAAATAATCATGTCAGGTCATATGAGCTGTCATACCTTTTATGATGGAGTGGAGATTGGGAGTGGGTGGATGTGTTGACCACTGTGCTGCATCAGGAACAGTTGAAGGGTTCAGGCTGATGAGGCGACAGGAGCCACTGAAGGGCAGGTGAAGGAGGCAGCTGTAGCTCTCAAAGGAGTCTTGGAAAGAATTGGAGCGAGCAGGCCGATGACTGTCCCCGCTGCTTAATAAGAACTGACGTTACACAACATTATCCACCTCAGCAGTCTGTGCTGCGGCTGGAACAAGTTATTTTTGAAAAAGAAGGTACAGACTGCATGGAAAGATGTGGCAATCTGCCATCTGACAGCTCAGGCTGTGAATCATGGTGCACAACTCAACTGTGCGCAGAGATTATTTGTCTCTTACACAGAAGTATCCTGTGACACACCTATTGTTTGTTGTCTGACTGCTTAATACTTCCATTGCCAACCCTCTCACTGCACCAACTCTACTGATTCACATGGCTGAAGCCTGATTATAATCTTAAAAGACCTGTCTGGCCTTTAGAACAACAGCTCATGTGGAATAAATCCATTCAAGGGAAGATTTTGTATGTCAAGTCTAGGGTTGTGCCGATGGACGATATCATCATCCATCGTGATGGTGGTGCCACCATTGGGATGCCACGCTCGCCACAGGGGAAAAGGTCCTGCGCTTGTCTTAAACTAGCAAAGACACTTGCGGCGGGCTTTGTGCTGTGCTGCGCAGGGTGCAAGATAGGGCCTCGTAAACATGACGCATCGTTATTTTTTGACGGGATAGATCAACCCATATTAGATTTGTACTAGTTGTAGCAGTGCTTCGGTTGTGTTTGTTTCCACCCAATATAGTCCCAAGTCAATATCTGCCTAGGAAATCGTCTGGTCTTAATCTGCATAGCTATCTCCTCTATTTTGTGAATATGCAGGCCACAAGAAGTAATTAGGTTGTTGTTGTTTTTTTGGCTCACTTTTTCTCTCTCTCTCTCTCTCTCTCTCTCTCTCTCTATCTATCTATCTATCTATCTATCTATCTATCTATCTATCTATCTATCTATATATATATATATGTAAATATGTGTGTGTGTGTGTATGGAAAAGGTAACTACATTTACAGAACAAACTAATACTTCTGTAAGTCAGTTAGAGGAACCAAAACAAGCAGGGGCCATATTCAAACATTCTGAGAAAAAAGAAGCTTACATAATGTTCAAGACATGAAAGTCAAAAGTTATTTGCTCATACACAACTTTTGCAATAATTTTACTTACAAAAGGAAAGGTCAGTCAGTAGCAGAGATGTTCACAAGTCAATTTTTGGAAGTCCAAGTCAAGTCTCAAGTCTGGCCACCTGATCTGTCCCTATCACTGTATTGTTAAATCTTATGAATTCAAAGCATGTGCTGTAGCTACCATCCATACAGTACAGTATCAGAACCAGTTGTGGGATAACTTTATGGGGTTTACTTAACACATCCCTTTAGCCCTCAGACCTGGTGAAATATTAATCTAAGTCTGTCACATTATATGGATACAACTATAAAGATACAATTTGCCTGTTTCCAGCATTAGCTCAACACTTTGCGATGGTTAGCTTCTTACCTGTGATATGCTAAATGTGTTTCACATTTTAAGTGACTGGGTGTGTTTTGAGATGCCTGATGAAGTTCAGCGTTGTTCATCCGGCATAATTTCTCTTTGGTGCCACACACCTTGCATGTAGCTGTTTGCTTACTGCCACTGTTTATGAAGTTATTGAAAGCATTATTTTATATGTGAGTGCGCACACATAAGGCGTAGCAAATGCATTTACGTTGCACATTACGGCAAAGGCCAGGGGACATGCATCTCGTCAAATACGTTTCCCCGATGTATGTGCACCAGTAAAAGAAAATAGAAATACATTACATTTAAAAAGCAATAATTGCATGAAAACAGGTTGTTGACAAGTCTTGAAGCTCGAGTCCGAGTCAAGTCTGAAGTCTTTTGGGGCCGAGTTGCAATTCAAGGCTGAAGTCAGCTGTTTGTGCGACTTAAGTGCGACTCGAGTCCGAGCCTCAGACTAGAGTCCCCATCTCTGGTCAGTAGTTGCCTGTCACAATCTGAAGGACTATAACTCATATCAGTTCTCAAAGCAATAGAAGAAAGTAAACAACGCAAGGGAAATTGCACAGAGCAGGAGAATTCCATCAGCCGTCTACCTGTTCAGGCTGATGTGCTAACCTTCCTTTTATTCTGTGTCCTCCCTGCAGGACTACACCATCACCATGTACTTCCAGCAGTCCTGGAGAGACAAGCGCCTCTCCTACACAGGCATTCCTCTCAATCTCACCCTGGACAACCGTGTGGCAGACTCGCTGTGGGTCCCTGACACTTACTTCATTAATGACAAGAAGTCCTTTGTACATGGGGTGACGGTGAAGAACCGGATGATCAGACTGCATCCCGATGGAACTGTGCTCTACGGTCTCAGGTGAGAGCTGTTTGCACTCTTTTTGTCAGAGCTTTGGTATTGGTTCTTTTTTGTATTTCCAAACTGGGACCAGGGAGCGTTAAAAGGGCAAAAGCAGGATTGACTATCATTTTTATGTGCTATTTGGTAGATGAAAGTGAAATTGATGCTCTTGCTTTTATTTGCTCTTAAACCCAGGAAAACCCCTCCGGCAGGGGCAACACGTGGCATAGTAACGAAAATGGCTATTTCATAGACATCTATTTATAGAAGTTCTGTTTTCAAAACATGAGGGCTTCCGGTTTAAGGATCCATAAACCAATTATATGTTGTCCAAAATGTCTTAGTGCAAGTATTTTAACAATAAAGCAGACAAATATACAACAGTATAGTATAGTAGTACATAGTACAAATATAATATTCATAATTATAAGAGCAAGTTGTGTCCGGGATAATTTTCTTATCAGTCTACAATAAGATGCTCGGTATAGCTGGAAACAAGAAATTCCAAGCTTTCTGAAAAATAAAGCATGATGATTGGGATGACACAGCGGCCGCTATGTCCCAAGGAACCTTTAAAAGAAGGAAGAGTCATTATGTCACACGAACGTCATAGGAATGTTTCTATTGAAGACAAGCACCACTAAAAAAAACTCCCCTGACTCTGTGACAAGCACAGTGCATGTCTTCACTGCTGCACAATAAAAGCCTTCCACTGGTTTGCCAATAGAAACTTTTAAAATAAGGCAGGACATATTTGGTGTGCATTAAACCACTAACCATTTGTCAGTTATACTGGTCTTCTCAGGGTTGGCCATCTCAGACTGTTGCGAGCTGAGATGTATTAGTTGCAGTGACAAACCACTTTCTCTGACAGTTGCTATCTCTGAGTGCTGTGCACCTGGGAAATGTATGCCAAAAAGTGCCTTTCTTCACTATTGCAACAGTCAAATATTAGTTGTCATATCAAGAGTCTTCTCTGTGACATAACTGCGTATTGGAGCACGACCGATAAAGGATTTTTAAGACCGATACAAATATTTGGTTATTTATATCATACATTTTTTAATACAGAAACGCATGTTTGCATATAGAAGCACTGCAGAATTCAGTTAGCAGCTGATTAGCATGGAGAAAATTCCTCAAAGGCTTCCATCAGCGGGGTAAGTGTTGCTCTATCTGTGTCTCTGGAGCTATGAGGGGAAAGCAGCTAGTAAATCATTTATGAAGCCTCTCCTGGTGCAGTGTACACACAGCCGTGCCCTCTGCAGCAGAGCACAGCTACGATGAAGTGAGATGCGTGGAGTTTACTGAGGAAACCGGTCACTGTCTGTAATTCAGTTCTCTGAGTTCAAAAGCGCCCTGTGTTTGAGAGAAGGAGGAATGATGACTTGGCAGTTTTCAGCTGAGATTTTTATTTATTTATTTTTTTAGCTTTGAGGCAATGCTGCACATTTCAATAAGGTACTGCTGCATACATGCAAGGCCTCTCCTGGACCAGCATCTAATTCCAATGTTTTAACTCATTGTAACATATTATGGTGTCATAGAGCTGCAGTGTTAATAATGTCACTGACCATTTGACTTTTTGGCTGTGATTTAATGCTCTCTTCATGTTCTAATGGGTCCCTCCCCCTCTCCACAGACCCCCAAGACTAGGTTTGAAGCGGAGTGGGGTCTGCGGAGTTCCCATACCTATAAAAATTACATAACCCCCATGAGACACCATCAAGGGTTCCTGGGATATTACAATTATTAAAATGAGAATAGCAGAATATAATGAATTGCTAAATGATGTCTAACCTCTAATCTACTTAAATAATAAGGTTTTATGCATTATGTTGTCCCCCCCATTCCATGCTTTAGAAATGCATTCTCTAAATTCAAAACACTGTCAAAAAGCTATTTAATTTAATTCAGCTCCATCCTGAAATCTAATCACATCTGAACCTGGAACTTTCTTTTAACAATTTGTTGTACATTATGAGGAAAGTAGTAAATTCCACCTCATCAAAACATATCTTGTCATATGTAGTGTCAAAATACCAAAACCTTTTACTTTTACAAAAAACATATACAACATATATTTCACATTTATAATCTATCTTAAATAGACAATAAATTCTCAATTTTGGCTTTTTGGCCAGAACTCCTTTTGTTTGTACCTTTTACCCCTGACATGGTACCCTTTTTTTTTCTTTCTTACGATACATCAATATTTCATTGTCCATTCCCCTCCAGTAGAAGAATTGTAATGACATATTTCACAGTAAGCCCTTTGGTTGGAAAATCCAGCAGCCTATTCCAGAGTTAATATTGTGTGTTATGTCTTTTAGTGTGTTGTTTTCTATGATCATGAAAGAACCGTCATCTTGCTGTGACTGGGATCAGGCTCCTAGGAACTTGTAACTGTAAAGACGGCTAAACTAAACTGTCATGTGAGCAGCCGTGACAGCGGTATCTGTTAGGATATCATACAGTAAGGATTGTTTTGCACAACCTTTCGTATGATATAGGAACCTGTTACATTAGAATGTGATGCCAAAATACTGTAGGTACATTTAGGTACATTTTTGAAAGCCCAAAAAAGAATCTACAGTGTCTCGTGTGGTCCATTATTTGCCACAGGCGTAATGCCATCTGTTCATCCTTTGCTCACATTAGTCTATATCAACAACGTTTTATTTCCAGGATTGTTCAGGTGTCACTGGAAATTCCATCGGATGTCCTATTTTCGGCTGGATGTCCGTTACCTTCTGCTTTCTTTGTGTTGTGTGGCGTTCTAAACTCCAGTGGATTTCTGAGGACTATGGTTACCTGGTCCTCAGATCTCTGCAGGGTGAATCCAGACAGCTAGCTAGACTATCTGTCCAATCGGAGTTTTCTGTTGCACGACTAAAACAACTTTTGAAAGTTCTTTTCGAGGCTATTTTGCAGCGGCACCGTTGCTCCGTCCGGCGCTCAGCGCTGGCCTAGACAATTGTGATTGATTAAAAGAAATGCCAATAAAGAAAGAACATGTTTTTCTCCCCTCCTGGAATGCTGTGTGCACTAGCCAGACCCTCCTCTACAGCGCTGTCAAGGAAGGTCTGGCAATGTGAGACTAGGCTCACATGAGCAGTGTGTGTTGATGGTTTTGGCTTGGTTATCACCATCATGATGTACAGGATTTGGTGATGGTGTGGCAGGTGGCTGAGCAGCAGGCCTCTTTCACAGTCGGCCAGCACAGGAACACAACCAACATGGTTATCATGGCAACACTTTATTTAGAGGAAGACATTGCGGAGACTATATAGTACACAGCATCCCTTGTGTAATTTTTTTTTTTTTAGACATGACTGAACGGTTTTCAATGGTCTTCTTCACTTTCCAGCCAGAAGAGAAAATAAAGATATAGTATTCAAGGTTGCTTTCAGTTATTACTATAAACTCACAGCAATGAGCTTCAGCAACTACTCTGAGAACATGCTTTGGCCATCCTACCCTCTCAGGCTGCATACAGGCTGCCCTCCTCTCTGATTGGTGGAGCCGTAACCAGCCTGAGAGGAAGATCTGCAGACCTTTCTCTACTATGCTGTGCTGTTTTTGTGGAACTGTTTCACTGAATCTATATTTTGACTATAGTTGACCATGTGTAAATATGTATAATATTCTACAAAGAAATACACGAAAATTGAACATCCATCAACGATAAGGCAGGAGAGTGCTCTTTTTGACAAAAATGCAACAAAATAACATCTGCAGTGACTGTTTTTTTTGTTGCTTTTGGTGGAGGTGTGTTAACATTCAGAGTCTTATTCTTAGTATAATAATTCCTTTTGAAAAGCCTTTTCAACATCAAGGCCAGGGGAATACAGTACATATTATTCCGGCATTTCTAACCCAATGTGGAAAACTGCGTACTGCTCTGCCCTGCTCATAAGAGATAGGCACAGTTAAATACAGCATAACTGCTAGGTTTTCACCAGATGAACTCAGCCCAGGTGACACACACACAGAGGGGGGGAAGGGGGGCAGCAGCATATCAGGACAGACCCGGAGTGCTTTCCATTTAGGCCCAAACAGGAAAGAGCATGTTGAAAAGGACAGAGAGCAGTGGCTAGATTTGTCCAAAACCCACAGTGGCGGGCCCTGCCTTCATGGCTGAGTGAACACAGGCCTTGTGGGCTGTCCTCATCATTCCCTGTCCCCTCCAAGGTAAACACTTCTCTGTATGTCCAGATAAGCAGTGCTTGATTTCCCCTAAGTCAGTTCACACACAACATATCCCATCTGCCTCGCTCCGAATCTCTTTAAAATTTTGATCTTTCCGTGACACTTACTCAACCGCCACGCCCCGACCCTTTCTTCTTTCTCCTTTTTTTGTGTTTAATACTGCCCTTGAATTTTTCATTCCACTGAGGGAGGCTGTTTACAGATTGAGAGAAAACATTATAGTGATGAAAATGCCAATCCTTTTTACGGTGTTATTGGCAGCTCGACGGAACGGCCTCCGTCTGCATCTCTGCCTGAGAACTCGTGACATAGAAGGCATCCATATGCCATATGTCCATCAATAAAAGAAGATTTAATTATGCTATTATATTATTATATAATCAAAACATGATTTAGTCCCTTCTCAAACGACTGCTACAAAAACTACACATATGAGCCACTTCTTTGCTTGGTGAACGATTTTGGAACAAAACCAGCTGTTTGTTGACTGTTGGTAGGACACAGGTAGCAAATAGATATTATCGGCTGATGTTAGGCATTACCCAATCTGTCTATTTTTTTTTTTTTTAAATATTCATCAGAATAATTTATAATGACAAATAGATGATTCTGATAAATGAATATTTAAAAAATGCACTGTCAACCATGTTATCTTAAGTTTGTATTTTTATGCATTTTATTTATAAGAACTTTAATATATTTTGATGTTCCTCTGTTCTGTCAATAAAACAAATTATTACCATATTATTTTTGTGAGAACTCATAAATAACTACAAATAACTAATGTTAGGGAAATCTGTTTGTTTTGTAACGCATTTCTTGTGTTTTTTTAAATATATATAAAAATCCAATATATCGGCATATCGGATTTTTAAATAACCAAATATTCGTATCAGTATCGGCCTTAAAAATCCTTTATCGGTCGGGCTCTAGTAGCCAACCCTTTCCACCAGGTCTCCTCTCCAGGAGGTTTTGCGACATTATAACATGCTTGATTCTACTTCTTAGATTTTGAAATAGGACAGAGATGACAACAGTAGCCTCCTGAAGCTTTGTGAATCATTTTCTTTATTTTCTTAGCCCGCTAGAGGAAGCTCTCTGTTCAACAAAGAGTCGGAAGTACAATTGGCATTCCTTAAGCCTTTTTCTTTAAACCAAAAGCAACAGTTTCATTTGGCATCCATTACAGGAAAACATTGTTTTAAAATGCATACAGACACAACCAATGCCCCTGAGTTTCTGGCGAAAATAGTCTATTTAACCCTTCTCGAAACTACCCATAGACCCAATTCTGCATTTTGTTCTGATGGAGACTGGATTTCTTTCCGCTAAATAAAAATATTAAGAAAAGCAAATAAAGAAAATAAAATAAAAAAACAAACAATGTATAGTCTCGTACAAAAGTAATCCCTCTAAATCATCACTTATGAGTCACTAGAAGTGTGTGGCAGTGTCTGTATTTGCAGAGATGCTACCTTCTGCCTGTATGTAGTTATTGCTGTGTTTGGGACACTGGTGTGCAACCCCTATCAATGGGTAAGCACACATCCAATAAGAAGCTAGAAAAATGGCGGACACAGCACAGAATCTGGGTTTGTCTTTCACTTTGGCTGCCGTATGTGATGCTGCAGGTGGTATACTGGGCGGTTAGTGGGCGATCGCTTCTGGTGTCGTTGAGCCAGGTGGAGGAGGAGGCGACTTTAAATGTTGTGTTCACACAACACATTCTGACTCGACGCTTGGCCAGGTGCCTTTGGCGTTTGTTACTGACGCAAAAAGTCTTCTTTTGTGTCAAGCCCTTTGGCATCAGTTGGAGACACACTTGGTCGGAACTGTTTGCGTCATCTTTTGACGCACTTTGTGACAACTTGGAAGAAATTACCAGTTGCGTCAGCTGTTCTAGTGCAGCGGAACCACCCCTTCAGCACTGATTTTTTTGATTATTTTCCGGTGCGCGACAGAAAGGAGAGAGAGAGTATTGCCTTGTATGAGGATTGAGTGGACCGAGACGGAGAGGAAGCAGTACGTAGAGTCGGTGGAGCTACAGCTCAGTTGCGCGGCAGTGAAAGTAAAGGTTGTTTTAATCCCTTAACGTAACACGTTTGTCTAAATCGCTACTGACGGCTCCATTAACAGGACTCTCAGTGTCACTTTGTGACACTCTGGGTTGGCCCTCTAAGCTTCACTATGTCGCCTTGGTTGGGACTCTTGGCGTCACTTTTTGGCGCTCTGGGTCTGAACTTTTGTATTATTTTTTGATGCTCTGGGTCAGGTATCTTGGCTTCAGTTTGACACTTTGAGTAGGGACTTATGTTTAACTGACATGCGACACGAGAACGGGACAGTTAGGTTTACCAAAAAATCGTGGGTGTGGTTACAAAATGTTTCAGTTGCGCAGAACAAGAACGGGACATGAACCCTGGTCTTCTGGGTGAAAGTCCTGTGTTGTGTCTTTCATACTTCTCGCTCTTAATACTTACAGCGCCGTGGTTGAGCTGCTGCTCTGTCTGGTGCATTCCATACAGATGTTAAAATTGTGCTTTTTGCCTTGGTATCTGACGCTGAGAGCCACTGACCAAGCGTCAGTATTTGACAAGTTAAGAATGAGAACGGGTTGGTTTCCAAACAAAAAGCAAGAATTCCTGCATCATATGCCTTTTTAAGGTGGAGAATCCAATAAAAAGAAGGTACACGGACTGTTGAAGTTTGTCCTTCTCATTTACAGGTTCTGTCAATCTGATTAACTTATCAAGTATGTGTGATTTCTTCTCTACAGCCTGGCAGGTAATACAATAATATGCAGATATACTTATCAATATATGTGCTATCAGTACTACTTTTGCTTCTTCTCTGTCCTGAAATCATTTTCTCAGATACTGGGAGGACATGTCTCTTTCCTTCACCACTCTGGCTTCAGCTTTTCAGTTTTCTGAAGGAGCTTGAGATATTTCTTTTACACTGACATGCTGCAGAATCATTATCCCCTGCAGGCTCCCACAATTATTCATCCAGTGTGCTCACTGCCGACACAAGGGCTATATTTAGGTTTGCCATAATGACCTCACCACTGACTGGCACATACACACTTTGGTTGTGAGTAGCTCAACACCTTGGTTCTGCGAAGAAGACATATGGTCTTTTTGTTTATAGTTAGTAGTCCACACCCCAGCAGAATCAGACCTGTTTGGCTGTGACTGATGGAGAATGACTGTCCTCAATAGCAAAAGAGATAAAAGATGACCGAGCAGCCCGCTGGGCCTGTGCTGGTGCCCAGTTTATAACGAGTTATAGTTTGATGGTATCGCATTATAACCCAATTTGACATGATAAATTAGCATCCTTGCACATGTGGTTTTTGGACATACAGCACAGGTTAGAGTGAATCACCTTGCTTATACATTGGCCAATTAGTAGCTATCAAAATAGAGTTTGCCCAGATTTTGGGGCAATAAAATATCTGAATGTCAAATTGGTGATGATTGATGTCTGCGTGCTTGTACTTTTGTGAATGCAATGCAGAGCTGCAGTTAATCAGAATCGAGTATTGTCTTCTCCTCTTCTTTTTTTTTTTACAGTAAATAAATGAAGTAAGTCTTTCAACACTCATCCACGTCTGAGTGAATGACATAATTATGCCACTCGAAATAATTACAAACTCAGGCCTCCTATCTGTCAAACATCTCAACTTCAGTTTGATTTAGATAAGATTTTTCAAAGCTAATAATTTAAAGCTAAAACTGTTAAAGGTTGGTTTTTGTCTGTGCAATTTTATCCCTATGGGATGTATTTTATAAACAACCCATATATCTCCTAATATTATTTAACCTTTCATATTTATTCTGTTGATTTGATATTGGCTGTAATTTTAGTTGTGGCTATTTTTTTCTATTTTAATTGGAATATGCATTGGAGAGTGCCCAGATTAAGCCCCTTTGAGGTTCTTTTGCATCTCTCCTTCACAGCCTTTATTGATTATGTGTATATTAATCTGTAGTATTTGTATATGTGTAATCCAATAAACTAAACTATAGAAAGACAAAAATTGTGACCAATGCACCTTTAACGTTTGGAATTGCCCGTAATGATATGTATACGTCTACACTCACCTATAGGATTATTAAAACCACCATACTAATGTGTTTGACCCCCTTTCGCCTTCAGAACTGCCTTAATTCTACGTGCCATTGATTCAACAAGGTGCTGAAAGCATTCTTTAGAAACGTGGGGCACGAAGCTCCCGTTCCACCACATCCCAAAAATGCTCTATTGCAGAGGTCACTAATAGGCGGACCGCGGTCCGGAGCCGGACCCAGCCGCCGTACTGTCCGGACCCGGATCAAAATCAGTATATTATTGACAAATATTGACTTTTGACGGAGCGTTTCTATTTTAACCTGCGCAGCCTTTCCAGCATTTATGGTACTGCTTTAGCACTCTGGCACGGCCCAGGAAACTCACAGACCAACAGCATGCGTTGTTAATCTTGTCATGTGATGCTATTAAGCCAATCAATTCTGTGCATTCCGATAACCACTGTTACTCGAGAAAGAAGAGTGAACAGAAAAGTGGACAGCGAAAACGGAGCTTTCAATCAAGAATGGACAGATTCATACATGTTCATTCTTCCCACGGGCAGTTCAAAACCGGTATGTCTCATATGTTCAGAGACTGTCGCGATTATCAAAAGCAGCAATGTGAAGCGCCACTATGAGACAAAGCACAACTCTCTTGACCAAATATACCCACTGACATCCGGACTGAGGGCACAGAAAAAAAATCTATGAACCCAATATGATCGATCCAGCAAAATCCTAACGCATTCATTTACTGCCCAACAACATGTCAATTAATGTTCCCTTAAAGAGATTTTGGGTAAACATAAAAACCAAGGACAAGGAGTGCATGAGTGCGGTAGCTGAAACCTTACTTGAGGGAAAACAAAAAGAAGACTTGTGTGAAAAAATCAACCAAATACCTATGTCAGCATCATCAGCCACAAAGAAAACAGAAATATTAACCCAGGATGTGCTAGCTCAGCTGGATGAAGCAATTCACAAGGCACCATGCATAGGCTTAGCTGTAGATGAGTCCACTGATGCGTCTGACAATGCTCAGCTGTTAGTTTTTGTAAGGTTCTTTAACAAGGACAAGGAAGATTTCTGTGAATATTTGTTAAGTGTCACACCCCTTTAGACCAGTACAAGAGGAGAGGACATCTACCTGGCCATAAAGGAGATGTTAACAAAAGAGGGCAATAAAGCTGAATCAGGTGTTAAAACTGTTGTGATTATAACATTTGTTCAAACTTAAGATGTGAAAGGGTGTTAACTAAAAAGTAAAAGGGAAACTCAAACTATACTTTTTATTTCATTTTTATAAAATTTAGCACTTTATTTTGAGATACTCAAAGTACTTATTATTTATGATCAATACAGTTCAATATATAAACTGACAATAAATATTGTTGAAATAATATTGAATTGTACTTTTATTTTGACAGTAGTTTGTTGACTAGGATACTTACATATTTTCATACAACTATTAGGCTGTGGTACTGAATGATAACGCAAGTTAGTCATTGTGATGTTGTGGACCTTTGCTTGACGAAATCTTCTCTAACTGGACCTCTTAGAATTTTAATTGAATACCCCTGCTCTATTGGGTTGAGATCTGGTGACTGGGGGGGCCATTTTAGTACAGTGAACTCATTGTCATGTTCAAGAAACCAATTTGAGATGATTGGAGCTTTGTGACATGGTGCATTATCCTGCTGGAAGTAGCCATCAGAGGATGGGTACATGGTGGCTATAAAGGGATGGACATGGTCAGAAACAATGCTCAGGTAGGCCGGGGCATTTAAACCATGTCCAATTGGCACTAAGGGGCCTAAAGTGTGCCAAGAAAACATCCCCCACACCATTACACCACCACCACCAGCCTGCACAGTGGTAACAAGGCATGATGGATCCATGTTCTCATTCTGTTTACGCCAAATTCTGACTCTACCATCTGAATGTCTCAACAGAAATCGAGACTCATCAGAACAGGCAACATTTTTCTGGTCTTCAACTGTCCAATTTTGGTGAGCTTTTGCAAATTGTAGCCTCTTTTGGGTCTTCTGCTGTTGTAGCCCATCCGCCTCAAGGTTGTGCGTGTTGTGGCTTCACAAATGCTTTGCTGCTACCCCGAGAGACTATAGACATAACAGATTGAGGGATAAGTTGGCTAAAGAAGGCCAATGCATTTCTTTAGCCTAGATTTAAAACCAGAAATAGAGGAAGCACATCTGATATATATCAGCAGCTCGTTCCACAGTTGTGGAGCAGCAACTGCAATGGCTTTCAAAGGCAGATTTGTAATCAAATCTAAGACCTCGGGACTGAGTGCCGCTGAATAAGATCTGTAATGTAAAACGGGGCTTGACCATTAAAAGCCTTGAATGCGATCAGAAGGTTCTCATATTGGATTTTAAAGTGAACAGGGAGCCAATGAAGAGAGGCTAGCACTGCTGGGGTGATGTGCTCACACTTTTTAGTACAAGTCTACATTCTTGCAGCTGCATTTTGGATCATCTGTAGGTGACTTACTGAAGACGGTGAAAGGCCTAAATATATAGTGAGTTGCAATAATCCAGTCTGGATGTAATGAAGGCATAAATTACTTTTCCATATCATGGAAGGACATAATTGGCTTGAGTCTGGAAACGGTTCCTAACTTATAGTAATGATTTTTAACAACAGAACAGATTTTTGTCAAGACAGGGTTTATGCTGCATTCAGACCCCAAAAAGCGATCCTGTGATTTGCTGCCGCTGCAAAATAGCCTTGGGAGGGAACTTGTTTTGGAGTGTGTGATGACAATTTTACTCAAAAAAAAGGAAAAAAAGGTAAATATAATGTGAGTGTCGGTCCTAGCTTGGAGGATGTGTTTCGAATCGACCAGAGTTTAGAGTGCCAACACAAAGAAAGCAGAAGGTGAGGTATACCCAGCGGAACCTCTGGCGGCACCGGAACAATCTGGTAAATAAAACGATGTTGATAAAGACTACTGGCACACTTTTCTCTGGCGTTGACTTGGCGTCTGAGGAGTTTATCTATTGGCCCATCCCTTCTCTGAAAATGTAGGAGCAAAGGTTTAAATTGGCATTATTTGATCAATCAACCACACAGTATTTGTAATAGTTCTTCTATTTCTTGCCTAATAAATCTTTACAGTCAGCTGTGGTGGTTGCTACAATTTGGAAAACAGTAAGCAGTGTGTGAGTGCTTTTGGGTCTACCTAGCACATGTAAAGAATTTAGGGATTCATATGACTTTGACACTGACATGTAAACCCAGTTGGCTCAGTGAAAGACTCAATGATTTCCATTATGGAACGGATGAAATGCAACATCCTTACCTTATAGTCACAGAGTTGACACAATCTATTTTTACTGCACGTCCACACTCTCTGCACCTACCTTATAATTATTCTAGTGCTTGCTAAGTGTGTCCAGGACATGGATCCACAGCCCCAGAATATTCAGCAAGATAAGAAAAATAATGAATATTTATGTCTTAAGGGGCTTTTTACGACCTGACACTGTAGAAGCTGAGTATGAGGAGATGTGCACGCATAGCTGGACACTCATTCAGCAGAGTGAAGAGAGATGATCAAGGCGGAGCATCAGTGGATTTTTATTGGCTAACAAAGTCAGAATTGTCAGCACTTTTCTCTCACCAGTACACTCTAAGAATTACATCTGTACAATAACAGAAAAAA
Organism: Percina caprodes; assembly: GCA_013375575.1. Classification (NCBI taxonomy): domain Eukaryota; kingdom Metazoa; phylum Chordata; class Actinopteri; order Perciformes; family Percidae; genus Percina; species Percina caprodes. The sequence continues at coordinate 4,015,340 of JABXJD010000022.1, read as the reverse complement.
GGTTCTCGCAGCTCATTACCGAGCCCTCGTCCCGTAATTAAAAACAGAAATGATGTGTGTATAGCTACAGTTAAATACAGAACAATTACAAAATACAGAACAATTTCTGTTAGGCCTGTATAAAATTCTCTAATAGAAAGCTGCATAGTTAGTAAACTTCTGAAAACATTGAAAAAAAACTTAATGAATGTTAAAAAAAAACGGACAAAGGTCAAAAAAATTAACGAAAACGTCTCAAAGGTGCCACAAAGGTCGAAAAAGCAACCAAAAAAACGATAAATGTTGAAAAAAGTGACAACGTGAAAGTTGGCAGGGCTTTTAATTAACTCTTTTGATCACCAGCTGTCATGGCTAGTCAATTTTTTAAGTTTCTAGCCAATCAGACTTTTCACAAGCCACATATAGTATGTTTGATTTAGTTTTTTCCCTAACGAACTTTACTTTAATCTTAGCTCCTCTGGTTTGTTTCGCGCCATTCCGTTTGTCTTCTTCTTCAGCATTACTCTTAACCCATGCCACGTGCTAGGCACCTTACAGTTAAGCCTGTATGAAACGTTACAAGAAAGTGTTCATGAGAAATGTAGGATTAGAATTACAAGCAGCGTTGCCAGATCAACTTTACGTTTCCAAGCCAAACACACATTAAAAACGCCCAAATTTCTTGGCGGACAACAGACCAATCTGGAAACCTTTCTGCAGCCAGCTGATTCAAACAGATGCAGAGTTATTTGCTTCATTCATCACCGGCCAAATTGCTTATAACTTTACAATGTTACCCTCCAAAGTTAATTGTTACCTGCATTTGGCGTGTTGGCGGGTGTCAATTTAAAGCCATGAGCACTTGTATCGGAAATACCCAACCCTACTGCTGAAAGGTTGTTTTCTGCCTCTGGGCTGTATGTGTTGTACATTACCATGCTGTGTGCTGCGGTAATAACACACAATACCTGAGTGCGGACATTCTTTCTCAACCTTGGGATAAATTGTTCCCTTGAGGGTTTATTTACCAGCCTTTTCTGGAGCTTTCCACCACATCTCACAGTCTTCATCAGTTTGCTCACTCAGACACTGCTAAATCAACAGGGACCCCAAGAAGCATCCGTGAGGAATCCCCTATATTGCATACAGCCCAGCCCTTAATCAAATCATTTCATTTTAAAATGTATTGGCATAAAGTGTCACTGTTCTAACAACCAAAAAGCCATACACACTTACTCTATATTAGCTTTTTTATGGTGTCAGGATTATGTCATATCTGTCGAGCACGATAAAACATACTCACAAGCAAATTCTATTACTTCATGTGCATCAAGACTTGTACAGGCAGCTGCAAGTGTGAAACAAAACATAGGGATCCCAACAACAGAACAGATGAGACATTTACACATCACTTTATTTACGTTGCTGTCTTGCGATGGATCGCTAATGCCACCCAGTACAAGAACTTCCTACGAGCTTCCTACCTCAAAGCTGTCAACACTTTTCATCAATTGTACAATCACATTGTGCCTTAATTTTCTGTATTGACTAAAAAAAAATGAAAACCATAATAAAGAGGGCCTTGAAAGTGACACCATCTATCAAATGCTATCTGTCTGTCTGTCTGTCTGTCTGTAGCTTTTAAGCCACCATAATAGTTGATGGACATACATCATTAATCATTACTATTGATCATTATTATTAATCATTAATCTCCTCCAGAATCAGCTGTTAATCAAACGTGCATCGGCCCATCCACTTCTTCCTTTCAGAAATTAAAATAAATGTGTGCATTTTTTTGTGACCCTGAAAAGATTTGTGCAGGTTGTTTTCCAGGTAGACCAGTGGGTGGCCATGTGCCTAAACAGGTGGCAGTTTGAATAATGTATTGGAGCTCAGGGATGCGTGATGTACTATGGCTGGGGAAACGTTTCTAACCACTAAAGGCCTGGGTTTGCTGTAGACAGTACAGTACAGTACACACACACACACACACACACACACACACACACCCACACACACACACACACACACACACACACACACACACACACCTACACACACCTACCTACCAGCTTCTTCATCCTTGTGCACCATCATTCCTCGAAGCTCTATCCATTGAAAGACCAGTAGGGAAAAAGTGAGAGGGGAAAAAAGCAGGTAGCCTAACTACTATATTGAGTACTGTACCACTAGCATGCAAAATGGAAACATTTCTGAGCATAACATATCCCAAAAAGAACATGTGACATGCCCAGCTAAGACGTGCCTGTAATAAAAGGTGAAAGCAAAGCAAAATGGTGTTCAACTTTTTTTTTATCTGCCAGTCACCCCCTCACCTCATTTTATTCTAAGCCTATAATCAAAAAAATAATAATTTGGTAAGCATATATGGATATATACATTCATAACTCCCATAATATCTTGCACATCTTACCTATGCAGACTATTAACACATTTTTAATTAACATGTGAAAGTACATTGTTACAGAGGTTTATCTTTCTAAATAGAACAGGTTCATTTGAACTTTTTGATTTTGATTGATTTTGAGAATTTAAATATGAATTATTATTATTATTATAAATTTTAGTTTAACTTAAAGCTCTCTGTTTCCTGACTGAGTATATTGCAGAACTCACTTATGCATACCTCTCACATTTGTCCTACAGTATATATCCACTGTGCTGCCAGGCCAAGTTTGCAGTTGGAATGATTGCTACTGCAATGTCAACAAGACAATTGCTTGTCCATAAGTCCTGTAATATGTTGTCCCATTACAGCATATTATGTTATATGACTAAATGGTTTTAGTGGTTTGCAGGGATGTGGTTTAATCATGTTTTCTGTTTCGAACAAATGATGATGATGACTGAACCTTTACAAACCCATAATCAGCTGGATGAGGCTGTAATACAAGACCCGCTGCCGTTGCAAACCAGATAAATGGGACTGACACTCTAAACGCCCACAGCCTCAATCTCGCAAAGAACTCACCAGACACCTTTTTACTGGGGAGCTGTTTTATTATAATAAATATAAATAGATGAGATTAGATTCAATTTTTGTGTCATTGCACATGCCACAAGTACATAGCAACGAAATGTAGTTAGAGTCTTGCCAGAAGTGATTAAATATTATATGAATTATATACACAGTGCCAGGTATGAAATGATATATAAATATATGGATATGTGTCCACATGAGTGTCTCTTACTACAGGTATGTGCAGTCTATAAACAGGCTATGGCTATAGTAATACACAATAAATAACTATACAGTATGTACAGTGAAGCACATTTTGAGTATTGAAGGGATTATACAATATGTACAGCAATTATACAATATGTAAAAAAATATGTAGATTTGGTAAGGAAGTCAGAGTTGTGTTAATATATTTAACGTTTTTGTTAAAAAAAAAAAAAATGTTTTTTAAATAAATAAGAAGTGCCCTTTTTTTTTTTTTTTTTTACTTGAGCCCCTGCTAACCAAAATGTCTGTGCACTTCCCTGTTAGTGACTCTCATCAACACATCAAAGCTCAGAAATAAAATAAAAATGAAAAAAATTACTCAATCATTAATTCTCTTCTGTGCCTCTAAAACTCAAGTGTTTCCTCCTTCAGATGTAAGATTTCAAAGGGGGAGGGAAGTCGCTTTGCGGGTTTCACCCGATTTCCTGGATTTTAGTGTTAATTCTTACTCATAGTTGTAATAAAGATTGAAAACAAGGCTTTTCAAAGAGAGGAGAGCTGCAGCCGTGACTTCAGCAGTGCAAAGGCAATTATGGGAAAGAAACGGAGAGTTCAGTTCCAGTCGTGATGTAAAAGGATTTGTGTGATTGAGGGCTGCGTAGGTAGGAAGTGTGCTGTGGGATTCAACGTGAGTGGGAAGGGTATTGTTTATTCCTTTAGAAAGTCAAGTGTTTTCCCCTGGCATCATGAAATGAAATATTTTTCCTCCTTTGAAACCTGAATGCTGTGTCATGTCGTGGGCTGAATTTGTCCGTACACTAAAGGAGTAATGTAATGGGAAATGTGTTAGTGCTCTTGTCTCGCATTGCCAGACCTTCCTTCACATTACTGCAGAGGCTAGTCCACACAGCCTTCTGGGATGGGAGAAAACGTGTTCTGGTTTATTGGTATTTCTTTATACCAATCACAATTGTCTTAGGCGGCGCCAGACATAGCAACGGTGCCTCTGCAAAATAGTCTCGGGAAGGAACTTGTTTTGGTGGAACATGTGTATGTTTGAAAGTTGTTTTACTCATGCAACAGAAACCTCAAATTGGACAGATAGTCTAGCTATCTGTCTGGATTCACCCTGCTGAGATCTGAGAAAAGGTTAACCATAGTCCTCTGTAGAGTGTAGAATGCCAACACAAAGAAAGAGGAAGGTGACGGACATCTGGCCGAAAATTATGGACATCTGGCAGAATTTCCAGCAGCACTTGAACAATCCCGTAAATGAAACGTTGTTGATATAGACTAGTGCCTGTGATGGATTTGTCCTCAAATATCCGTATACTGTTGACTTAAAAAACTTATTTATTTTTTTTTTTTTCAGGATCACCACGACGGCTGCCTGCATGATGGACCTGCGCAGATACCCACTGGATGAGCAGAACTGCACCTTGGAGATTGAGAGCTGTAAGTGGCACTGAGTTTGTTTTTGTGTATTTGCATTTATGGAGAGTCATAGCCCCAATGTCACAGGTACCAAAAATTTCCTTCATGTCTGTAGTTGGTTTCAGTTGGTCGGGACCAAAGAAACAACTAAAACACTGGTGCCTTTTAGCTCTGGTCCATTTTATTTTCTGACTGACTGAAGAGGAATAAACATGAAGTTATAAGCACTTACAGGTAACTCATTCATTGGACAGTTTTGGTGATGTCATCGTGCATCATCTGGCCACCTGGAGTGGAATTCAGCTTGCAAACATGCTTCAGAGGTCAACAGTTTTTTTAAGATTATGTTTTGGGCTTCTTCACCTTTAATTTTCGACAGGACATTTAAGTGAGAAAGGAGAGAGAGGGAAAGACATGCAGAATCCCTGGACTTCTGTGTCGAGGCATAAACCTATCAGTATGTGTGCGCCTGCTCTACCACTGAGCCAACCTGGCCACAGAGCTCAACAGTTTGGTTCTGGAAGTAGACTCCCATTGATTTCCTCCATAAGGATTTTGATTATCAGCCATAATGTCCAAACTATCTGAGGAAGATGGACCACGAGCCTCGAGGTCGTGGAACGAAAGTTTCTGCTCCTGTAGAAGTTAGAGGTCGTATGAAATCAAACTTGTATCAATATACAATACGATATATTTCAATACTCCTTCAGGAAGACAGGAAACTCAGAAAGTTGGGGGACGACGCTGCTTGATAATACATTGTGGTTAAGCCTTGTATTGTTCTCCCGGGTCAAAAACGGACAAAAATTGGACATTTTTGTCCCTCAGACTTTTTTTTAAATTATCACCACCTTACTACCTCTAGTTTTAACCCTCATTTATATAGAATTATACCTAATATTTGAGTTATAAAAGCAGAAATTATGAATTATTTTGACTAATAGTTAAGATCAGAGGAATGTACAGATGAGTTTAGTCAGGAATGAAAGTAATCAATTGTATTTGCAAAGAGCGCTGTATGGAATCCAATCCATTTTTTGTGGTAATTTGGATAAAAAGAAATATTTCAGATATAGACATTTTTTAAAGGGGTCGAATTTAACCTGAGGACCACAGGAGTGTTAAACTGTACTGTCTACCTTAATCTCTCCTCAATTGAGAGTCAATGAAATGCTTCACAAATTTCTTCACGTGTGTGAAATGAGTTGTGCTGCTCTTGAGTACGTCCATATCAAATTCTGCTGACAGACAGCAGGCAATGCTGCATTATTAATCTTTTTGTGTGTCACAAAGATCTCAACAAAAATAAATAAATGACTTCACAATATTAGTCCTGGATCTTTCAGAAAATTAAGAACAGGTAGAAAAGGTAAAAGACATCTTGTAGTGTAGTATTGCTTTTAAATTCCTGCTAAAATATTTACCATCACAAACTCCTGTAAAAGATTACGTACATTTTAGGATATGGATTATAAACATGCTAAACCTGGGGGCCATCCAATATGTGAAAATGTTGATCTGCATATTATAAACACACAGAACTTTGCCACATCTAACAAGCTGCTGTCATTCAAACACTTGCACACACTGACGTCACGTTCAAGGTTTTCACCCACAGTAACACTGTGTTTCGAGCCAATTTGTCCATGTTATTTTAAAATGATTACTACGTAATTAACCCACAGCTTAAGGACACACATTCATCAGAGCTCACTGAGGTTGTTAAATTTCATCCAGCTATAAATGCTTCTATTCTACAATTCTCGTCACTTATTGTTCTTACTCCGTACCTCAGGTCAGAATCCTCTCCCTGCAGAAGACTCTTTGGTTACCAAGCTCGTACAGCACTTCACACCGACTAATGCACATTTTTTCTTCAATCATGCCATGGCCAAAGTGCTTGAGTTAAATAATGGATTCCACCAACATACATAGTTAATGTCCCACACAGGTTATATATATATATATATATATATATATATATATATATATATATATATAATATTTCAGGGCCTGTTTCTTGTTATGAGCTTACCACCCAACATCTGGATCCTTGCCAGGCTTCTCACACATAGGGCCCCTTACCATAAACCCTTTTGAACCTTCCTTTCCCAGAAGAAAGGTCCCTCTCTAACATCCTACATGAAATACCAATAAAGGATATGAAAATAAAAAATACATTTGGATACCTGCAGAAGGAATATTCAACCTATCATCAAGTATTGAAAAATATCTTGTCATTTAATACCCAATTTCAGTCCCTAAGGAGTTAATCCCAGCAGCCTCAGTGAGCCAGTTAGCATGCAGCATGCTTCTGTCTAACGTTGCACGTTGCAGAGACACACAGGAAAAGCTCTACGTTACGCACAGAAACAGGGCTAACATGGTAGGAGCAATATTCCAATATATCGGCCAACATATATTTAAAAAGAAAATCCAGGAAGGCGTTTCAAAAAATGAACTGATTTCCTTAACATTAGTTATTTGTAGTTATTTATGAGGTATGAGCAGAATAAACGTAAGAGTCGCATCAATAAATCTATAAATTTACTCAAGAAAAATGTTGATTGTAAGACTTTTGATATTGAAGTACTTACATTTCACAGCAGCTAGAGCTGTAACAATTTAAAATGTTGCCGTACTATAAATTTTCTCCAAAATAATTGCGATTGACAATATAATGGTCTCTTTCAGCCAAATAAAAAAAAAAAAAAAAATCTATATATGTATCTATTTTTCAGACAAATTAAACTTTTGAATGAATCCCAGGATACATATTTTGGTTATATCAGTGTTATGTGACCCAGAAAATAATTAACACAAGTAAACCATGCTTCTTTATTGAAACTTGTTTTTTTCTTAAATGATAATACAACTGATAATTACCATCAATCAAAGCAGTTAATTAAAGAAATACGAAGAAACTGCGATACTTGAAAAAAAATATTGCAATTAGACAATTATGCAATAATTGTTACAGGCGTATCGGCAGCTGGGTTCTTGGGCATCATAAGATGACGTGAGAATCCATCTGGTTAGCCTTCAAGAATTGTGTTTGTGTCCGAACCACCGTGGCTCGGACCAATCAGCGTCCCGTGAATCCACTCTTCCCCTGACTGGCCTCGGCAAGAGATGGCAGACAGATGGTTCATTCAGCATCTGCCAAGTATATTTGGAAAGTGCCTGCTGTTTTCCAAAACCGTTTCCAATGGTGGCTTCTCAGATGGTTCTGAACCATCTGGTGCTTCAGGTTAGCAATCTACCACCAAGTAAGAAAAAAAAAATACTAGAACAAATCAGTGTGGCATCTGTGTTTCTGAAGTCAACATAGAGATGCTATAATTTACAATAGGAAAACATTCAACAGACTATTTACATTTTTTTAAATAATGCATCCATAATAATGAAGAATGTGTGCAGCCAAACTGCACCTACTGTAGTTTAATGATTTTTGTTTCACAAAATGTATTGTGTCATATTTAAACATCCTTCCTAATGTCAAATGTGAAGGTCTTCTCACATACATTAGGTGGATGAGAGAAAAAAACAGAAGGCAAAATCATAACAAAGCCCTTCCAGTAATGAGAAATGGCTAATTCCCTAAAATCCTGCTGCTGCCTCTAGATAAGATGAAGAATCTGAAGAGAGAGATGAGCTAGCCCAATTAAATTGGTCTAATTACTGAAAGGGCAGCTGTTTCACTCTGGTTCAGGCTGTAGACACAGCCCAGAGACTCACTTGTTGTTTCCGTTCAGCCCGTGGGAAACTGCAAGATGTTCAGCGGAACAGAAAAGGAGAGGCCTACTTTCAGCATTATCAGTCCCACTGATTTGACGATGATTTATTTTTCTTCAATTTCTCCTAAAATCTGAAGGACGTATTTGTGACACTCCCTGTGTTGAGTGGATGCTGATGAACCAAGAGCATTTCATGGGTCATTTGTTTTTGATTCTGGTCAAATGAACAAGCCTGTAACGTTTTGTAAGAAAATAATTCAACAAAAGTAGCACATCCAAAGTTTTGAGTCAAATATTGCAGTTAAAAGCTCCAAATTAAAAAATAAAGATTTCAAAAATCCTGCAGTAGGGCTGCACAATATATCTCCTTTTTATTCCGTCATCACAATATCAACTGCAGTTATAAAATTGATTCTTTTGAATCTTCTTCTGAAGGATTTTGTATAGATTGTGTAAACTTGTGGACCACATTTGAATTAGGGACTGTTCATTTTTTTATTTAGGGGCTACCAAAAAAGACCCTCCCTTTGCCAATAATACATTTATAACTGTCCAAAATGATTGGGGAGAAAAGGCATTACCCTCCCCTACAATTTATTGATGTCTTCTGTTCTGATTTGCGCTTGTTAAAGATGTACAGATATTCTTTGTTCATTTACAACCATGACATACATGACTAACCTCTGCCTTCTCATCTTACACATCACTCTCCACTGTTATGGCAACCATTTCAGTAGATTTACTCACTAACGTTGTGGAAACACAATAAGTATGGAAACTGGAAACTAAATGCACACTTCCTTGCTCCTCTAGTAAACTAGTATTCACATGAAATAAAACAATAAAACATTGAGATCATTCAACAAAGCACACTGGGTAATAACAAGTTGTGCATTGCACACGTGAACTGGTTGCTATGGACTCGTCACTAGGCTTCCTCAGTCATCGTATATTTTAACATAGGTAAAGCTGCCAAAGCTGAACATTATCCAAAACTCCATTTCTCAGACGAGAGTTAATTTAGGAGCTTGCATGCTACCGCTCCTTCCTTCTCAAATGACTTGAAAAGGCTTTTACAAATGATCACCAGGACCTAAAGGATATTTGTGTCGGGTATGACTGCAGCCTTGGGGACCTCCCGTCTCGTGCTGTCCACGAGCTTTGACTTTTAAAAATAAAAGCTTGAGTCTGGTCCGCTAGGTACGTTAGAGTACTACAAAATACGGCAATCATGCTAATTAATACAATTCTTTTTTAAGCAGATGTCTTAGTTACAACACAATGGAACTAGTAAACTTCTAATAAAGAGAAGTCTAAGTCTAAAGCAGTTTTGTGTTTATATGTGCGGTCAGGATTTATTCATTTTGGGAAATTGCACATTCTCTACAAAGCTACAGCTCAAAATGTCTGGCTGACTGAAGAGGGAGGGACCCATCAGCTAGCAATGGGGGCCAAGACTGAACGCTACATGGAAAACTATGCACCAAACAAGCCACTTTGAAATTTTGCTGTTTGTTGGGTGACCCTCCCCCTAGACTAAAAAAGTTTAAAAAGAATAAAAAGATATGACCCTCCCCTATTTTCCTCCGGTGGTCCATTCCATAAACACCGAACAGTCCCTCTATCCACAACGTTTTACCTCTGGGATTGTTCAGGTGCCGCCAGAAATTCTGCCGGATGTCCTTCTTTTAGGCCGGATTTCCGTTCCCTTTCTTTATGTTGGCATTTTAAACTCCGGTGGATTTCTGGGGACTATGGTTACCTGGTCCTCAGATCTCTGAGGGTAAATCCAGACAGCTAGCTAGACTATCTGTCCAATCTGAGTTTTCTGTTGCACAACTAAAACAACCTTTGAACGTACACATGTTCCACCAAAAGAAAACAAAGTTTCTTCTCGAGGTTATTTTGGAGCGGCACCTTAGCTCCGTCCGGCTCTTAGAACCGCCCCAAACGATTGTGATTGGTTTAAAGAAATTCAAATAAAATGTTGGGATAAAGTTCTAAAATTTCATTCATAATGGTCTTAAAAAGGTCTTTAAAAGTCTTAAATTTGACTGTGTGAAACCTGTAGAAACTCTGATCTTACTCAGATGCTCCTTCTCTTGCTTTAAGTTTATGATTTATGATGTTCAACACTTTTAAAACTCAATATTTTTCACTACAACTTCCATAGTTCTTAATATAGACTGATCTGTGTCCAAAAGGCGTCTTTCTTCTTTGATTATATTGACACGTTGGCTCGTAGGTAGAGTGGTCCTCCAACAACCACAAGATTGACGGTTCAATCCCAGTCTCATATGGCAACATGTCAAAGTGTCCCTGATCAAGGCACTGAACTCACTGAAAGTTGCTCCCCGGATGCTGCATATAGCTGTCCACTGCTCCTAATTATAAGGATGGGTTAAATGCAATAACTGAATATCACTACATTATACTGTGACGAATGACATCTGTTTGTTTTTTTTGTATTTGGCCATTATGTTGCTGAAAATTTGTTTTTTGGTGTTTCCTCTGACAATCTGACAAAGGGCCCAATCGTGCATCACTGTAAGTGACAGAACTATACAAGACATGCAACAATACAGTCAAAGCTATTTTACTTTTTTGATTAAATAAAACCACATCTGGTTCTGGATGTGATTCTCATTTTCCAGCGTGGCCTTTAGTGAAATAGAGTTTGACACCCTTGAACTAGAGTGTGATTACAACATTCTCACCTGTCCAGGTGTCTGTACCAAAGTGGGAAAAAAACACTGTTAAGTCGTGATAGCATTCTGTTCTTCTACTGTATTGTGCCTGGATCCAAATGTGCTTGTCCTTGAGTTGAGGTTTTTGTTATTGTTCTCCCCCGCCTCTCTCTCTCTCTCTCTCTCTCTCTCTCTCTCTCTCTCTCTCTCTCTCTCTCTCTCAGATGGATACACCACTGACGACATTGAATTCTACTGGCAGGGAGGAAGCAATGCAGGCTCAGTTACTGGGGTGGAGAACATCGAGCTGCCCCAGTTCGACATCATAGACTACCAAACGCTCTCCAAGAAAGCTGTGTTTGCCACAGGTAACAGTCAAGTAATAGTCAGTTCAACCCTTTTTGGTACGGTGGCCCTGAAGGACAAAACACGACAGCATGTCAGAAAACACAACAATTTCAGGAAAAAGCAACATTTCACAAAATACTATTTTTAAAAAAAAAGCATTACATTTCGAATATTACAATGTTTGTTATTACAAATGTGTTTTCTGAAATGTTGTTTTGTTTTCTGAAAGGCTGTCGGGTTTTTTCCTTGAAGGCCACCGTACTTATGACCTGTTAGGATATGACGTGGTCAATTATAATGTTCATTTCCACAGCACTAATTCCAGTTTTCAGTTACTGATTAATTCCAACCCAATTAAATGATATGTAATCCTTTTTTTCCAGAATGTATACCTTCTGTATTTTCACAGCAGCAGTTTCTCAGCCTCCTCTTATCTGTTGATAACTGAGAAATTATTTGAAAACAAAGCCAGTGACTCTGCCGAGTGCCAGCCCATTAAACCTTTGTCATTGCCTGTGTTTTAATAATCCAATTTACAATATAGTCATTTTCATTTACCTAGATTTTGCTCTGTTATCAGACAAGCATGACAAAATAGCGTGTTTTTCATGGTACATTAAAATGACAAATTAGTTACAAATAGAGCCCGACCGATAAAGGATTTTTAAGGCCGATACCAATACGAATATTTGGTTATTTAAAATCCGATATGTCGATATATCGCCTATATATATATATTTTTTAAATCTAGAAACGCGTAACAAAACATAAATAGATTTCCCTAACATTAGCTATTTGTAGTTATTTATGAGTTCTCACTAAAATAATATGATAATAATTTGTTTTATTGTCACAACAGAACATCAAAATATAATAAATATATTTAATATAATATATTATATATAATTAAACTTTTATAAATAAAATGAATAAAAATACAAACTAAAGATATGAAACTTAAAATCCTTTGAACAAAAACACAAAAAAAATCAGTATTGCCAACAGGGACGTTGTAGAGCGTCCTCTGGTTTACAAACTATACAACGCTAATGCTCATAACATGGTTGACCGTCCGTTTTAAATATTCATTTAGAATATAAAAAAAAAAATGAATCATTGTTTGTTTTTTTTAAATCGGCCATTATTAATGCCGATACCAATAGATCGCGATAATATCGGCTGATATCAGTCGGGCTCTAGTTACAAACAACACCCATGGTTAACCCAACTTAACTAGAGGTAAATAACTGTAATATCTGTGTGATGTGCTATTCCGACATTTTAAATGATTGATCACAGTGATAGTTGTCTCCCCAAATTAACATATTTTATATTTCTGTGATTTGTGGCACTACAAAAGCAATGTTGTTATGAATCTGAATAAACACCTGCAACCTTGTGTGTAACAGGCTCTTATCCACGGCTGTCCCTGAGCTTTAAGTTGAAGAGGAACATTGGCTATTTCATCCTGCAAACCTACATGCCCTCCACCCTGATCACCATCCTGTCCTGGGTCTCCTTCTGGATCAACTATGATGCCTCGGCTGCTAGAGTAGCCTTAGGTCAGTGACTTAAAAAAAAATTCTTTACAGATTAGCAATTATGCTTGCTGACATGCTTTTTAGTGGCATGGCTCTACATGGCAATATGTATCTGTTGGCCGGTGGGTTGGTCCACCACTTTGCTCCAGACTGTAATAACAACTATTCCATGGATTGCCATGAGATTTCTTTTAACAGGGTTTCCGCGGGTAGTCTAAAAAGGTCTGACATTTCAACATCAAAATTTTAGGCCTTAAAAAGTCTTAAATTTGCAAAAGTATTGTGTTTTAGGCCTTAAATAATTTTAAAAAGGTCTTAATGTTCCTACGTCCGTGTAACACTACCTCGTTGAAGTATCTTTTCTTAATTCTGTGACGTTGTAGTTCTTTTTTTTGCTAGTCTAAATTTAATTTGCTGAATATGTACAGATCATTATTACTCCATGTATCTTGTATTCAATTTTAATCATTTTATTTACTTTTTTTTTTACTTTTGTACTTTCGTTCTACTTTTATGTTGTGATATAGGTCTTAAATTTGATTCATTAAGGTCTTAAAAAGTCTTAAATTTGATGTGTTGAAACCTGCAGAAACCCTGTATACAGACATTCATGGTCCCCCAGGCGATGAATAGCCACATGACTTTGGCTAATTTTTGACTTTTCATCTAGGAGGCCATTATCCGGTCAAAATTTAGAAACTTGTCCAAAACTATTATGACCAGTGCTCAACGGAACGCATACAGAACAACAACACGCTATGTACTCAAATGCCCACCCACTTAACTGTGGGGCTTACAGGCCTCAATCAGAATGAACTATAGTAGTCATTCATGTATATACTCTTGACTTCTGTGAACATTGTGTGGATGATTGTGGAGTACCGAATATTACTTGCCACTACTTTGTGCTACTTTACTTTAGCCACATGGTCATCAGTCACATTGTGATCATTAGTCTCCATTCTACAGCTGGCAGCTGTGTGAGCTGGCCTGCTGGAAGGGCCTGAGTTTTTCAGGCGACCAAGGCATATCAAGTCAAATGCCCATCCATTCCAGTGTTTAAAATAGCCATTATAAGTCTTCCATTACTCGGGTCCTATCTGTGCGTGAACCAGAGTTGAGTCAGAGCGCAGAACTGCCACTTAATTACAGCCACTTTACTAGGTTTTACACAAATCTGTCCTCCGATGTGACGCAGCAGTCAACTGTGACACTACCGTAAATTGGTTTTAGTAGAGGCAAAGGGGAAGGGAAACTCAACCATATCTCAACTCAACGTTCACGTCACCTGTAGAAACCTTTTAACATATAACACCCCTGAATATATTTTTGCACAATTCTGCCTAGCTGTTTCATTTTTAAAAAGTAACAGTGTACATATAAAAAAATTACATTTTAATTGTATTTTTCTTTTCTATATTTATGTTTGTTGTCTATGCACCAAAGCAAATCCTTGCATGTGAAAACCTACTTTGCAATAAATCAGAATTCTGATAATCGCACATGGAAAATCATTTAGAAACAACACAGAAATATAGCACAACACGTTTTTTCTCCTATCCCAGAATATATCTGTGGTATAGCCAGACCTGAGTAAGGTGCTGTGGAGATAGGTTGGGCAATGGAAGACTAACGCACACATTATAACCCATTTAAATTTACTTATACACATACCGTTCTTGGGATTTTGGCACATATTGAACATACCCATAGGCAGTCACAGCTACACATTAGCTTTGCACATTATATGCATTCAGTCATGCATGTTCACGTGCATGCATAGACAGACATGCAAAGTAACCATTTAAAATATGACATTTTAGGAAAGGCTTTTTTAAGCAGTTGTTTTGTAATAAGAGCTAATGAAAGCCTTGCTCTTTCTGTAGCTATAGTGTCCACTCAGCATGCAATCTTGCCAAAAGACCTCCTTCTAAACGTCCCCTCTGCTTGTCTGCAGGTATAACTACGGTGCTGACCATGACCACCATCAATACCCACCTTAGGGAGACTCTACCCAAGATCCCCTACGTCAAGGCCATTGACATTTACCTTATGGGTTGCTTTGTCTTTGTCTTTCTGGCCTTGCTGGAGTACGCCTTTGTCAATTACATCTTCTTTGGTCGAGGTCCTCACCTGCAGAAGAAGGTGGCAGAAAAGGCCGCTAAGTCCAACAACGAAAATAAGAGCAGACTGGAGAGCAACAAAGTGCAGGTGGGAATACATCATACAGCCCAGACACACCAAGCCAAAAGTTGGCCAATAAGTGACAGAATCCAAAACCAAACCCTGCTTACTGTAACACCTCCGTACACCTGGCCAATCGCTGCATAAAGTGGACACGGCTGTCAGATACAAGCACTTCTTTTTATGCATACTGACACCTGCAATTTTGTTTTACCTTTACTTCTTAGCGCTTGTGGGATTTCCAGCTCCTTAAAGAAAACACTTTGCTTCCTTCAAATTTGTCTGGAAAAAAAAGATTCCTTAAAAGGTCTTACCTGGGCGCAACCTCTAGCTCACCCAGTAGAGTGTGCGCCCCATGTAGACTGAATCCTTGGCACCCCACCCCCTTCTCTCTACCCTTTCTTGACTTCAAGCTATCCTGTCAATTAAAGGCCATAAAAGCCCAAAAAATAAATATATCTTACCTGTATGGGTGAGTCCACAACTCAGTGTTGAAATTCTCTTAAATGGGTTGATGTTCGTTGTTTTAAGCCCAGTTCAGACCAAAGATTTGTGACAAGAAAAGTTTAAAATACTATAATAATACCCAGTTCACACCAATGCGACAAGACGGTGTATCATCGCCATAGCAACAACTCTTTGTTCTTCCATCTTAACTTCCAACTTTCAGGATTTTTGTAGCTAATTTGTTACATCTAAATGTGGATAACATTGGTGATAGTGAGATGTTTGCTACAGTTACATTTCTATGTGTCTGAGACGCTCCCTCTCTTCAGTCATTCTCTAGCTCCCTCGACCGTATATGCTTGCAGGCACTCGTTGAGCCTCCGTTAACAGTTTGTAACAGAAATAAAATGGATTATGGATTATTTTTTTAAATAGCTGACTTCTCTATTGGCTGTTGACACATGTGATGTCTCTTTCGTTCTACATCCAGCTGCTGGAGACTGGACCAGCTGAGTCGCAGCCACTCTATCAGCCAGTTTGAGTCATGCTGAGATGGGCCGGTTCAGACCGCTGCAACTTTTTTGTCTCGTCGCAAATCTTTGGTCTGAACTGGGTTTCAGGAATCCAGCCCATGACATTGCATTCTATTTGGGTTTTGGTTATAGTATGAATTGACTGAAATCTGATGACCTCCTTCCTCAGGTTGATGCCCATGGCAACATCCTCCTGACCAACCTAACCAGCGAGATGAGTGGAGCAGACATGATGGGCGTTCTCAACGACCCACGGGCTACCATGTTCTCTTACGACAGCGCCAGCATACAGTACCGCAAGCCCATGGCCAGCCGAGACCTGTACGGACGACCGGCCATCGACCGACCAATGGGCCACAAGAAGGGTCGCTTGCGGAGGAGGGCCTCGCAGCTCAAAGTCAAGATCCCTGACCTCACGGATGTCAACGCCATAGACAAGTGGTCCCGTGTCATCTTCCCAATTGCATTCACCTTCTTCAACTTGGTCTACTGGCTTTACTATGTCAATTAGGGTGGCAGCGGTGGCAAGCCTGTGCAGAAGCACCAATGATAATGGTTTGATAGAAAATCTACCTAGATCTTGTACAGCAATGAAAATGAAGAAGCATTCAGTCCATTTGTACAAATCCTGTTTTGGAATGAGTAGTACTGGATGTCTTTACAATGTACATACAATTTAATATATAATATATAAATATATATATATAACAGAGGTATAATTTATTAAAAATCCTATCACTTTTGCTGTACTCATCCATACAAAATAGATAGATACAAATAATGGAATTTAAGACACAGTATAGGTATGTTATTTCTAAGTTCAAACTTGCCAAAAGACTTTGGTGACTCCGAAGATGCAGGCAATGATCTTTCCTTTGTTCTATCTCTTTTTCTTACCTTCTGTTATCTCACTTTTTGCATGTGAATGGAACACAACCTATCGTTTGCTTAATGTAAAAAACAAAAACAAGAGAAAAGGAATCCCAGTGCAAAACGTGTACAGGAGATACATAAAACCTTTAACATGATCTTGTGACTGAAGCTAGTCCAACTAATTAACAGAAGATGTTTGATTGAATTCTACGGAGACCCTAAAGGGACATGGGGAATTTTCATTTTTTTCTTGCTTCTCTTGAGCACAACATACTTTCTGGTGCGCACTCGTAGTTTTCCCATCAGCATGCAAAAGTAACTCATGCTCATGAGAAACCAGTCTTAGGCTAGCAAAATGATGCTAACAAAGCACTGCTAACGTCATGTGGCTATTATTTCATAATTTCAGTCACAGTATGAAATCGGTTAACAGCAACCATATCATCTTTACGTTTGTTAATGACGCTATGAGATACATTTAGTTGCGTTTTCAGGAAGATGAACACCTCCTCCTCGGCAGTAGGATTGGGCATCGAGAACTGATTCCAACTTGGAATCGTTTCAAAAAATTGGGTCACCGGGTCCAAATTTAACATGTGCAAGTTCTGGTTTCTGTAGCGGCGTACTTTATGGCGCTTGTTGTGTTGCAGCCATGGAGCACTGTAAGCGGCATTGAAAAAGCCTGTTTAAACTGTAAATCACCATTGAATTTGTGAGATAAGCATGTGACCCGTTTCAACTCCACCCCTCAAAGAATCAGAATCAACAATCGATAAGAACCGGAATCAAAAGAGAGAATTGCAATTGGAGTCAGAATTGTTAAAATCAAAACGATGCCCAACCCTGCTCGGCAGCCATTCTGACTGGTATTCAGATTGGTTTCTTGTGAACATGCGACTGTATCTCGTGCTCACGAGAAACTAATCTGAAGACCAGTTAGAATAGTAGTAGTAGGACAGAAAACTATCTCATGCTTATGAGAGTTTCTTGAGCACACCAGAAAACAAAAATTCCCCATGCATGTCCCTGTAAGGGCTCCGTAGCATTGTATTGTGTTATTTCTTATAGTGCGTTCCATTTGTACTCAGAGGTCGGTTTTTCCGAGGTCAAAGTCGGAAACGCGCCCCTTGACCTCGGATTTCCGAGCTCGGAACTCAGACAACCTCCGAGTACCCCACACTGTCCAACATGGATGCCTTGTGCATCAACAGTTGTTAAAGCATTTGTAACATACAGTTAATAGCACTTCTGTCATATGTGTGTCTCACTAAATCAGTCATACACACCGTCCTGTACAACTTCTATCTGTGGACATGTTACATACATTTGTATGCACTAAAAGCGGTGTAATGCGCTGTTATTAACTGGTATTGCTAACATGGCTAGAGCTAACCCCACAATGAGAAACCTGACTAGTAAATGGAACGCATTCAACTCGGGTGTGACGTCATTCCCAGCTCCAGCTTCCCAGTTCCGAGGTAAATGGAACGCACCATTATTTGGTTTGGGCATAAGTTCAGGGCTTTGACTGAGCTTGTTTTTATGGAGTTGGGTTGAAATCCTTCTCTGACAGCTATGTGTGAGCTAACAAACATGTCCGTTTACTATTCAAGAATGATGTGTTTTTGACAAGTTTCTTTTACATTTCTGTAACCAAAAAAAAAAAGAAGCTTTGCATGGTTCTACTGAGCCACTCTGTATTATAATCATTATACTGTATACTTTTGAACAATCATTGCATTTAAGGTATGGTAAGTACAGGACAGATGTTAATTGGAACTCCACTAATTTCCTTAAAAAAAAATGTAGTCAAATTTGTACCTACAATATTCTCACAGCGTCTGTGAGCATGTACAATGTAATTTTCTTTAAAAGAAATCAGGTAAAGAATGACCAATGATGTCACCATGCTTTCGAAATCACATTCAAAGACTTCAAGCTCTGATAAAACTCGCTGCTGGCGTTCAAACACGTGGTGTGACAGATTATTATTGAACATTTTTGGTCAGATACCTGAAAAACTGTACATACTGTAATTGTTAGAATTGCATAAAGTTTCATCCACCTCAATGTGTTATCAAAGGGCAAGTACTTGATCGATGTTACTCTAATTTATTTAGTCAGTGGATGGCCTTTTAGCTTATTACGAGGCTTATCTTCAGGGCCAGGGATCAGTTGTAAGACCCAAGTTCAAGTTTGCAGTCAGGTTCCAATACATTTTTGAAGGTAAACTAATGGTGGGGACAGCAAGAGTAGGTGAGACGAACAATTAGCATCACACAAAGTGAATAGCCAGTCGGTGTTCCAAGAACGTATGTCCATATTGGACCATTCCATACCTCACAAGTCATGTTCAGTGCCCATGCAGGAATAAGCGTGTCCTTTACAGTATATAGTGAGGCGGAAAGTCAGGGTGTAGATAGTCTCGCTTAGCCAGTCCTTCCCCCACAGCGCTGCGGAGGAGGGTGTGGCTAGTCCACATAGCATACCCGGATGGCAGAAAAACGTTTTATTGGTATTTGTTTAACCCAATCACAATCGTCATGGACGGCGCTAAACTCCGGACGGAGCCACGGTGCCACTGCAAAATAGCCTCAGGAAGGAACTTGTTTTGGTAGATCATGTGTACATTCAAAGGTTGTTTCAGTCGTGCAACAGAAAACTTAGATTGGACAGATAGTCTAGATAGCTGTCTGGATTTACCCTGCAGAGATCTGAGGACCAGGTAACCATAGTCCTCAGAAACCCACCGGAGTTTAAAATTATAACACAAAGAAAGTGGAAGGTAACGGATATCCGGGCGAAAAGAGCTTTATATGAAATCCAATAGTACACGAATTGCCTACTATGCCGGCATAAATATCCCACTATGCAATTTGGTAGTAATGACAACGTTCATAACAGACAAACGGACAGCCACCAAGAAGCTCTGTAACGTCAGTATTGCTCTAATTTACATTTCTACATATTTAAATGACTATTGGTATAGTTATTCCACTCTTTCAGTAATTTAAGCATTATCTGGCAATGCTGCTAGATCGGAGGTCTGCAGGAGTTACCATGGTTACGCGTCTTCAACAGCAAGGAGGCTCTCAAGAAGTGACATTGCAGCTTAGTGCATCTGAAAGGATACACACTACTGTTTATTTACACAAAGTATGTTGAACGATATAGTATACATATTGAGTATGTAGTGCAGAGGATGCGGTTTTGGATGCAACCTGAGTTTCATGCAGGTGACTAGAGTTTGTGTTCCATTACAGACCTGTAATTAAAATGTTATCTTTTTATCAAACCTTGAAAAAAGGAACTCCCACACTGCTCTCGCTACAGCATCGGCATTTAAGGAAGAAACTAATGTTTAGGGCCGAAACATTAATGCATTAGCACTGAACATTAAAATTAGGCTTAAAGTGCTCATATTATGCTCATTTTCACATTCATAATTGTATTTAGAGGTTGTACCAGAATCGGTATACGTTTAATTAAAAAAATTTTGTACTGCACATTGCTGCAGCTCCTCTTTTCACCCTGTGTGTTGAGCTCTTATAGCTACCAAGGCGTCTCATTTTATTCCATCTTCTTTGGGAGTTGCACATGCGCAGTACCTAGGTAAGGACTACTAGCCAGTCAGAAGCAGAGTATGAGGGCGTGCAATGCAAGCAGCTAGACGAGCATTAGTCTCTGAAGTAAAGGCTGGACTACAGTAGAGGGTGTGTGCAGTGTTTCTGTTGGAGATGGTAACTCCATTTGGGGGGGACGACTTTGGGCTTTTTCACTTTGTAAACCTATAACATGCACAAAAAAATATGTAACACAATAAAGGAAAGGAGAAAAAGCCAAAAAAGATAATATGAGCACTTTAAATCGCGAGGTGCAAATTCATCCAATATGGGCATAATTCCTGGGGATACTCAACCACTAAACGGTAGTTTACCATTGACAGGAGAGGAAAGGGTAAACTGAGACACATTGTGTGTTTGAGTAAGTCCTGGTTCCCCCGCATATCTCCCGCATGCTACTTCTCTTGGAATACCAAGGTGTGTCGGCCTTTGCAAGCATTCTTATAAGGTTTCTTTGTGTTCTAGTCCTTTTTATTGTGAAACTTTGAAGAAGTTGCCTTTTTTTTTTTTTTTACAGCCCATAAACTATACAGACTTAGGGACAGCCGATTGTGTTGGCTTACTATGTCATCAGCTCACTTGCAAAGCAAACAGGGATTTAGAGTTACTGGCTTTGGCAGAGACATATGCATTTTTCTGGTCACTGAGGGAGTTTGTGCGCTGTAGGATGTGAATGTACACAGGGGATAAACAGAAAGGACAATTTTATGGGTGTTATTTTCATAGCGATCAGCCACGTTGTAAACAAACCTACTGTTATCCATATTATTTGAACCACATGTTCGGAGGCAAACATTAAAGTGAGTGCACCTGGAATACCTGAAATCAGGTATTTCCCAAAGGGACCTATCCTTTAAAACCCGTCTTTAGCATCTTTCTCTGATAGTATATTAATACAGCCAAAACTACAGATACAAAATGTAAGTGGTTTAAGTAATGTGTTTTTTCTTCCTCAACGTTTCCCCAGTTAAGGACACACTGTTGCAGATACTTGATGGTGAGGACAAATGTGGACTGCTTGTCTTATCAGGGCTTTAAACAAAACAAAAAAACAACAACAGCAAAAGCAGATAGGCTTCTACAGGACACAATAGCAGTGTGCTCTTTCCTCATGGCTGAATATTGTGCCTTTACCAAGACTCTCAATATTTTCACAGGGTTTAACTTAACTTCTATCTAGTGAGTAGAACTTAAAAGACAAATCATCTTGTACTTTTTTTTTTTTTAGATCAAGAAGAACGAGGAGAACCAAAAACAGAAGTGGACTCTTTATGATCTTTTTCTGAGGCTCCAAAGTACCATTAGCTAAGCGTAGATTGTAGTATTAAGACATTCCCAGCATTACGATGACAATCTTTTGAACTCAATGCTGAAAGAAAAAAAAGAAAATCATGTGCAAGGTTGGTCTCCATGCTGCTCCTGTTGCTGTTTCTAGCACACGGACAGGAGGTAAAAAAAAAGGAAAAACAGCTTGGCTTTCTTTACGACAAAGGATCGGGAGCAGATGGACACACGTTTTCTGTGAATGAACAAGCTAATGGAAGCCCTGAACAACTGGTTTGCCTAAAGGCTCTGGGGGGGGGGACTACATGTGCTGGACTCTTATTATGTAAAATTACTGTACATTTTCTCTCTCATGCTCTTTATGTGCTCTCAAGTGGAATTGGGTGGTTGTTTGTTTACAGGCAAACATAAGAGCGTGTGTGTGGGTGTGCATGGGCGTGCGCGTCTGCAAGATTGTGTGTGTGTGCATGGGAGTACATGTGTGTTTGTGAGTGCATGCGTGTGTGCATGCACACTGTCTGCATGTGTGTGCGTGCATGTGTGTGTGCGTGTTAGGGTATGTGCATGGAAATGCGCGTGTGTAAGATTGATTGTGTGTGTGTGTGTGTGTGCGTGTGTTTGTGACATGGGAGTGAGTGAGTGATTGTGTGTGTGTGTGTGTGTGTGTGCATGGGAGTACGCATGTGTAAGATTGTGCATGTCTGCAAGATTGTGTGTGCATGGGAGTACATGTGTGTGTGTGTGTGTGTGCCTGTGCATGCGTGTGTGTCTAAGTGTGCAGGGGAGTGTGCGTGTGTGCGTGTGTGTGTGTGTGTGTGTGCGCATGTGAGTACGAGCATATGGTTGCGTGTGAGGGAGAGAAAACACGACATACAAATTCTTTGTGTCAACTTATAGAGACTTCAAAGATTAGAGTTTAAATAAAATTGCTGACATCTCTATCAACTATAAAGTGTATTTTTGGAGGATTAACAGAAACAAGTATGTTTGCTTTTTGTTGTTTAATAAACCTAAAAACAACTGATGATGGGGGTTGGTGTGATAACAGCAGCCCAGTTTAGATTTTGCCCCCAGGGCCCCCTAACAGGTTAATCCAACCATGATAATATGAACGTCGACAAATAACATTAAATCCAGGGATGTGTTCTGCATCTAACAAATGGAGGATAACTGGTTCACACTTACACGCCACGCCACTCTTAAGGCAGAAGAAAGACTACTTACTTTTTAGTTTGCTTTCATAACACTTGAATCATGTGGACTCATTCATTTGTGGATTTCTTAAGAAGTTGATAATGACCCTAATTTATTTACAAGTGAATTTTATTTTATTGGACCTTGAAATGAGAGAGTAAAGTAATTCAAACAAAATCCAGTTGCTGAATGCTGTGGCAAATTATTTAACCCAGCTTTACTTTCCCTTCATTCGTATTACAATATTCTGTACAATGTCAGCATTTACCCTCTGCCCAGCAAATTTGAGGCATCCCAACAGTTTATTCACTGAGGCTGCATTTATCCGTGTGCACGGTTCAGTGAGCTGCTGCACAACTTCAAGTCTGACGAGGGTGGATCTTATCCAGATGGGTGAGATCATAATGACTGCTTTACAGTATGTGAAGTTGATTGCTAGCTGGCCAAGGAGGGCATTGTGGAATTCTGTTTTGAACTGATTAACTCAGTTTAGTTGCAAAAAAAAAGGGAACCTCTCAAAAATTCACAAAAAAAAACATGACATCAGGACTTTGCATAAACATACACGCCGACTTTCTTAAGCAGAGTGGGTTGGTGTTATCTGTACGCATTTTGAGCTATCCGCGTGTATGTCTACGTTCTATACAGCGGGCGTAAACATACACGCCACTTGCCGTGTTATCGCCACTTGCCGTGTTATCACCGTTTGCCGTGTTATTGTGTGAAGAAAGCGATGGTTGAGTTTAGAAAACTTGACACGCGGGTTGGGTTTAGGAAAAAAGAACCGGATTGTCTTTTGTAAAAAAAAAAAAAAAAAAAAGGGAAAAAAAAGAAATCCATGATTGAGTTTAGGAAACGTCACAGGGTTGGGTTTAGGAAACAAAGAACCGGTTAGGTTTAGGAAACAAAGAACCGGTTGGATTTGGGAAACAAAGAACCGGTTGGGTTTAGGAAACGTCACAGGGTTGGGTTTAGGAAACAAAGAACCGGTTGGGTTTAGGAAACAAAGAACCGGTTGGATTTGGGAAACAAAGAACCGGTTGGGTTTAGGAAACAAAGAACCGGTTAGGTTTAGGAAACAAAGAACCGGTTTGATTTGGGAAACAAAGAACCGGTTGGATTTGGGAAACAAAGAACCGGGTTGTCTTTATAGGAAACGTGACGCACAGGTGAAAGTCCCGTGTTTTACCCATCCACAACCCGGCCGATCTCCCAACGCGAATTATTGCAAGGTAATGTAAATCAATGGAGAACAAACAGGGTTGATAAACACGTTAAAAAGCGAGTATGCGTCTTGATAACACCCCAATAATGACATACGAATCAGCGTGTCATACATACGCCATTTCATGAGATCAGTCTGCCGTGTGGCCCATTTGTTGTTTATTAAATATTTTGGATATGAAACACAGCATGCTATTACCAGTCAAGTGGTAGTAAAAACTAGTCAACCATCAACTTACAGACACTTGAACCATGCTTAAGGTACGTATCACGAAGCAGTGACAGTTCTATTAAAACCAAAAATAAACCAAGATGTGTATAGGCCTCTAACAATTACAAATGTTGCTGTGCAATTAATTGTCTCAGAAATAATTTGCAATTAACAATATACATCTGGAAAGTAATCACAGCACTTTACTGTAGCTACATTTCGTTATATTACAGCCTTATTCCAAAATGGATTCAATTCATTTTCTTCCTGAAAATTCTACACACAATACCCCATAATGACAACATAGTTAATGTTAGCAATTAATTGCAGTTAAACAAAGAAACATTAAAAAAAATAGACAAAGTGACGCCGTAGACTTCACGTAGACCAGCGAAGTCAATTAGAAGCTCTTTTCCGGTGATGGCTGAGCGTTGCTGCGCAGCCTAAAACTGAGCTTGTCGACGTAGATGTGACGTGAGCAACCTGTCTGAAAGCTGGAAGTCTTCTGGTAGCTGTGCAAGAGAAATCTCAATCATTCAATCTTGCAGAGGCCCAGTAAACTACAATAATAATAATACAATACAAACTACACAACAAAACTACTGTGTTGTATATACAGTAGTTTTGTTGCGTAGTTTGTATTTTTCAAGTAGTTTTTAAAATTGGTCATTTAAAATGTACTTGATTACGATTTGAAGTATTGTATTTGGCAACAAATTTGGATTACAAATCCCATCCATTACTGACAAATGAAAACCGAAAGGAAGAAAAAAAAAAATGGCGCCCGGAAGCATTACAGTGACAAATGATCAGCATCCAGGCTGCCTACCAGGCGCCAAGTCTTTCTGTAGGAGCTTGAGAGGGAGATGGAGGTGGATCAGGCGAGCGACGACGGTTCAGAGCTGAAACGTTGAATTCTGCTGCCCAAAACGTCAAAAATCCTTGGCCACATTTGAAAGACTTCAATTCATTTAAATTCAAGAAGGCCAATAGTATCATCATGCAATGCCAGATGTGCCTGCCAAGGGTACCTGAACTAGCACCATAAATAACCCCACATCTAATCTGCGGAAGCATGTTTTGGTAACATTGGTACTTCCAACGAAGTTTTCATGACTACTGTATAGCAAATTGTCAATTAGCAAAACAACTAGCAACCCGAAGGACAACGTATGTAGGACTAAAATTAATTCACATACATCTAGTTAGCTCATACGGGCTTCTTAGGCGTGTGGAAGCTAGCCGCTAGTCTGGCTTTGAACAAATAGGATGTGTCCCATTACATGTGTATACATCTGTATAGATGTCTATACATTTGTATTGATTTTTCTTTAATTAAAAACAAAATAGTTTTGGATTTATGACCCCTTGTCCTATTTTCACTACATGGGAGAACCCCCCCGTTTTACAGTTGTTTAAGCAGCTTTTACTTAAAGTACATTTTACATTAACTACTTATTACTTTTACTTGAGTCATTTTTTAGATAGGTAATTTCACTTTACAGAATATTACGGAACATTTCAGTCCAGTATTGGTACTTTTTCCACCTCTGCCAGCCGTACGCTGCAGACATGGAGGGCCATTGTCTTTCTAGAGACTGAAGGTCTGCTGTGCAACTGTGATGGCTGGAGGAGAACGCCATTAGTGCAGTTAACATGTCTGCAGCTAAAAGCAGCAGCGCTCGTTCTCATGATTAGCCGAGTGAAGACCAATGCCATTAGCCCGTTTACCATGACTGTGTCTCCGCCGGCAGTTGTGCTCCTTCTCATTATTAATAAGACGGCCAGCCGTCTAATCGACTGGAAGGCCACAGCCCGGACACAATTATTATTCAGAGCCCGCTGAGACATCTCTGCCTTCTCTTAGCTTTCATTATTTTAGTTCTCATCTTTGTCTCCTTTTATCCCAAGTAAACATTGTTCCAGGATTGGTTTTACATTTTTACACATTCTGCCTGTTCATACGGGACATTAAGTGATGGGGGACAAGTTATGATGAGGCTTTAGCAGTCTGACTTAATCAAATCACCTGGGGATCGGTGGGAGAGACGTCTAGGCCTGTAACAATTATTACATAATTGTCTAATTGTCAATTTAACATTGTTTAGCCGCAATTAATTGCTAACATTAGCTAAGGTCTTGGGGAGGGGGTGTATGGCTGTTCATGGTCATTGTTGATATCCCAAATTGTAATTATATAAGTACTTATTGGTCAGACTATTGAGTTAAAGCTATGCTAGTTGTTGGCACTTGACTTGACCTTATACACGTTCATAACAACAGAAACGGGGGGTGTGGGGGTAGAAGAGTTAGAAAAATGTTGTACGATAATAAAGAGGTGTGGTTTACTTCATAGTCTGTGCATTTGTATTATATAATCAGGGTCACATAACAGCGATATAAATCACAAGTTGTATCCTAGAATTCATTCAAAACTTGAATTTGTTTAAAAAGTCATACATATTTGACTTAAAAGACAATTATATTGTTAATGTATTATTATTTCTATCATTTGTAGAGTAAAATTTGGATTGTTCCAGTTCTAGAGACGCCCCTCTTTGTGATTTGGTATAACTGTGTAAGACACTTACTTGATTTGACAATCTCAGAAGCTTCATATTGACTTCACATAAACCTTTGACTTAGCAAATGAAATATGAAATATCATTTGTTACATTGACACATAAGATAAAACTACATTTCTCGATAAGTATCCCTTAAATATGAGTTATTACTGTAAACACTTCAAACCTAGATGCATGGGCGGAAAATGTATCTAACAGACGGACATTCAAGAGTGATTTTAAACAATACAATGTTAAAAATTACACATACTCATCGATTTTGATTCAATAGAATGAAAAAGGCAAAGAGAAGTTTATTTCAATATGTTTATGATACAACACTGCATTGTGAAAGCATCAAGTGAGGGTGTTCAACTGTTCATAAACAAGGGAAGAAGTCATTATCGCATCTGAGAAACTGTCGTTGTGTGAATATCATCCACTGGACCTCCTGTAGTCGGCGGGGGTTGTGGTCTTTCTATCATTTCAACTGCAGCACCACCTGCAAGAGAAATACACATCAATACTTAGCATTTCATGAAATCATTGGAATATATTAGCCGTCACAGCAGATGGTTGACAGTTAGGCCTGTGTGTTTTTTCTGGAACGACTCACTTCACAGCATTTTATATAAGCTATAATATGTTTATGCGTTAAATATTTTCATTGAAAAGAGAGGGAGTAGGAAAAAGAATAATAATTATATATATATAAATCCCATCAAACTCAATAGATGCTCTTTTCGCCTCTGTAAAAACCTTCTTTACAGCTGCAATTATTAAAATGCAGGCAGCTTTTGTAATTGAACACATGAAATGTCAAGGCGGCTGATTGAAATGTCATATCGCGGACACTTTTTACCTTGCCAAAAATCTCGTCGCGTTTAACCTCTCGTCACGCCTCTAGCTCCCACTCCCCGTCTCCGTTGCGTGTCGAGAGTTTTTCCTTCCTGTCTCTACGACGTGTAACGTAGACAGCAAAACGTTGTTAGATCTTGGTAGAGATGCTGCATGCTGGCCCCCTGACGCTGATGAGACGTACTCATTGGGTATTGAATGACAAGGCATTTATCGATACAAGATACTAAGAAGGCAATTCAATCAATGCCTAAAAAAGTACTTAGGATCATTTTTCAGTCACAGATTTTTGTTGTCGCTGACAGTTTTGATGTGAGAGTTTAATGGAGCCGTTTGCTGCCCAGCTTTACTGTTTGGTTTCACTCTCACGGCTCTCATCAATCTCATTTCCAGTTTTCAGTGATAAAGCCACCGTACACTATCTGACAGACACAGTCAGACACTAGCTGGTGAACAGTGTGGAGCATTCAGCAGCTAGAGACAGATATGTTTTGGTGGAGACTAAAAGGAGGGTGAATATTTTTTCTCTTTCTTCTCTTATCAGTATTTCAGTTTATTTCTATTATAATTGGATTTTACACTGGAGAGTGGCCAGATTGAGGACCTCTGAGGTTTTCTTTTGCGTCTCCCATCACATCTTTTAGTAATTATCCACCCATCTTCATCCGCGTATCCGGTATCGGGTCGCGGGGGCAGCAGCTCCAACAGGGGACCCCAAACTTCCCTTTCCCGAGCCACATTAACTAGCTCCGACTGGGGGATCCCGAGGCGTTCCCCCAGCTGGACGTGCCTGGACCACCTCCCTAGGGAGGCGCCCTGGAGGCATCCTCACCAGATGCCCGAACCACCTCAACATGCTTCTTTCGACGTGAAGGAGCAGCGGCTCTACTCCGAGCTCCTCTCGGAGGACTGAGCTTCTCACCCGATCTCTAAGGGAGACGCCAGCCCCCCTCCTGAGGAAACCCATTTTGGCCGCTTGTACCCTGGATCTCGTTCTTTCACTCATGACCCGGCCTTCATGACCACAGGTGAGGGCAGGAAGCGAAAACTGACCGGTAGATTGAGAGCTTTGCCTTCTGGCTCAGCTTCTTTTGTCACAACGGTAAATTATGTGTATATCAATCTGTAGTATTTGTATGCTTGTCAACCAGTAAACTAAACTTACATTCATCATATGGACACAAAACACAACTACCAACAAATGACAATGTTGCTCTGTGTCTGCTGGATCATGTGGAAATAAGAGTCCACACAGCATTCTGGGATAGGAGAAAAACAACAAACCAATCTAATGGGAGTTGAATGTAAACTAGTCTCACATAGAATTCCGGGATAGGAGAAAAAAGTGCTCTGGTTCATTGGCATTTCTTTTAACCAATCACAATCGTACTGGGCGGAGCTAGGCGCCGGACGGAGGCATGGTGCCACTGCAAAATATGTTGTTTTAGTTGTGCAGATTGGACAGATAGTCTAGCTAGCTGTCTGGATTTACCCTGCAGAGATCTGAGGACCAGGTAACCAGAGTCCTGATGGAAATGAAAATGTATTTGATATATAGACGAATGGTAGCTCAACTAATCAAAAAAACAGAGCCACCATATATCAACCGGAGTTTAGAATTTCAACACAAAGAAAGTGGAAGGTAATGGATATCCGGGTGAAAAAGAGCGTGATCACATTGGCGAGAGCGACTGTATGAGGTTATGGTATGTAGGGCGATTATTTTGGTCAATATTGAAATTACAATTATGAAACACTATTACTTATTGACTTTTGGAAAGATGTTGCATTTACTGAATTAAAAAAAATAATAATAATAATAATCTGTGAAGCAGTTTAACAAATCAACATTAAAAAAAAAAATACCTTCAACTCCACCAATCTCCCTTAATACTTTTCCCTGTGTTTCCCCCATTCAGAAAAGAAGACAAAATAAGAGCCTATTGCAAAACGTAATGGGCAGAATAATCGTTTTTCTCAATGACTCAATGATGTTTTTGTGATCGTTAGGAGTATGAATCGTTGTCTCAAATTAAAAAAATAAAAATTAAGATTTTTTGGGGCATTTTAGGCCGTTATTTGACAGGAGAGCCGAAGACATGAGAGGAGAGAGGGGGAATGACATGGAGCAAAGGGCCAGAGTTGAACCCGTAGACCTCCTTATATGGGAACCCACTCTACCAAGTGAGCGACTTGTGCGCCCGCGATTAGAATTTGATTAATGGCACAGCCCTAATGACCCGTTACTGGTGTGACTTTCAGCTCGGTCTGAAGTTCTGCCCTCAAGTGGCCAAACTATAAATGGAATGCAGCTTTAAAAAGGGACAAGATGGCGTTATTCTCTGTTTCTCATTGTCAGTAGATCACATCAAAGGACAAATACACTCAACACTTGCTGACTACGGGAGACGGAAATCTTTAAAAACACCTCTTCTTTTTTAAGTAAAAAAGTTATTCCCTTAACCGTTTAACTGCTTCTTATAGAGCAATAAAATAAATACTTCTGTGGATAATTTCTGTGTGTGTGTGTGTGTGTGTGTGTGTGTGTGTGTGTGTATTTAATGTGTATCTTAATGTATACATTCATGTGTTCATGTCTTTGTCTGATTGTTGGTCAGCTATGTTTCTATTGTACATTTTAGCTTAATAGTACTTTTTACCAAATGTATTGTAATTGTTATATTATGTAAATATGTAATTTTACTTCTTTTAGGGTGACTTTAACCATCTGTCTAGGGACTGCAGATGAAAAATAGCCTTTTGGCATATTGACAAAAATGTTCATTAATTTGCACTGTCCCTGTTATAATAAATAAATAATAATAAAAAAAACAATGTGAAAAAAAGGCAGTAAAACAAAAGGTGTTATGATTTGATTGTAAGTACTTCTAGTTATTTTACTGCATTCTGACAGTCACACATTCCCATTCTGTATGTCTTCAGCATATTAGGGAGCTGTGGCTTGATGCTGTAACAACGCCACCACCTAGTGTTCATCTCCATGAATGAGGAACGTTGAGTAGGCGGCATGCTTTTTTAAATCATCTAATACCTAGTCTTGCATTGCCAGACCAGGGTCTGTCTGTCTGAAATACACACACATGTTCATGCACC
The DNA here is from genome assembly GCA_013375575.1 of Percina caprodes. Lineage (NCBI taxonomy): Eukaryota > Metazoa > Chordata > Actinopteri > Perciformes > Percidae > Percina > Percina caprodes. The sequence continues at coordinate 3,984,315 of JABXJD010000022.1, read as the reverse complement.
AATGGAGAGATGTCAGAGTGAGTGGGCTGCGAGTGCTGGACCAGCGCCCTGAGTGGTTTGGGGGTGACGAAGATCTGGCCGAAAAACGAGCGACATCCGGCGGAATATTTCAAAAAAACGTATTGTGGCAATATAATAAACCCTTTTCTGATTCTGACCTTTAATAGACTATTAATTAACTAACTAAACCAATCCGATATTTAGTGTGCGTACCTTATTAGCAGCCTCTAGTGAACTAATGAGTGTGTTTATCTCCTCTCTGTTCATCTCCATGGTGACAGACCGGAGGGCTCTGTTCTCCCTCACATCCAGACTGAGACTGAGCAGAGGAGTGTGGAGAGATGAGATCTTATCGCTGGACAGAGCTAACTGGAGAGAAAAGAGAGAGAGAGAGGAAATGTCGTGATATTTTTTCTCGCCCAGCTTTAATTCAAGTATGACTTTCCTTTCTGTTATGACCTGGCTCAAAGGTACGCCAAAATGTGGAGAATGCACGTTTGCTCAATTAAACCACATGTATTTAAATAAACAAAGGTAAACGTAAATCAGTTTATCAGTATGGTGTGTAGGGTAAGGATGGGTGTAGGTGTAGCAATGTTAGAACGCCAAAGTAACTCAACTCAAAGTCCCAACAAACCCAGTGACTGACCAGGCCTCATGTCCTATCAGGTCCCTTTGGTTGCTAGGATCTGATGATCTGATGATTGACACCTGGATAAACTGACTGCTCACATATCCAAAGTAGTTCTTACCTAGGTACTGTCAGGGCACGCCATCATGCTCTGCTTCTGACTGGCTAGTAGTCCTTACCTAGGTACTGTCAGGGCACGCCCTCATACTCTGCTTCTGGCTGGCTAGTAGTCCTTACCTAGGTACTGTCAGGGCACGCCCTCATACTTTGCTTCTGACTGGCTAGTAGTCCTTACCTAGGTACTGTCAGGGCACACCCTCATACTTTGCTTCTGACTGGCTAGTAGTCCTTACCTAGGTACTGTCAGGGCATGCCCTCATACTCTGCTTCTGGCTGGCTAGTAGTCCTTACCTAGGTACTGTCAGGGCATACCCTCATACTCTGCTTCTGACTGGCTAGTAGTCCTTACCTAGTTACTGTCAGGGCACGCCCTCATACTCTGCTTCTGACTGGCTAGTAGTCCTTACCTAGTTACTGTCAGGGCACGCCCTCATACTCTGCTTCTGACTGGCTAGTAGTCCTTACCTAGTTACTGTCAGGGCACGCCCTCATACTCTGCTTCTGACTGGCTAGCTAACAAAGATGGTACAGAAGTGTGATGCCTCACTCTGTAGCTAAAACAGGGACCTCCTCAATTGTACAGGCCTAGTAGTCACAATGGATTGTATGTGTTCAAATGCCTTTTGTGAAGGTTAACATAAGGTCTTGTGGCAATTTGATGAAAAATTTCATATTTATGGTACAGCAAATGTGTAAATTGGTCATTTTTGACAGCTGAAGACATGAAAGGGGAGAGAAAAGGGGAATGACATGCAGCCAAGGGCCGGAGTCAAACCCAGGCCCGCTGCTTCGAGGAGTAAACCTCTAAATATGGGCACCGGCTCTACCAACTGAGCTCCCTGGGCGCCCCTTTGTGATATTCTTAAGTGTGTTTCACGCTGCCTGCTACTGGCTCAGGTGTGCTGACTGCAAACTGCTCCCCTGCAGGAGAGCACCTGCTCTGTATTGTGCTCCGAGCTTAAACTGGCTGTTTGCAGTAGAGATAAGTGTGCAGATGCTCTCACCTCTTTTCATTGACTTTAAAAATGATGATGCTAATCCTGTTATGGCATTTACAATTAGAAACACATTCAGAACAAATGAGTAAAGCAGACTTAACACAGAAGAATAAAAGCATGAAGTCACCTTAAGTTGCCAGTCAAAGTCCTGCAGAGTAGCAGAGGAGATGGAGTTGGTTCTGTCCAGCAGAGCGTCGCGGATCTCCTCCCGTCTGGCTCTCAGCACACTCAGCACCGCCTCAGCATGGCTGCTGCCCACATCTGCCAGCCCTGCCAGCACCTGGACACAGCCGGTGGGAGGAGAGCTGAGAATATGACCCGGGAGCAGCCACTCAGCGCTACTGACTGTCAAAACTACTGCAGACTCTGTGATGTTAGGGCTGCCCGATTATGGACTGGAAAGCTGGGAAACGTCCCTTTATTCCTTTACCATTTTAACTCTTTTTTTCCTTTTCTTCATTCAGAACACAAGACAAATTAAAGCAGCAAGCAGCAGCGTGCCCTCACCCCTCCCAGCACGTCGGGGGTACCAGCAGGACGCCCGGGCAATTTCCTTCAAACGTTGCGCACGGCCTCAGCGGAGCACGGGAACAGCTGTACCGAGTTTCTTCTGATTCAGACTAACGGTTGCCGAGATATGCAACACCTATTGTTTTCACTGCCACATCTAGGAAGTCGGTCCTCCATAACATGCACATTTTTCCCAATTCAACATGCACATTTTCATGCAGATCGGATTAACGCTCTAGGAGAAGTAAGGAAAAATAGATCTTGCATGCATTGCAATGTGGGTAAGTCAATAATTGCACAGCCCTATGTGATGCATGAACAGATGTTATACAGATTTATACAGTTATACAGATGCATATAGATATATAGGACTGCATTTAAAACCTCAATTCAAAAATACATAATGTGATAACCAGACCCAAATGTGATCTGCAGATGTTCTTTTTACAGTTTCCAGCGGTGATCCAAAAGGAAAAGCTGCTGAAGATAAGGGACCGTTTTTCTGCTTGAGGTTGAGGTGGACACGTATTGACATTGTGAGTTTTATTTTAATTATTTTAATTATGTGTGGCCCTGGTAATACCCTTGTTATTAACCTGTAATAACCTCACAGAAGGTAATAATTAAAAGGCAGCCTTTTCTTCTTATCTTCTATAACTAAAAGCCTTAGCTAAAACTGCCCATGCTGTCCAGGTGTTGCCCTCTCACCTCTTCATCGGAGCTGTTGTTCCCCACTGCCAGGCGGAAGAGGGCTGTCAGGGAGTCGAGCAGCTGCAGCCACTCCTCCAGGCTCCAGGTGGCGCTGTAGTCCCCCCTACGAGGAGGCTCCCGCCCACACAGTCCATCAACCACCCTGTGACAAAGCTACACAGCAGGCCATAGTGTTAGGGATTGCTTTTTAGCATTTGAATGGCTTTATTAAGTTGTATCGGATCGGTGCATAAACTCCAGTACTTCCCAATACCGATACCAGCATTTTAGGCAGTTTCGGAGGTGATACCAATATTGGTATCGGAACATCTCTACTTTTAAGTTAAAGCAGGGGGGGACTCAAGCCTTTATCAATGCTCTTATCAAAGCCACCTGACTCCTTTGACAAAAACAGTAATTTTACCCCGCAGAACACTGGCGTTGCTGGTCTACCTGCATCAATCGGTAAAGTTTGTTTGTGTAACTAACCCTTTAAAACACCACAGTCACACAAGGATACAAACTAACTAACCGATCGAGCAGCACGCAGAACAGAAACTCCTGCGAGGTAAAATGACTGTTTTTGTGTTTTAGGTACGGGTGCTCCGATCGATCGGTCACTGATCGTTATCGGCCGATAAAGGCTTTAAATAGTTTGATCGGTGGTCTCCATGAAGGCCGATCGGATGACGCACTACTCCTGAGAGTTTTACACTTTAAGTTTGTGGAAACCAACAATGACAGTAATTTATTTCAAAATAAGGCTTATTTGTTCATCTCTAAGCTGTTTAAGGTGTGTTTCTAACAGAAGAAGTGGAATGTTGAACGTTTCCTGTCAATAAAAGTAAACAGTTTAATACAGATACATTGTTGTTAAGACTATTAAAATGTATATATGATAAATATATAACATGATAAGTAGAAGGCTTCAAATAGACCCGGTGATCAGTGACCGGCTCCAAAAATCCTGATCGGAGCACCCTTAGTTTTAGGTGTGCCTTTTCAGGTGTCTAAAAGTACAGTGCTTATAGAGCTTGGCAATATATTGATATTATATCGATTTTGTGATATGAGACTAGATATTGCCTTAGATTTTGGATATCGTAATATGGCATTAGTGTTGTCTATTCCTAGTTTTAAAGGCTGTATTACACTAAAGTGAAGTTATTTTCTGAACTTACCAGACTGTTGTAACTGTTCTATTATTTGCCTTAGCAAAAATCTCACTGTGTAAATATTTTGTGAAAGCACCAATAGTCAACACTACAATATCGTTGCAGTATCGATATCGAGGCTTTTGGTTAAATATATCGTGATGTTTGATTTTCTCCATATCGTAATGCTTAGCTTCCTGTCTGTACTTCTAGTTGCTTCTCCAAACTGGGGGGGGCGACCCCATCTACTGTAGCGATCTATCACACTGACTATGGAGAAGTAGCTTATTCAACCACAATTGTAAAGATCCGAACTATCCCTTTAAGAAAGAAGACAAAGGTTGTGTGAGATGGATGACAGACAGACACATTAGTACACGTGTTAGAATTAACTAATTTAAATTCAATAGTTTAGTACATTTGTTTAGTTATTTTTAAAACTAAATGATTAAATCATTACTTAAAAACAGAGCTAAGCAACTGAATGATTGACTGTATGCCTCCATGGTAGGTCGGACTTATTCAGAAAACATGACGTTAGTTATCTTCACGTTTTACCAGCTGTTTCATTAGACGTTTAGAAAACGACATACGTATCATGATTCGTGAATACAACGCTTGATACTTACTGTTAGACAGTCGGTGACAGGCAGCCTGTTCAGTGCAACCACCATCATGTTTTCATTTGGTTCCGCCTGCTCATCAGCTGATGTCTGTCACGTGGTAGACTGAGCTGCGTTCACATGACTTTTGGAAAAATAGTCTATGTTATCTTCAATGACTTCTCAGTATGCGCATTCAACGTTAGAGGATGGAAAAACGGTGCTATACATATAATTTGATATATGTGTCTTATAAAGAACTCTTACAACTATCGCCTCGATTATTTAATAGAGAATTGTATTGAGGTTGGCCCGCACGCCGAACTCCATTTCAAAATCTACCTATTTAGTGTGCCCTTCGTCGTTGGAAACTTAGAGTGAACCAATTGTAAATGTCTGAAGTGTTAATTTACAAAATGTATAACAGGAATAAATTGGATGCCGAATGTAATGAAAACGGCTCAATAATCGACAGTTTATGTTTAGCTCGCACTTAACAACGCATTTACTATTGATACTGAAGAAATCTTAAAATCTAACAATTTGTCACTTGAGTTCTGTCGAACGTCGCCAGAGCCACGGGAAAAGGGAACAACGTCGCACAGGGCGACTGTCTTTCACATCCTGCTTTGAGTTGCAGCGGGGTGGTTGCTTGTGAGGTCTCCAGCTCTTCTCACTGTGGTCTGTAGGAAGTAACAGTGATGTCACGGGAGTCGACACAGTACCGCCGCTGTTACTTCACCTGAAGACGGGCAGCAGCGTATGGAAATAAACCGCAGGTCAGTGTTGTGTCTGTCACTGTCTTTGCTGTGGACCAGGAAGAGACGTAATAAAGGTGTTCATTCAATACAGTAATGGTGAACAGTGTAGCCTACTGTAGGCATATTGTAGCCTACCAACATGGTTGTTTGTCACCCTGCACCGTAAAACTGTGTGATAAAAAGCCGTTTTCCATAGCTGTTGTAAGCATTGAGTGTGTTAGCTTCGAGTATTGACATAATAACACGCGAGTTAAGGTGTATCCAGACCTTTTCAGTAAGAGTGAGATAAGTTGGATAAGCAAGGCTCTACTGTGGTCTGTACAGCCATGCGGTTGTCACCAGTATACTACATTAAATAAAGCATACAGTTTGTGCATAGCTACTGTACATCATACAGAAAGTGTAAAGCGGTGTGCTGCCTGTATCCAATATGCCAGGGGTCTTATTATGTTTATTAATTTAGATATTTTTGTAGGCTTTTTCCCCTTTATTATAGTGACAATAGATTGAAAAGGGAAAGAGAGAGCTGGGGGATGACACGCAGCAAAGAGCCGCAGGTCGGATTCGAACCTGCGCCGCTGCAGGACTCAGCCAACATGGGGGGAGCTGCTCCTACTGGGGTGAGCTAGAGGCCGCCCCAGGTCAGGGGTCTTCAACGTAAGGCCAAGGACCCCTTAGCTGAAAGAGAGATGGAAAAGTGACCCCTGCTACATATATTGTATAAAATGAAGTTGCATTTTAAAATAGGCCTACAGTTACATGTAGGTGGGCCTAAAGCCTGTACCTATTTAGTGCATATGATACTAAGCTATTGAAATAATAATTGTTGCCATGATTTTATAAATCATGTTTTAATGTTAACCATACAGTGAATCCTGTATTCGTGGATGGCTACCTTATTCATGTTTTTTTCTTCTCACAAATACAATGGTGCATCATGAACCCATGCTAAAGTTGACTAAAAAGAGGAATAAAAAAACAAATTTTGGAAATGTATCTTAATGCCTTAATTAAAATAAATAGGAAAAATTCAACCTTTTAAGGACACCAATTTTCTTTGTGAATGAATAATGTATCGTAAATAAATAAATATTCTTCCTTGACATACAGGGGGCATAAGCATACACACTCCTATGTTAAATCCCCATAGAGGCAGGCAGATTTTTATTAATAAAGGCCAGTTATTTCATGGATCCAGGTACCATGCATCTTGATGCAGATCCCTTGGCCTTTGGAATTAAAATAACCCCCCCACATCATCACATACCCTTCATCATACCTAGAGATTGGCATGGTTTTATTTCAGTTAGCCTAAGAGCTGGTTTGATTTGTTGAGAAATGATTTTATGGAAAGTAACCCATGCCAATCTCTAGGCATGGTATTATTTATGATACGTTATTAATTCACAAAGAAAATTGGTGTCCTTAAAGGTTGGATTTGTCCTGTTTTTTAATTAAGGCAATACGATTTCCAAAAGATGGTATTTTTTTTATTTTAGGGTCAACTTTAGCATGGGTTGATGAACTTATGAGCACCACGGTAGGCTGTTTTGTATTTGCTAATATGTTGGATTCATGGTACTTTTTAAATTTAAAAATAATTTGTTAATCATTTGATCATTTGCAGTAACTCTGAGGACCATCAAAGGGAGTTAGAGTTCCAGAGCAACAAGACGGATTCAGATTCAGAGAAAGCAATGGAGATCATATGAGCTGACAGGTGTCGGTGGTCTAAATTATCAAATACAGTGATCATAATTCCAGAGCTGCCCGTAAAACACACTGTGTGTGTGTTTGTGTGTGTGTTTTGTTGAAGCCCACACTCTTACTTCCACTTCTCCAAAACCACGTTTCAAAGTAGTTATTATTAGGACGTAGGCCTACTGTAAAGAAAGATGGCATACATAAGCCTGGCTGGGACTTTTTTAAAGACTGCATCTCTAAAGTATATGCACTGCATTAAACCTGGGCAGCTTTAAGAAAGGTGTCGATGACTTTACATCCTGACTTTGACATGGGATTTTCGGGCCTTAAAGATGAACTGTTCAAACTTCCAGCATGACATGTGATGGCGGCTGTTTCAGAAAAGGAAGCTGCAGGCGTGACATAACTCAGGATGTTGTCGGAGATAAAGCAGAAATTCTGATCCTTCTGTGTGGGATTCTAAATAATCAAGTTTACAAAAAGCAGCAACACTTGTACATTTTTGCTGTTGCACTGTATCATAAAGGAAGACTATTCATGTGCTGTAGCTTTAGTCTTTTATCTCACCCATGTGCTGAGAATGATGCTTTGCGGCTTAGGCATGTCACAGAGCTCTGCGAGAGAGCTCTATGCTGCCGGTTAAGGGGGCTTCTGGCTTTAAATTGAGAGACTAGACATTACATTTTAGCTTTAAATAATCATTCATAAATGATTCTGATAAATGAATATTTGAAAAACAAAGAAAAACGGACTGTCAACCATGTTATGAGTGTTGGCGTTGCATAGTCTGTCTACAACGTCCCTGTTGGCAACACTGAGTATTTTTGTAAATGTGTTTTGTTCAAAGGACTTTAAGTTTCATATCTTTAGTTTGTATTTTTTATACATTTTATTTATCAGAACTTGAATATATTTTGATGTTCCTCTGTTCTGTTCTGACAATAAAACAAATTATTATCATATTATTTTAGTGAGAACTCATAAATAACTACAAATAAGTAATGTTGGGGAAATCTTTTTATGTTTTGTTACGCGTTTATGGATTTAAAAAATATATATATCGGTTGATATATCGGAATATCAGATTTTTAAATAACCAAATATTTGTATTGGTATCGGCCTTAAAATCCTTCATCGGTCGGGCTCTACCATTTGTTGTTGTTTGTGGATCTTTGAGATTCTCAACTTGTCCCAGACATGTTTCTGCTTAAATAAAACTTGTTGAATAAACCGGATTCTCTATTTCCAAACTGTCGGTTCGTTGTGGTGAAAGAATAGCTTTCAACCTGGAAGGGAGGAGTTACAGTATTATAATGTAATGCATAGCAACAGACTCTACCTAATGTCCTTGTGACCCCTTGCATGCAATGACCTGCACTGTGTGTCCTTTGTCTTAGCAACGTTAGTTCCATAACTCCGTGTGTGGAACTATCCCACGGCTTTGTGCGTGCCTCAAAGAAAGGACTCTGACTCATTTTGCAAAGAAACATTCATAGCTGCAAGCATGTAGGAGGCCTACTTGCTTTATGTGTATAATATCTAACTAGAAGGGGACTCTTGTAAACTAGAGTCGAGAACTCAAGCTTAGGGTTCCAGTTATTCCAAAATCACTTGAATGCAGCACAAACGCTCTTTCTCAAAGTTCACGGAAAAACATTTTGTATGTCCGCCCCGTGATTTGAATCCACTCCATGTAATGGATCCTTCCTTGGCCCATGCTACACATGCCTCCACCTAGTATTCTGTCATCTGAAGAACAGAAGAACATACAAAGGGTTGTGGGATGGCTATTGGTGGTTTGCCAAAATATTTACACAATGAGATTTGTTTAATTAATGTGATGACTATGTGGGTTAAGGCAAATAATAAAACAGCTGGAACAGTGACATGTTCAGAAAGAGGAGATCACTTTACTCTAATACAGCCTTAAAAACCAGGAAAAAAACAGACCTATGTCATATTACGATATTACGAAAAGTATTGAGAGGTGGAGTAACACATTGTTGGTTTAGGTATTTTCATGGGATTTGAATTTGCAGACAGCCTGTGTAAGAACAGCCTAGAGAGACTAATTGATTTGTGGTTCTCTCTTTGCAGGATGAGGACACTGTGAAAGTCCAGTGTGGAGCGCAGAGGAGCAGGAGGCCACCGAGGTGATGGAGCGGCTGCACTGGGTGCAGCATCGGTGTCGGCAGCTGCTGGTGGGAAACACGGGGAGAGGCTGGTACTCTGCCACCGATGGCCTGCCCAACAAAACCTCCCTGGACGCCTACAGCTCTCCACAGAGAGTCAGTGGGAAGCGGAGAACAGTGTTTGCCCGCCACGGGCCACACCAACAGGAGTACGAAGCAGTTTCCAAAAGCTACCAGGGCAATGCCATCCGAACTACCAAGTACAGCTTGTTGACTTTCATCCCCATGAACCTGTTCCAGCAGTTCCACAGGTCAGATTCTTACTGGTTGTGGGTTGAACACACTGCCAGGCTTTAGTGAACTGGGTCTGTAATACAAGTGTAAAAACACATTGATCTGGATCGACATATCTGTTCTATACCCAATGATCCAATAATTACGATATACAAAGTGAAAATATCGATACATATCGGCATCTTTAAGATGCCCCTTTATTTTGAAATTCCCATTTTATATTTATTTTCATGCAAAAGAGTATATTGTTTTTAGTTACTTCCAAAATGTAATAGCATTGTAGATTACGAGTTATGGTCATTTGAGAGTAATTAGTTATATTACAATATTATTGTCTCTGAATTGTAATGCTTTTCACTACTTTTGCTTTACTTTTGAGTTAATTCACCAAATAACAGTGGTAGTATGAGTTGGCAGGTATTTTTTGCATAATAAATTTGAATATGCAAATAACTAAAGCTATAAAATACATAGTGAAGTGAAGCTTACAATAGGCTTACTTGACATTAAATTGTCATGGAGTAGAAGAAAATTAAAATATTGTTACCTGTTGGGACACAGATGTTGTCCGTACCGTTACCTGTTGGGACACAGATGTTATCCGTACCTGTTGGGACAGATGTTGTCCCTACCTGTTGGGACACAGATGTTATCCGTACCTGTTGGGACACAGATGTTGTTCCTACCTGTTGGGACACAGATGTTGTCCCTACCTGTTGGGACACAGATGTTGTCCGTACCTGTTGGGACACAGATGTTGTCCGTACCTGTTGGGACACAGATGTTGTCCGTACCTGTTGGGACACAGATGTTGTCCCTACCTGTTGGGACACAGATGTTGTCCGTACCTGTTGGGACACAGATGTTGTCCGTACCTGTTGGGACACAGATGTTATCCCTACCTGTTGGGACACAGATGTTGTCCCTACCTGTTGGGACACAGATGTTGTCCGTACCTGTTGGGACACAGATGTTGTCCCTACCTGTTGGGACACAGATGTTGTCCCTACCTGTTGGGACACAGATGTTGTCCCTACCTGTTGGGACACAGATGTTGTTCCTACCTGTTGGGACACAGATGTTGTTCCTACCTGTTGGGACACAGATGTTGTCCCTACCTGTTGGGACACAGATGTTGTCCCTACCTGTTGGGACACAGATGTTGTTCCTACCTGTTGGGACACAGATGTTGTCCCTACCTGTTGGGACACAGATGTTGTCCCTACCTGTTGGGACACAGATGTTGTTCCTACCTGTTGGGACACAGATGTTGTCCCTACCTGTTGGGACACAGATGTTGTCCCTACCTGTTGGGACACAGATGTTGTCCCTACCTGTTGGGACACAGATGTTGTCCGTACCGTCTCCGCTTCTGGCTCTGCATGGAAACAGTGACGGGACAAGCAGCTCGCTTCAACGCAGCGTCATAACTCTTGAAAATAATGTCCATCTCGCAAAATGTATCCGTCTCTGAAGTCATCTCAACCGTCAAATTCCAGCAACAGGAAATAAAACTCCCAGTCTTTTTCTTCTCTGACGAAATGATTCGCAGTGTTGGTGAATTCTTAAAAAACAAACACCACTGAACACTGGCTTAAAATGCTTTGGAACTCGCATTACTGAGATTGTAATGTGTATAATATGACCAAAATGTATGTAGCAATGAGTTGCTAATGAGCATATTACTGTGTTACAGCAAAAAGGAATACATTTCTGTAATTGCATTACTTTTGTAACGCATTACTCCCAACACTGGTAATGAAAAAGTCAAATCATATTTTAGCTGCTTTTTGTAAATAGGAATTGTATCTGAAGGCAATTGAAAATAGTATTGTGGCAGACTTTGTGAGTTTAGTAAAACTTATCATTGTATAAAGAATCGATATGTCATATCGTGATAAAACGTGTGATTTACACCCCTAGTCTGTATCACAGAAGCGAGATCAGTGTCTCATCAAGCTGTCGCTGAGATTAACTGAGATACCGTTACGTTTCTTTTGAACTACTTTCTTAAAGTCTCTGTTGATATTTGTGATAGGTCAGTCTGTCAATTCTTTGGTGATTAGGATTAACTGACCATAACATTTTATTTTTTTATTTTTTTTTATATAGAGCAGAAGTAAAGCAAAGTGAGCTGTTCGGTGGGATGGTGGCGCAGTGGATATGACACATGTTCATGTTTGATTCCCACTGCGATACATCATCCAATGTGTCCCTGAGCAAGACACTTAACCCCTAGTTGCTCTAGAGGCGTGCGACCTCGGACATATAGCGATTGTAAGTTGCTTTGGATGAAAGCGTCAGTTATATGGAATGTAACAATAATGAATGAGCTGACATACCACCAAGCATTGCATTTGTCTGCTCTAATCCAGTGTTGCCTTTAGGATTTTTAAAAAACGTTTTCTCCACGCCCTCCGACCAAATACCTCGGTTGCCTACCGTCCTCCAGGCAGTTCTCCTTTTGTGTCTTTCAGATGGAGTACACCCAAAACAACCCTCAACAAAGTGAAGTTTTGTCCTATTTCAGAATCATCTTTTTTGCGGTTCACATTAGGTTCACATTAAAGGAGCCATTGTATTCTATGAGGCATTCACTGCCCCATGATCCATTGCATGTTGGTTTAATTTTGAATGTTCTATGGACTGTGTAATTTGGGTAGAAAGTGCTAGTATGTTTTATTAGTCTATAGTTTTCTAAATGCCATCAATTTAAGGGTAGAGACATTTCAGTTCCAACCAAAGTGGTGACCCAGCCGACCGACAGACTGGCAGGAGATGCGTGCTGGTCTGGTAGTACCCCAATGGAAATGGTCGTAGCACTTGTTTGCACTTCCACAGCTTCTCTTGTACATTTTTAGATTCTGCCTACTAATTTGCTGCTCTGGCCTTCCTTTGTAGGGTTGCCAACCTCTACTTCCTGTTCGTGGTGTTACTGAACTGGGTGCCAGTTGTTGAAGCCTTTCAAAAGGAAATTACTATGATTCCTCTGCTGGTGGTTCTCGTTGTTATCGCCATCAAAGATGCCCTGGAAGACTACAGACGCTACTTGTTCGACAAGAAGGTCAACAACAATGTAGTGCGAGTGTTCTGTGGGTGAGTGAACCTCTATCAGTTTTATGGGCCAGCTCCAAGGACAAATGCCATTTTCAGTTCGATTTCAAATCATGTCAAATCAAAACAGACATCATCTCAGGACACTTTAAAGATAAAGTAGGTCTAGACCACAATCTATAATTTACAGATAGGGTTGGGTGTTGTTTTTTGTTTTTTTTTATACCGGTGCTAAAATGATACTTTTAAAATGGTGTTCAGGGTTCCCTGCAGAAAATGTGTTAGTTAAGATGGTAGGGTGGGGTTTGCCGTCTGACTGAGGGAAGGGGGGGAGGGCTAATGGAGTACTAACTTAAGTGTAAAGGAATGTAATTTAATTGTTTGTGCTATAGAAATAAAGTTGCCTTGCCTTCTGACTATTACAGAATTACATTTTTCCACCGTCTAAACTTTTTAAAGGTCCCATGGCATGGCAATTTTACTTTATGAGTTTTTTTTTTTTAACATTAATATGCGTTCCCCCAGCCTGCCTATGGTCCTCCAAAGCCACTGGGTATCCTGCTCTGCCTTTAAGAAAGTGAAAGCTCAGATGGGCCAATCTGGACTCTCCCCAATTATGATGTCATAAGGGAAAGGTTACCTCCCTTTCTCTGCTTTTCCCGCCCAAAGAATTTGGCCCACCCATGAGATAGAAAGACATCATGGATTGAAAACAAGCACAGCATGGCAGTTGGTCATGGGCACCCCCTCCACCTTGCCCCCCTCTCCTTCTCAGTAGCACAGTATTAGGGGACCACTAAGGTCTATATAAAAGAGACTTCAGATACAGTATTAGGGGACCACTAAGGTCTATATAAAAGAGACTTCAGATACAGTATTAGGGGACCACTAAGGTCTATATAAAAGAGACTTCAGATACAGTATTAGGGACCACTAAGGTCTATATAAAAGAGACTTCAGATACAGTATTAGGGGACCACTAAGGTCTATATAAAAGAGACTTCAGATACAGTATTAGGGGACCACTAAGGTCTATATAAAAGAGACTTCAGATACAGTATTAGGGGACCACTAAGGTCTATATAAAAGAGACTTCAGATACAGTATTAGGGGACCACTAAGGTCTATATAAAAGCATCCAAAAAGCAGCATCTCATAGGACCTTTTAAAAGAAATATAAATCAAATATAGAACGTTTCACGCCTACAATATTGACTCTGTCTATATACTGCGTTATCAATTATCTTTCAAATGTATTAGCTGACATTAAAATTACAGTAGGAATCTTACTCCTTTGATAGTCTTCCGTGATCTTCTGCCTTGGACTTGCATTAGTTCATACATGTCTGTCATGAACTAATGCAGCAAGCTCTTCTTTCTGGAGTCAAATATATTGAGACTGATAGACCTTTTAAATGTATGCACACAAAATTGAATCTGTTTTTTTTTTAAACTTGTGATAGAGTTGCCTTCTTAAGAAAATAAATTCAAAAATTAAGAAAATGTTTTGAGTTGCAGAAATCTGCCTTCATACGGAAGTCTTTTGATCTAAAACCATGTTTGCAGGCTGCATCATTTATAAGTTAAACCTCAGATGTAATGGTGTTTAGGTGATTTCTTCAGTATACAGCATCTGGTGTCGGCTAAAGCAAAGGTTCAAACTGCAGCTTCTGATGAAACAGTAGTGGGGTTTTAGTGTGCTAAATTTCCCCTTGCGGGACTAATAAAGTATACATTATTAAAAAATAAAAAGAACATGATTTTGTAATGGCACACTTGGCCGACCATTAACGTTAGAGTACTGTATGTGTGATGAGGGGATCAGTTTAGCTGCAGAAGAGTTTATGTTTGATTATTCTGAAGCATGAAGACAACGCCTGTACAAGTGGCTGTGTGAACATACACCTGTATAAGGAATGGATTTTGTGTAGCAAATTATACAGTCTGAGGACAGGATGATGTTTTCTGTGTGGATTGGGATGTCTCCTGATGGTCGTTGGAGGTGTCTGTCGACATTTGGACCAGAGGTTTGAGACTGGGGCGATTCTATAGATCTTCTGTGCGGCCAGGTTGAAGATGTGTGTGAAGCATCCAACAAACACACTTAATTCCTTTTTTATTAAATTCCTTCAAAGTCTTCACTACATACAGTATGTCATGTACGTCTGGACAGACATGGATATAAACTGCAACACTGGTTGGTGGAGGCATGCAACCACAAAGCTGTAGTTCTAGTATTATGAAAAAAATAAAAAAGGGACACACTGGAATGGAAATGATGTTGCCAGTAATCCACGCAGCCATTTTGTGTCCTCCAAAAGGGATCTAGTAAAAGAATTTTGTAGGCAAGACAAGGCAGCCGTATTTGTATAGTCCATTTCAGCAAAAAGGCAATTCAAAGTGCTTTGTATAAAACAATTAAATACATCCGTCAAAGAATATAAACACAGCTAAAATAGAATAAAACAGGTAGGAAATACAAGATTAAAAGTAACTCAGCGTAACTGTTTGGTGTGTTTATGTCAGTCATTTCAGAAGAGCCATCGTTTCAGGATGCTAGAATGTACAGTCATATATTATCGGAAAGCGTTAACAAACTGTGCTGTTCAATTTCACTATTAGACATATGAATCTGTCCACTGCTCTGATCTCGAAGGGTTGCCAGGAACTCAATACCGCACAATGCCTGCTGCTGCTCCTTGACCCTCCTTTCTCATATATCTGATTCCATAATCCGCCTTTTAAGGCAGTTGTTAAACTTGAACCTTGAGTTTGTTTACAGTGCGAGGGCCCTTTAGAGGAGTGGCGGTAAATTCCGTCACCAAGGTAATGCCTATCTGTCTATCCTTCCATTTCCCCATTGCCTGTCATGTTCATATCTGTAGGGACAGGGGAATATATCCAACATCAGAATGGTCTGTTTGAATGCGGAAGAAAAATTACAATTAGAGAACGATTGCAGGTAGGTAAGGCTTCTAAGTGGAGACATAAACCTGGCAGGCAGATCTGAATCCACTGGAGCAGTGGACTCATGTATAGCTTAGAACATCCATCCCGTCTTAACTCTACCAAGGAGCGCCTGCGGAAGAAAAGGACGGTGGTACCTTCGTTCACAGAGGATGAGGAACTGAGTCAACTTCTGAAGTTGTATAAAGGCAACAAGATTCGGACCACAAAGTATTCTCTCCTCTCCTTCCTGCCCAAGAATCTGTTTGAGCAGCTCCATCGCTTGGCCAATGTCTACTTCATCTTCCTCGCTGCTCTGAACTTTGTTCCTGTTGTGGAGGCCTTCCAGCCACAGATTGCTCTGGCTCCTATCATACTGGTGCTGTCAGTGACGGCGGCCAAGGATATCTGGGAAGACTACCGCAGGTTTAAATCGGATCGCTCAATCAACGGCCTTCTCTGCCATGTTTACAGCAGGTAGGGCTAAATGTTGCTTTCAGTCGAGTTTGTTGTGGCAACAACCAACAATGGAGATGACCTTTTCTTGTGGGACCGTATATTTACTGTAGTATTATCCAAGAGGGATAGTTGTGACTCAGTTGTGTGCTCCCTTGTTTGAGCTTTGATCTTTCTCTCACAGCTGTTGTTGGCACAAGTGATATTGGTAGCAGAGATGCAAATGATTGTAAACTGAAATCAACCCTAAAACATTTGCACATTGATTCTGTCAATGTGCACCATAACTCTTGGTACGTTTTGAAACGGACCGCTACTGCGTTCAGTCACAGTTTAATTATAATGTTAAGTTGTGTTATAAGGGTGTTATAAGACATTTTTGATAATGTATTCATTTATGCTGATTTAGCTTCATTTAGATTCATTTAGATCAATTGTGTGCGTGAACTAGTTTATAATTAAGTAAGTAACAGTCTAAATAAGAAAACACACTTTTAAAGCATGCCTTAGGAAAGCCAATTATAACGGCAATAAAATAGATGAAGCTG
The DNA here is from genome assembly GCA_013375575.1 of Percina caprodes. Taxonomy (NCBI): domain Eukaryota; kingdom Metazoa; phylum Chordata; class Actinopteri; order Perciformes; family Percidae; genus Percina; species Percina caprodes. The sequence goes on along the minus strand of JABXJD010000022.1, from coordinate 3,967,715 downwards.
AAACTAATTCAAAAATTTTCCAAAGAGAAACCGAAATGGCAACTGTCCATCATGGGAGTGATTCTCATCTAAAATAATACAGTCACAATTATACTTGTAGAGGGAATGTTTATGCAGCGGAAAGCCTTATTATTATCATTAGTGTAGCATGGAGACTGTACCATTGTCCTCCTTTTCAGTGTTTCTTTTGATTAAATAAAAAGCTGGCTAAATTGACCAAAATATTCTTCTTTAAAACCATTTTTTTTATTTTTAAGTTTACAATCAAGCCTCAAAAATACCTTTAAACATAATGAGTTATTTTGAAAACGTGTCCCCATATAAAAGAAATACAAGGCTTTTGTACACTTGTGTAATTAGCTCATCATAATGTCAAATTAGTGAGCCACTGGTAAAGCTCATCTGCTAACCCTGATAGCCACACACCTCCAACAATATGAACTAAGCTCAACACACTCACCTGAGACTCTACACCTGACTGTCCCTGGTCTCCCTGTTCCTTACCTGAGACTCTACACCTGACTGTCCCTGGTCTCCCTGTTCCTTACCTGAGACTCTACACCTGACTGTCCCTGGTCTCCTGTTCCTTACCTGAGACTCTACACCTGACTGTCCCTGGTCTCCTGTTCCTTACCTGAGACTCTACACCTGACTGTCCCTGGTCTCCCTGTTCCTTACCTGAGACTCTACACCTGACTGTCCCTGGTCTCCCTGTTCCTTACCTGAGACTCTACACCTGACTGTCCCTGGTCTCCCTGTTCCTTACCTGAGACTCTACACCTGACTGTCCCTGGTCTCCTGTTCCTTACCTGAGACTCTACACCTGACTGTCCCTGGTCTCCCTGTTCCTTACCTGAGACTCTACACCTTACTGTCCCTGGTCTCCCTGTTCCTTACCTGAGACTCTACACCTGACTGTCCCTGGTCTCCCTGTTCCTTACCTGAGACTCTACACCTGACTGTCCCTGTTCTCCTTGTTCATCAGTTCTTTCTGTCTCCTTTTCCTGTGACATAGTAACGTTAGTATTTCCATAAGCACCCATTCTTATAAAGATGTTACCAAATTGTCTTGATATGAGGACTTATTGTACTTACTTGGTGTTTTGGTGTTCTGAAAAAAAAATCCTATGTCTGTTTTTTTGTTGTCATTTTATCTGGGTAACAACAACACAAATCTTTATGAGTTAGGTTCATAGTTTCACCACGCGGTCATGTTATAATTATAAAATGTGCTTGTATCCACCACATAAATATTAGGTTTCATCTGGGACAGAGGATATATATTTAACTGCAACAAACCCACTGATATGCCACTTAACATGGTATTGAGCCAAACACTGTAGATCTTCAATATTAACCCTAACGTCAGTTCACACACATAACGTAAGGCCTATTGCTGTGTTAACGTTAGTTGTAGTGGGTGCATTTCTATCCAACAAGCTGTTGAACAAGCCTACTTACTACATTCCTGTCACTACCCAATGTGAGTTGAGTGTGGATAGGTATTGTACAGCAGGCAGTGGACCAAACTACTGTGGGGCAAGGGAGGGGGGGTACTCAAAATGTTTCTGATCCTAAAAGCATTTTTTAGGGTATTTACACAAATATTTTAAGTATACATCATTATGGTATTTACCATACACAGTTTTTAATGATATTTCTAGGGGGGGAATAACCCTTAGATGGGGGGCCCTGACCCCCCGACCCCCTTGGGATTTACGCCTATGCTATCTGTCCACACTACATAAAATAAGTTGAGCTGAAATCCAACATCCAAATCTAAATATTAAAAATAGTAGGAAAAAAAAGAAAAGAAAAGACCCTGCTCATTTGTGAAAACCTTCCCCATTCATAATCTCTTTTTTTGGGACAACGTATTACTTATATCCTGATCCAGCAGCACTGTTTTTACTAATACTAATACTAATACACTGTTTATTTTCTGTTAGAAGCCATCTGTTTTCTGTTATGCATCTGTTAGATGCATCACATCCACCACTCTGTGGTAACTTATTAATAGAATTGTACAACATTATGTCTTTATATTGTATTAAGATTGCAAATAAAAAAATAAATTAAAAGAAAAGTTAGTCTTGGAGAACCTGTACAGCATAAACCTGAACGTGTACAGTACATAGCTAAATAGTTACAGTAATGCCTCTGCCCTGCCTGGAAATGGTTTGACAGTTAGACTGAGTGTAATAATTAACCACTTATTGTACCTACGGTATGTGTGAATAATACCTGTCAATCAAAAGGGTTGTACTTAGTGTCTTCATTAATTCATTGCTGTGTTTTGGGCGTAATATGCATAAAGCAATCAGAGTGTCATGTCCCATTCCCTTTAAAAGCCTGGCGTGTTTGTACCTTGGCGTATTGCTATTATGATGGTGGATTTGCACCGTAATACTTTTATTTGTTATCTTTTGCATGTTTGCGTGCTGCTGCACATCCCTGTGTGTGTAACAAGCATAGTGTGTGCGCGCGCTGTGCATAAGCCTAGGCGCATTTTACTAAATGAAATGCTGGGTTATTGACTTAAGAACAGGTTTTTGTTGGTAATGGTTCAATCACTTCCCGCTGCCTCAAGACAACAATATGCCAAGAATGCACCTGATCACACCTCCCTGTAATACCGGCATGCCCAGAATGCACCTGAACACACCTCTCTCTAAGTTTATTCGTGCATTAGAAGATCATCACAATTAGCAAATTATCAAATAACTTCTTCCAACCAATGTCTGGGAAAAAGTTATCTTCTCACAACCTTTAAATCAAGACAACATTTTGGACAAATTCCTTTCTGGTTTCAGGATGCATAATATAATCTGCCAAATGTTAACAAATTACTTAATACTGTCTTTGTATGCCATGTGTATATGCCATTTTAAAATAATTAGACTTCTCTGTGGCATTTGTTACTCTTGGAAGATGTGCAGTAGTCATTCAGCGTCTTGCCGTGGTGTAATTTATGTCAAGTCCTACTCTTGTTCGATCTCCAAAGGACGGACGTACAACTCAAATTTCCAACTTTCTCTTTTATTCCGCCAGTAGATTAGTGGTTGATTAGTTGCAGATTAGGTTGTAAACCTTTAAAGACAGAACCAAATACTTTAAACATTTTTAAATACATTTTAAGTGCCTAAATAACTTAAACATTACAAATTGAAATAAAGAAAAAGACTCCTTCATGAATCTTACAAAGTTAATAAAGTTTTAGTATTTAACAGAACCGTACAATATTGTCCCATTTTTAACTCATAATTATCTCCAAACTCAGCATTAACACATTTTAGTTTCATTAGTAACAAAGCTACACAGCAGTTAAACATAAAAGAAGCATTTCAAATGTCATGAAAGTGAATAAACCATTTCACCAACCATTGGCGTCTTTGGACTGAACTTATGAGTTAACTTGGAGCGTCTTCTCTCTGTGGTTTGTTTGCTTGAATGACTGAGCACCTCAATGTCTTAACAGGTGTTCCAAATCAGTGCTAATGACTGATCAGGTGCAAACTGCCAGTGCTGCTGCTGCTGGTGCACTCTGGGAAGTGCAGTTTTATGAGAGAGCATCATTCCTGTGCTTCAGCTTAACACCTCCCACTTGAGCTCCTGGTTTTCCCAAACCCAGAGAGGTCACACAAGCCCTTCATACTTCTACTTGTTCTTCAATGGGAAGTAGAATGACAAGACGCCGAACATCTCTATGAAGAATTGTGGCTGGGATTTTAGTTTGAAGCCTCTTGGTTCTTTCACTGCTTGCCCTTGACAGCCCGTCTTTGCCGTTTGCTTTTGTGATGTGAACAGGATAGCTGGGAAAAGTCTTCACAAGCACGTCTCTTACAATGCCTTTGCTGTCAGTATTGACATCAACCACTCTAGCCAGCTTGTACTGTCCTCTCAGGGCGTTTTGGTCAGCTAACCAGACCACATCTCCAACAGCAACATTTCGCTCTTTGGTGTGCCATTTGTTCCTTATGAACAAATTAGGTCCAGCAAATTGGCTCCATTTCTTCCAGAAATTGCTTACCTCTGCTTCAATACGTTTAAGTCTTTTGTAAGGATAGCCGTCAAACTTGAAATCTCCACAGTCTCCTTTGGATTGGCACGTCCTAAAAGCAGAGAATTTGGGGTAATGTACTCTACACAGTCTTCTCTGCTCTGAGTTCTTGCATCAATGGGTCTCTCATTTGCAAGGTTGGCTGCCATGTAGAGAAAGGTTTGGAATTCTCCCCATGTGAAAACACCATCTCCACCAAGGTTACTCAAAGCCCGCTTTACTATTTTGACAGCTGCTTCTGCTGCCCCATTCCTATGGGGAGAGTCTGCAGGGTGGATCTTCCATGACCAGTCTGTACCATGCTTGGCAGCTGTGTCCTCAAGTTCAGACTTGTTTAGTTGGTTAAGGAATTTGTGAAGCTTTTCCAGTGCAGGTCTGGCTCCCACAAAGTTAGTCCCAGGGTCTGACCAGAGTTTCCTGGGATGCCCTCTAAGTGAAGTGAACCTTTGATAGGCTAGCAGGAATCCTTCGGATGACATGTCACTCACCACTTCAGTGTGTATGGCTCGGGAAGCCATACAACAGAAGACTATTCCCCATACTCTGAGTCTAGTTCTCTTCTTGACCTCATCTTTCACTTCATAAGGGCCGAACAGGTCCATGGTGGTGAATTCAAAGGTGCAGCTGGGCCTGTTCGCTCTAGAGGCAGGTCAGCCATGATTTGTTTACACCGTTTTGCCTTGTTTTTCCTGCAGACCACACAGCTGTCAACCATTTTCTTTGCAAGTCTACGGCCTTTTATTACCCAGGCTTTCTTCCTCATACGGAGAAGGGTTCCTGCCGCTCCTCGTGGTTTGCTTTGTGGGATTCTTGTGCCAGCAGTGTAGACACCCATGCTTCATATGGTAAAACTGGCACTGCTGTCTTATCTTCATTGAACATCTGAATTCTGCCTCCGCAAACTAGCAGTCCAGAGTTCACATCTTTGTATACTGCCAGTCTGCTAAGAGTTGTCTCTGAAAAAACTGTGCTGTCCTGAGCTGCGAGGAAGAGGTCTGTAAGTGCATCTTCATGGTCTTTGACAGTCATCACAGCCTGCTTGGGTGATCTTACCTCCCACTCTGACTGTTTATGGGCCTGACACTTTTCTTCAACCACTGCTTGGCAGCTAGACAAACCCAGGCAACGACTCTCACCAGTTTGAACAGGTTACTGAATCTTCTTACATCCACAAGTTCTTTAACCCATCCAGTGGGCCTTCTTCCTAGAAGAGGTGGGTCACTTCTCTCTTGAGATTCACTCTTTGGACTTTCCTGAGTTCCTTCCTGCTGACTCCTCACTTGAGCTCTTGTCAATGCACATGAGAATGCCTTCCTCTGGAGCTTGTTTACACTTTCCCTGGCCTGAGCTGCAACGTCTCCAGCTGATTTTATAGGCCACTCCTCTAATGGCCACTTCAGGAACTCTGGTCCATTTTGCCATGTGGAATTCTCCTTCAAATCTCCAGGAGTGCCCCCTCTTGTCATGATGTCAGCTACGTTTAGATCTCCACGGATCCACCACCAGTCTTGCATTAGTCCAGCCTTCTGGATTTCACCCACTCTATTCGCAAAGAAGGTTTTGTACCCATAACTGACTCTTTGAATGGCTCCCAAGACAGTTTGACTGTCAAGGAGATGGAACCATCTCTCGATCTTCATTCGAGCATGTTTTTCCACATACTTTCTGATCCTGGCTGCAAAGACAGCACCACACATTTCAGCTTTTACAGCTTCTCCCTTTTGATCCAGGGGTGTAAGTTTGGCTTTTGATTCAACAAATCGAACCTCAGTACCTTGACTTGTCTCCCATCGTAAGTACATCACAGCGCCGTAGGTTTTGTCACTTCCATCCGAGAATGTAATGCCCCAAGGTTTCCCTTTCCAGCCAGCTGGTGTGAGGCTCCTGTTGAATCTTACTTGTCCAAGCTGCACATATTCTTCAAAAAGCTGTATGGCTTCTTCCTGAGGCTTTCTGAAAGAGGTTGGTCCCAGGTTTCTTGGGTTAGTTTTCCACCCTCCCTCCTGAAATGCTTTTCTAACAAGAATTGCTCCCTTCTGTTTGACAGGTGTAACTAAGCCAATTGGGTCGTACAGTCCAGCCACTTGGCTTAAGAGAGCCCTCCTAGTCAGTGGTTTAGGTGTCCCAGTTCTCACCTCCTCCTTGAGAAGGTCTTTTCCAACTCTCATCTTCTTTTTCCTTTTGGAAAAGTTGACTGAGGTTAACATGTACAACTTGTCTTCATCCACTTGGTAGCCGATACCCAAGGCTTTGTTATCTCCGCCCTTCATTTGATTCGGAAGAATTAAGGTTCTACCTTGTGTCTTTGTTAGAACATCTGTCTCAGCTCCTTGCCTCCCACTTTGCCCTGACCGGACCCATGGTTTAAGGAAGAAACCTCCAGCTTTCAAGATCTCTTCAACATTTGCTGTGATCTTGTTAAGTTTATTTAGGTCATTTTGGGAGGTTAAGATGTCATCCACATAGCTGTCCTCTTCAATGACTCTGCGCTCATCCTCCGAATGGAGATATTTGGGCAGGCGTGCCGTTTCCCTCATAGCCAACTGAGCAATGCAACCAGCAGGTCTGTCCCCCATGTTGACTCTGGTAATTGCATATTCACTTATCTTTTCATCTGGGCTGTCCCTCCAGAGGAACCTGTGAAGATGCTTCTCACGCTCCTCCAACCATACAGAGTTGTACATCTTTTTGATGTCTCCTAGAGCTGCATACGTTCCTTCTCTGAACCTCAGCAGGACGGCTCTGATAGGGTTGAGAACGTCTGGTCCCTTCAGAAGAAGATCATTCATGCCCACACCTTTGTATTTCTGGCTACTGTTCCATACAATACGAACTGGTGTTGTCACAGAATGAGGGTTTGGTGCCACCAGATGACTCACATACCACACTGGTCCATTCCACTCATCCATGATTTTGTTGGTGAGTTTTATGGCTGCGCCTCGTTCAACCATTTCATGGATCTGGGTAGCATATGCAACTTTCCAGTCTGGCTCTCTGCTTAATTGCTTCTCCATCCTTAAGAAACAAGCCTGGACTGCACTTTTGTTGTTTGGGAGAGAAGCTGGATCTACCGTCCACGGATACTTTGCATCCCAATGCGGAGCTGGTGAGTGAGTATCACCCTTCTTGTAGGTGAGGCCTCCTTTAATAACCTCTAGCTCTCTCTCCTCTGCCAGGGTCATTTCTTTTCCTCCTGGTGGACAGTTTCCACATCGGCATCCTCCACATCTTGGCTCACATGCCGCGCCGATACTGTCCCAGCGCCACCACTCAAGGAACTCCCGGTTACTGGCAGCTGCAAATTTGGTCTGAGCCACATCCTCCTGCAACTGGGATGTGTCAGTAGTTGGACTTGTGATTTCTTGGTATTTGACAGCTGCTGTCCTCATGGAGCGAGCAAAGTGTGTTTTGGACTCATATACTGCAACCTCCACTTCTTCAAATAAGTCGGGATGTGCTCCACCCACCGTCTTCCCCAATGGGCCCTCCCACAAGACGAGGTCTCCAATGATTTTTATCCTCTGGGGAGCGAGTCTTCCCTCTCTGTGGCTAATGAGAAGTTCAATCTCTTCTGGCCTTTCCAATTCTTCTAGTTTGACTTCTGGGAAGATTTTCTTCAACTTCTCAGGTTCAATTACTTGATGCACTCTGGCAATTTCGTCCAAGCCGTAACAGACCATTTCATGAGCTCTTTCTGTTCCTTTAAGTGTCTTGACTCTAACTTTGAGGAGATACCTTTGTGTTCTCACCTTCATGGTCATCCCACCAACTCCATGCACAACTAGAGTTATCTTCTCTCGTCTTAACCTCAGTCTTTCCGCAGCCTTATGGGTTATGTAGTTTGTATCTGATGCAAGGTCAATTAAAGTCCCAATCTTCTGCCCTGCATTTGCAGTGACTTGCATCAACATCATGATGACAGGAAGTTCAGAAAGTCCATTCCTCTGCAGTAGCTCAGACTGGCCTGAAGCATCGAATGTCACTGCAGTTTTGCTGGTGTTGGTGAAAGCCTTTCTGCATCGATCTGCCATTTCTGGGGAAAGTTCAGACAAGATTTTCTCTTGTTCCTCGGTTAGTTTACTTTCACCTCTGCTGTCTCTTCCACCCTCTCTTTTTTCTCCTCTTCTGACTTCTCCTTTTGGGCAGAGGAAAAAATGGTGGTCGGGGCACCACCTTCCCTTTTACAGTCTTTATTTCTGCATAGGAAAGTGTCTCTGCAGTATCCATCTGCATCATGGCATCCGAGACATTTTCTGCATGCTCCCAGCTTCCTCAATACAGCTTTCTTTTCAGGTAGCTTAAGTCTTCTGAACTTTTTACAGAAGAAAATCTTGTTGTTGTGCCCACTATCACCACAGACACCACATTCCTCATCAAACTCTTCTTTCTTTGTAGTTTTTGTTGAGGCAATCTTTCTGTCATACCTCTCTGACCGATCTGATTTCTCCACCTTCTCCACAGTTCTGAGCTGTTCGAGTCTTTCTAGTATTTCTTCTTGACTCTTCAGGAACTTCAAGAGCATGATAAAGTGGTTGTCTGATGTGACATTGTTTCTGGGTTCGACCATGAACATCACCCAGTCTCTTTTAATAAAGTCAGGCAACTTGCTTTCAATGGTTTTAATTACTAGTGGGTTCTTTATTGCTCCAGAGTTTCCTAACTCTGTGAGATCTGCTAGGGCCTTCTCCACTGACTGTATGAGGTCAATGACCTTTCTCGGCTGGTTCCCTTTTACATGTGGCATCTTTTCCAGCTCTTCAAGGATTTCCACTATGATTGTTGACTTGTTGCCATATCGGTTCTCCAGGACTCTGAACACGTCATCAGCAGTGGTGTACGTTGAAAGTCTGAGGTCTTTTGAGATTTTGTCATGCACACTCTCCAAAAGTTGAATTTTCTTAACTTCAGTTGATCCGGATGGCTCTCCCTGCCTTTGCAGGCTTTCCCAGTCTTTCCTCCATCTGTAATATTCCCTCTTGCTTCCATTGAAGATAGGTAAAGAGGTTGGCTTAATTCTGAATATTGGTGTGGATGTTGCCAATTGGGGTAATAGTTTCACTCCTGTGCCTTGCACATTTATCATCCGTGCAGTGGCAAATTCAGCTTTTCTTAACTCAAGCCTGTAGTGGGATGCTCTTACGTCCTTGACTCTTCCATCTAATTCATCCTTTAATTCAACAGGGATCCATCTCTCCCATGTTAACATTGCTGAGATGGCTTCTTTTCTTCTTTTTTCCAAGAGGGCAAGGTGCACTTCATAGCCCTCTAAATTGGCACTCTCCACTGGTACATCAGCCGCTTTCTCATTTACTTTTTCTGCTTCCAGAATTGCCCCAAGAAGTTCACTTCTTCCATACCTCGACCACAAGTTTGTTTGAACAATGTCTCTTAACTCCAACAACCTTGCTTCACCTTCATTTACAGTTCTATTAATGTCGGCCTTTTGTTGTTCATCAAGACCTGCTTCCTTCTCCTCAGTTTTAATGTCAGCTTCTAGTCCAAGCCTGTAGTCATCATTGGCATCAAGCATCTTTCTGAAACAGTCTGAAAGCTTTGTGAATTCTTCCTTTAACTCCACTTGAAGCATGCTACTTGCTTCTCTCGAGATGAAGTTGGCTTGTCTGGTGAAGCTGCTTTTTGCAGTGGTCCTCTCCTTTTTGAGCTGCTGAACCGACTTCCCCAGAACATCTTCCGCCATCTTGACTTCCTCTGCGTCAACGACTTATTTCTGGATCTGAAGCCGTTTATCCTCAGGGCCAGGCCGCTACGCGTGGTTTACAACTGTCAAGTCCTACTCTTGTTCGATCTCCAAAGGACGGACGTACAACTCAAATTTCCAACTTTCTCTTTTATTCCGCCAGTAGATTAGTGGTTGATTAGTTGCAGATTAGGTTGTAAACCTTTAAAGACAGAACCAAATACTTTAAACATTTTTAAATACATTTTAAGTGCCTAAATAACTTAAACATTACAAATTGAAATAAAGAAAAAGACTCCTTCATGAATCTTACAAAGTTAATAAAGTTTTAGTATTTAACAGAACCGTACAATATTGTCCCATTTTTAACTCATAATTATCTCCAAACTCAGCATTAACACATTTTAGTTTCATTAGTAACAAAGCTACACAGCAGTTAAACATAAAAAGAAGCATTTCAAATGTCATGAAAGTGAATAAACCATTTCACCAACCATTGGCGTCTTTGGACTGAACTTATGAGTTAACTTGGAGCGTCTTCTCTCTGTGGTTTGTTTGCTTGAATGACTGAGCACCTCAATGTCTTAACAGGTGTTCCAAATCAGTGCTAATGACTGATCAGGTGCAAACTGCCAGTGCTGCTGCTGCTGGTGAACTCTGGGAAGTGCAGTTTTATGAGAGAGCATCATTCCTGTGCTTCAGCTTAACAGTATAGATCAGGTTAAGTTATGATTGTCATTTTTCTTCCTCTACTGTCTTCTGCAGTGTTCTCCAAGGCTCGATCGTGGGCCCTTTTTTATTTGCATCCTATTTGCACAACTTCAACTTTAAACTTTAACCTAATTATCCCGAATGCTATTTCATCTGCAGCAGGCATTGAATCACATCAAGGTATACATGACAAACATACAATATGACAACAGCAACAAAATACAGAAAAATTCCACACCACAAATTAAAACAAGGTGCGCCTACCACACTCAACCAGAATCTAAAAAAGTAACCAAAAACATTAGTAACAGTACAGGAAATGTTAAGCCAAGCCAAGTGCTGTACAGAAAAAAAGATTTACTTGGGCTCTGTGTTTTCTTAAAAACAACATCCTTTACCATTGCTATGCTGAAATGCAGCTATAATTCCCTTTTAAAACTGAGTCAAGCACATAACCATCAATGTCTTTTAAGCTGTGTTGAGGATGTCAAATGCTGCATTGACTGCATGCTGTCAAATGCTGACCCAAAATTTCCCCTAGCTCAGTGAGAATAAGATGGAGGCCCTTCTTATCTGTGTGGAGACATGTGGAGACTATTTCACCTGCTTTGATTACCACATAGCACAATTTGAAATGTAGCATAGTACATGAACAAAGCAGGATAAATGGAAAAAAATCAAGTGAAGTCCCTCAAAATTTTACTTAAGTGCAGTACTAATTGTGCATTTCTACCACTTCCCGGGATCTCTCTGTACTCTGTTCAATAAAGTAAAAAGTAAGCCTTTATTGCTATTTAAGCCTCACAAAACAGACCACTTTGGATCTTTTTGTCATATCAGTGTGTCAATGTATACTATAACCTCATGTTTTTCTCAGTGTTTGATATTTTGCCTGAGACGTATTCTTCTGTCCATAGCAAGCAGAAAGCCTATGTTGTCCAGCGCTGGAAGGATGTGCGAGTTGGAGACTTTGTGCGTCTGTCCTGTAATGAAATCATCCCAGCTGACATGCTGCTGCTGTATTCCTCTGACCCGCGTGGGGTTTGCTACATTGAGACCGCCAACCTGGACGGAGAGACCAACCTGAAACAGAGACAGGTGGTTTCAGACCTTTCATTGCAGGTAATAATGCACAAAGTGGATTAATAGCTAACGCGTCTTTTCATTAAAGCGATAGAGCGTAGTTTCTGTCGCCCCCATGAGGAATTCTAAGTAATGACAACAACACTGTCTGTGCGTGACACAAGCCTTCCGTGATCGCGCACGCAGCCCCACCCCTCCTCCACACAGTTGCTAGTAGCCAAGAATGACACGGAGGATTGAAAAAACATGATGTACTCTTCAGAAGAGGTTATTATCTTCACTCAATCTGCGCGGGAAAGTCAATCTTCTGAGCATAGTCATACTGAGAAATACAGAGAGAGTTGTGTGAAGCTTAATTAGGTTTTTCTTTAACAAAAACCAAAGTTGAATAATACACTTCTAGAGACAATATATCGTGAGACATTGTGTTATCACAATGGCGATAAGGTCGACATTTCTAATAAACTCATTGTGTTCTAAGAGAAATGCACATCACATGTCAGTCAGTCAGTCTGACAATTATTTCATTTTTAAAGAAGTACATAAAATGTACAACAGTGTATTTACGTTAACGGATACATCTGGCCTAGCTGCCCTTGCTTGTAAAGAAAAATGAATAAGATGCCCCGCAGCACAAATTAAATACACTACACCGAAGTGCAAAGATAATGCTAATTTATAATCTCAAGAAAATAATTGAGACTGTCCTTAACGTCAAGTGTAATAGACATGAAGATTAAACATAAGAAGATTAAAATATTTAAAAATGAAATATTTAGTTTTATTTAGTTTCTAGGCAGATAGATTGTAGAGACAATATGTCATGAAAAACAAATTGCTTTCGAAAAAAAAATGCACATCACATGTCAGTCAGTCAGTCTGACCATTATTTCATTTGTAAAGAAGAACATGACATGGATTTTCTGCATTCTCCGCCTTCGCTCTGTTTCTTTGGAAATGGATATGATGTTGTCACCGTCGGAGCTACCGTATGAACAGAAAATATTTAGGTGAATCATGGGTAAAACAATAAAGAAACAATATCGTTTCTAGGGAAAAGAATCGAAAAATTGCAGCAAAAAACATCACCAACCCCTTCTGACCAAGAACAGATCCAAATTCTCTTTTTTACCATAAGCCACAAAAGCCTTAAATCAGTCAAAATCAGCCAGATGTCCAGCTGGCCTGTTCATAGCTAAGGGTGTATAGCGTATTGTAGTGTGTGATGTATGTTCTTCATGTTATGTCTGCCGGTGTCTGATGTAGGGACTATTTGTTTGTATCATATGCCTGATGTGTTGTGTTTGTGTGTGTGTTTCCAGGGAATGGAGTTCTCCCTCGAGAGTTTCCACTGTCGTGTTGAGTGTGAGAACCCCAACAATGAACTCAGCCGGTTCAGAGGTTACATGTGAGTTCCTTTTCATCTTCATCAAACACCGAAGTACACTGTGTGTGCCATGAGTTTGATATATAGTGGGGGATCAGTAGTGTAGATATTAGCCTTGTGTAATTTTGTCGCTACTGTCTTCCTGTATTCGTCATTATTCATTCAAACTTAATTTTTTTTTAATTCTCAAAATCATTGAGGGGCGACATTCATTTCCTATGACACTCACTCTCTACTCCCTACAAAGTCGTGAACTATATAGGGAACGACTTGGGTGAGATGCGCCCGTTATGTGTGTTGGAGGTGGGCGTGCCCAGCATCTTACGAGCAAACGCAAACAAAAATACTTCTAATACGCCTCTGAAACAAAGCAAGCACCCAGAAGGAGAGTATAATGTATATTTGTTGCATGTTACATTTCCACAGTTTAGAAACAAAAGCCCGCTCCATTTTTCTTTTTGCACTTTCGTGCTCACTCCCTAATAATAATTATAATAAAATAGTATCAAATCATAACAAGAGTTATCCCAGGACACTTTACAGACACAGAAGGTCTAGAACACACGCTATAATTTGCAAAGACCCAACAATTCCAGTAATTCCCAAAGAGCAAGCGTTCAGTGTAACAGTGGTGAGGAACGACTCCCTTTTAGAAAGAAACCTCGGCCAGACCCAGGCTCTTGGTAGGTGGAGTCTGACGGGGCCGGTTGGGGGTGTGATGGCAATACTAGTCACAATAAAGATAATGGAACTATGACTAGAACTAGTAGTTTTAGTAGTCCAGGGCATTGCAGGGCACTGCAGTGCACTGCAGGGCATAGCAAGGATAGCAATAATAATAATAATCCATACAAAAACAATAGGTTCCTACAAGGCACCGTTGGGGCCTAGCACTTTCGTGCTTGGGTCTTAATAAACAGTAAATAAAGAAAAACATATATGCAACACAATAACTGTTTCATAAGAAAAAAAGAGGCTGAATGGGATTAGTGCAAAGAATATTGTTAGGTTCAAAACCTAAAGTACACACGGACACGGACGTTGTTTTTTGTGCTTTGCAAAGGGAATGAGTACTGAAATCATTCAGCAGTCTTCCAAAGTACTTTCCCCTTGCTCTGCCTTTTTATTGAAGTTGTATAAATGGGTGTAGACATGAAGTTATTTTGCATAAATGGGTGTAGACATATCATATTCTTTGCTTCCCCATTGGTTGAACTGTGGCTGGATGTATTAGGCAAGATGGTCACCAAAGTTGGATAGAGGAGCAATATGGTTCTAGTCACAGTTGCAGCCCACATCCAAGTTTCTTATCTTATCCTACTCTCAATCTTACTCTGCTAGCTTGACATTCCTGCCTCACCCCACATATTTTTCTCTCTTTCCAAAGGTTTAGCATATTCACATGATAACTATTTCACAGTATAACTTTGTACAGTTCCAACAAATATATAGTTATACAGTATATACCGTACCTGTATATAATTTCAGGCCAATGGCTAGCTATCTCTGTCTGTCTGTCTGTCTTTTTCCCTCCGTCCCCGTCTCTCTCTCTCTCTCTCTCTCTCTCTCTCTCTCTCTCTCTCTCTCTCTCTCTCTCTCTCTCTCTCTTTGGGTATGGTTATGTGTGTGTATGAGGTACTTGTACTTTACTTGAGTCTTTTCTTTGCATGCCACTTTCAACTTCTACTTCCGCTACATTTCAGAGAGAAATATTGTCCTTTTTACTCCACTACATTCATCTGACAGCTTTAGTTACTAGTTACTTTACACATTAAGATATTTGCACACAAAACACATGTGGTTTATAAAATAGGACGTTATTATAAGTGAAACTACTCAACAATATAACGGCCTACAAGTCCAGCTGAAATTATTAGACCATTAAACACACAAACGATCTTTTCCAGTTTCCAAAATGTGAGGATTTTTCTGCATTGAGTACTTTTACTTTTAATACTTTACAGATGTTCACTTAAGTAACATTTTCAATGCAGGACTTCTGCTTGTAACAGAGTTTCTTCCACCCATATTTCTTCCACCACTGAATTTTTATTTTGTTCATAATTGTTTTGTGTGAAACACATTGTATGAAATGTGCTTCGGTATATAAATAAAGTGTGTGTGTGTGTGTGTGTGTGTGTGCATGTTGTTCCACAGGGAGCACCCCGGTGGGGTTCGTGTCGGCCTCCATAACAACAACCTCCTGTTGAGGAGCTGCACCATCCGCAACACTGAGACTGTGGTGGGCATGGTGGTCTACGCTGGTAAGAGCACAGCATCAGTTACATAACATCTGACTAGTAACAAGTCCCATCGGGTCTAATCACCGCACTCAGTGAGCTTTCAGTTTGAGGAATACATCACCTATTTGAAAGATAAGCCTGCAAGTGTCGTCCTAATGATGGTTGCAGTTTAAACACACAAGTTAATTTTTACCCACTTTACTCGTGCGAATGGGTGGACTGGTTTGTGCAGTACACTACAGACAGCTGATGTGATGTATTACTTGTTGGTTATTATCTATTACAGTCCTATTTTAATCAACTACTTTAACTTTAGCAAATCTAAGAAAATCTACAACAGTAACAACGTTCACGTCCACTTGCATCCTTGCATGGACTTTATTTGCAACTGAGGCTGTGGATTTACTTTGCGGCCAGTCTGAACACACCTTTTATTGTGTGGTGGTCCTTGATCTGGTTCCAAGTTTTGGGTATGACAAGAAAACCGATACGGGTGGGGAAAATAACCGATGCGTCGCTATTCTCTGCTCGATGCAGATAAGTTAATAATCAATTACTATTTTTTATTTTTATTTTTAAATGTGTTGATTTTTATTTAAAATGTACTGTCTCCAGACAAGTACAAATCAGAAAACAGAGTGACTGAAAGAGGATGGGATAATGGACAAGAGCTTAGTGTTTAGGCAAGGCAGCTTTATTTGTATAGCACATTTCAGCAACAGGGCAATTTAAAGTGCTTTACACAAAATCAGTTAAAAAAACAGTTAAAAGAGAAAAAACAGATAAAACTGTTTCGGTAAAAAACACGGCCAAAAATGGCTAAAAGGAAAAAAAAAAATATATTGTATATACTATACACATGATCTGATAAGACATACATAAAACAATTAGGCAAACACATAAAAGCTGTTCGTCTACTTTATCACATCACTGTGAGAGAAGGTGACTCACGCATGTTTCAGTATAATAACCTCAGTAGACAAAACATTTCATTTCACTTATAAACACTGCATATGTCAAAATCTAACAAACTCAGATTTATAAGTCTTTTTTTTTAAATGAAAGGGAAAGTCAATTCAGATGACATTATAACACATTGATGATTTTCCTCATATTTGGAGAAAAATAAATTATTTCAGCGGTGGATTTCTTTTGGAAGGATACGTCTGTGATTGATATGCAGAGGAAAAAAAGGACAAATATGCCTACACCAAATGATGCAGGTAATACAAAATTGGTGCATTTACTTTTAAAAGTGACATGGACCAGAAAGAAAAGTATTCTGAGCCCTGCTTAGAGTCTCAAACCCTGTCCTACCTACCGCCGTGCCATTATAGCTTCTGTATTACTTATATATATATATATATATATATATATATTTTTTTCTTTATATATGTTTTTCTCTCCTTGTAGCAGCCTCTCTAAACACATAACATGTAGCAGGCAGTTAAGGTGACTGAGAGGGAGAGTAGGGACATATAGGTGTCTCTATATGTGTATGTATGGTGGGCTTGTTTGCAATCTACAGTAGTTTTTGGAGAACCAGAGCATATCGGTTTTAACAGACTATCTGTTTCAAATGTACTGTAATCTACTAAAAGTGTAAATGAACCCTAGCTTCTTATGTTACTGCTCTGAGTAGAGATAATACAAGTGGAACCAGTCAGATGAGTGGAAGCCAACAACGAACTATGTGCAGGTGTTTTACACACACAATGCAAATTTTGCCCACAGACTGAAAGGAAGAAAGGGAGGTGGCCATAAGTACAGTATACAGTGTAAACATGATACCGGTCCTTCAGCCATGGCATTCTCTGAGCTATGCTCCAGGCATCTCGAACTGTTTAATAACTAGAAAATCCTTTTACCATTACACATTAATGCAGTCATTTCATTGAATGAATAGGTTTAGGCACATCATGTACAGAAATGAACGGCTGTGGATAAAAATTCAGCATTTTGTGTTTCTTAAAGTGCTCATATTATGCTTTTTTGGCGTTTTCCCCTTTCCTTTATTGAGTTATATATATTTTTTGTGTGCATGTTGTAGGTTTACAAAATGAAAAAGACCAAAGTCAACCCCAAAAGGATTTACTTTGGGGAACAGACTCAGGTTCGAACATGTACGACTGAGCTGTAGCCATGGTTACCGGCTGAAGCAGGTTTGTTTTGGATCACACCAGCTTGCCTGTCAGGGCCCGCCCTATTCTGCTTCTGACTGGCTAGTAGACCTTACCTAGGTACTGTCAGGGCACACCCTCATACTCTGCTTCTGACTCTAGTAGACCTTACCTAGTTACTGTCAGGGCACCCTCATACTCTGCTTACCTTCTGACTGGCTACTGTAGACCTTACCTAGTTACTGTCAGGGCACGCCCTCATACTCTGCTTCTGACTGGCTAGTAGACCTTACCTAGTTACTGTCAGGGCACGCCCTCATACTCTGCTTCTGACTGGCTAGTAGTAATACCTAGGTAATGCACATGTGCAACTCCCAACAAAGATGGAACAGACGTGAGATGTCTCACTCTGTAGCTAAAACAGAGAGCTCAACACACAGGGGGAAAGAGGAGCTGCAGCAATGTGCAGTACAACAAAAATATGGTGTTTTTTGAAATTGAAACCTATAGGGGTGGGAATCACCAGACGCCTCCCGATACAATATCATCACGATACTTATGATGATGATACGAGATCGTTGCGATTTTAAACATATTGCAATATTCTGCGATATATTGCATTTTTCCAACTTCGAATTTTTCCCAATTTCAAATGATGTTCCCAAAAGGAAACTTTGTCAACATCTGTTTTATCTAAAAAAGAAATATTTTGTTGTTTGTTCATCTCACTTCAATTTTATTGCTGCAAAATGGGACAAACTGACCAACACGTCTTTAATAAAAGATCCATACTTGGCACCTGTGTATCGATACTATGCTGTATTGATTTTTCCCCCACCCCTAGAAACCATGTAAACCTATTCTGGTACAATCTCTTAATACAATTATGAACCTGAAAATGAGAATAATATGAGCTCTTTAATTGATCAGGACTGAAACTATCTGCCAGTGTCACAGCTGCTTACAACAAGTACTGATGTGACCAACCTTTTGACCCCACATTATTGTAGAGCAGGTTACTGTATTTTGAATTTACTATTACAGTGCATGTTTGGAAAGTGTGCCTGTCCGTGTCCTGATTGCTTGGCTCCAAGGAACCTATAAAAGATGGAAGAGGTTCTTTTTCCATGAGCACATCCGATCGACTTCCCACTTGACACTCCACTCCCTTCGGTCCTCAGTAGTACACCGGAAAAGTCTAAAGTTGATTTGACGAATGGATCTGCAGATATGTGAATCATACATGCCTAGACAAAGATGCATTCCTCTATAATTAGATGATGCTGCTACACTGCCACTCATATACACCAACTTTACCATAGC
This sequence comes from Percina caprodes, assembly GCA_013375575.1. Lineage (NCBI taxonomy): Eukaryota > Metazoa > Chordata > Actinopteri > Perciformes > Percidae > Percina > Percina caprodes. The sequence goes on along the minus strand of JABXJD010000022.1, from coordinate 3,949,090 downwards.
ACAAAGTGTTATGACAGGTTTTGTAATATAAGCCCTGCCCGCAATATTTGCTGGTGTATTTGTCGACTCATCTAGTAACATTTGCTACCTACGGTTACTCAAAACACCCTTCTCTTTGTCAGAGAAGCATAATTCCAGAGAAATTTTAATTCCAAAGGCCAAGGGACCTTTATCAGGATGCACAGTATCCTGGATCCATGAAAAATCTGCCTGCCTCTATGGGAATTTAACATTGGGGTGTCTATACTCACTCACACTGCCGACTGCCGACTGCAGCAATCTCGCTTAATACTGGACCAATGTCAAAGATTGTTGTTCCCATCAGTCACTTAGACACAAAAACATTAAAAAAGAAAAATGGAAGTTACCCTTTAAGCCTTTAAGCCAGGCTGGCAGAACACTGGGGGAAACCCTGCACGTTATTTGTACTGCTGCTACATTTTCAGTGTTGCTGATGTATTTAGTTGTGAATAACTGAGCATGTGTTGCCTGTTCCTCTCTCACTGCGTGACTCAGGTCATGAGACTAAAGCCATGATGAACAACAGCGGGCCGAGATACAAGCGCAGCCAGCTGGAAAAGCATCTGAACACAGACATCCTGTGGTGTGTGCTCCTGCTCATCATCATGTGTCTGACTGCTGCTATAGGTGTGTACCAACACAACTCTCACTGCCCAACACAGCTATGAACAGCAGTGGTGGAATGTAACGGAGTAAATATACTGTACACAAGTACAAATTTAAGGTACTTCTACTTTACTTGAGTCTTTTCCTTTCATGCCTCTTTCTGCTTCTACTTTGCTACATCTCAGAGAGAACTATTTTTCTTTTTACTATCTGACAGCTTTAGTTATTAGTTATTTTGCAAATTAAAATGTTTGCACACAAACATATGTAGTTTATAAAAGAAATTTCAAGTTAAACTACCCAACAATATTCAGGCCTACAAGTCCAGCTGAAATGATCAGACCATTAAACACTTACTTGATTGACAGAACTGTTTGGAAAATTTCCAGTTTCTGAAATGTGAGGATTTTTCTGCATTAAGTACTTTTACTTTTAATACTTAAAGTACATTGCCCTGATGATACTCCCAGACTTTTACTTAAGTAACATTTGCAATACAGGATCTGAATACTGCGTATATCTGACAGTGTAAAACAACATGTAGACTACTGGAGAGCCAGTTTTCCAATGATAAAAAAGCCGTTTTGGGTCATCTTTCCACTTCTCCAACCATCACAACTCTAGTCTTGGTTGAAAAAAAAACATAGATAACCGGTTTACATGTGAAAATATGTTGGCTCTATACACGATAAATGTATTGCTTTTTTAAATGGAGTCTGGTGGGTTTAGCGCTAGCGACTTCAGTGCTGTTTCTGGGTAACCAGAAAGGTCTCAAAGAAGTTTTAAAGGTCTATATCGGAAGGGATCTATTCCATAATGTTGTCAGACACTTGGAATATTAATCAGAGCCTGTCAGTGGCAAAAAGCACTTACGTGAAGGTAAATACAAGCTGGACAAAAGGATCTGAATACTTCTTCCACCATTGCATATATCTGACAGTGTAAAACCACATGAAGACCGCTGAAGAGCCAGTTTTCCAATGAAAATAAAACCATGGCGACAAAGAGGACCAGTAAACCCAAGAGGCGTAAGGGGATTGAACCATGTCCATCTTTCATCTTTAGATGCTCAGAGTGATGAGCCGCTCTGGTGTCTCTGTGTGTTTCAGGTCACGGCCTCTGGCTGAAAAACCTCAAAGACCCTGTCTTTCAGGTTGATACGGAGACGTCTCCGGCCCTGGCTGGATTCTACGTCTTCTGGACGATGATCATTGTGCTGCAGGTAGACACTAAATTCTTTCAGTCCCAGGTCCACAACAGTTGCATTTTGCACTCTTATCAAATTCTCTTTATTAGCTGCAAATATAGATCTATTACACATTTGCTTTTTCTGGATACCCAGACATTAGAAAATGAATAAACATGTAGGGCCCTATTTTAACGATCTAAGCACAGGGCGTGAAGCGTCTGCTGCAAGTACGTTTAGGGCTTGTACGAATCCACTTTAATGGCGGAAAAAAGAGGCCAGGCGCATGGTTCAAAAGGGTTGTACTTTGTGTCTTAATAATAATATTAAGTGTGTTGTTGGCGTAACATGCAATAAGCCAATCAGTGTCAAATCATATGTCATAAAAACGTATAAACATAGGTCTTACATTTTTATTCATATTGGTCTTTAAAAATGGTCTTACATTTGGGCGCCTGGTTAGCTCACCTGGTAGAGCGTGCGCCCATATACAGAGGCTTAGTCCTTGATGCAGTGGTCGCTGGTTCAGTTCCGATCTGTGGCCCTTTGATGTGTGTCATTCCCCCTCTCTCCCCTTTCATGTCTAAAGCTGTCTTATTTAATAAAGGCCTAAAAATGCCACCAAAAACTTTTTTTTAAATTCATGCATTGCATTTCCCTTGGTTGAAACCTGTAGAAAACCCGTCTTTGTCCCAACAGGTGCTGATCCCCATTTCTTTGTACGTGTCCATTGAGATTGTGAAACTGGGCCAGATCTACTTCATCCACAATGACTTGGACCTGTACAACAAGCAGCTGGACTCCAGGATTCAGTGTCGGGCCCTCAACATCACAGAGGACCTGGGTCAGATCCAGTACCTGTTCTCTGATAAGACGGGAACTCTGACAGAGAACAAGATGGTGTTCCGCCGCTGCAGTATCTATGGAGTGGAATACCCTCATGAGGAAAACGGTAAGAACTGATGACACGCTAGAATGCTTACCCTAATTTTCCACCATCTTGCCTGCCCGACTCGCAGATTATAATGTCTCTACGAGCACTTTAGAGAACAGTCACGTGTTTATGAAGCTAGTCTCTACCTTCCACTCCAGGCACTCTTGCCTGGGAGGGGGCAGATGCCCGGTGAAAAATAGCAATTAGACCGTTATCTACCTTTGTTACAGTGTATGACAGTGACATTTTTATATTGTATATTACAGACATATTTAGAATATTTAGTAGTATCACGTTTATACAGTAGTGAGGAATGACCTAATTAATTTTGAATCAAGAAACTTAAAATAGGATTTCAACATGCCAGGTAGTTTTTGTATTTAATGAGCATTTATATAATGTTACGTCCCAATGTCTAGGGGTATTCATTTATGAAAATCATTAATAATAACAAATAAAAATGGGAAATGGGATATATCGGCCGGGCTCTAGTCATAACAGTAAACATAGGCATCAGATCGGACTAGGTCTTGGCAGACACCCTATGTTAAAGGACTTGTATCGGGATCACAACATCTCTAGTAGGTCAGAACAGTTCCAACTGTAACCCAAAACAGGCTTAAGGAACCAAGTGTTGTAAATGCTCTGTGTTGGTGTTGCTCCGTCAGCTCGGAGGCTGGAGGTATACGAAGCGGAGAAGAACGAGGAGACGGGCCGCTCTGTAACTCTGAAGTCGGGCTGCAGCGGCAAATCCCTGAGCTGTCGCTCTCTCAGCTGCCAATGCAGCTCTGTGTCCCTGCACACACTCACTGCTGAGTCAGAGGAGGAGGAGGAGCATCTGTCCAATCCCATCCACCCGAGGACCAACGCCTTCTGCAGCCGTGTGGTCAGACTCACACACACACACACACACACACACACACACACACACACACACACACACACACACACAATAGACCCATTATTTGTGTACTCACATCCAGAATTAAGAATCTGTTAACAGCTATTGCAGCTGATTTTCACGCTGTTTTCAAATGGATGATATACAGTGACTGAATGAATGTGTTTTTGAAAATAAGTACTACAAATGCACCTATTTTTTTCTTGAATATTAAAAAAAACAGGTCAAGCTCACAAGATGAATAAGACCAAAAAAATTGCAACTTTTGCGATTTGAAAATTGCATTTGGGTACTTGAGATTTTTCCTGAAATCTGCAATTTGTATCTTTAGCCATGATGGATAATGTCGTGCTGCCTCTGTGTGACTGTGTGTCCAGGCGAAGGAGGTGGTCCCAGACCCCGAGCTGGTGAGGAAGTTGAACTGGTTTTGCTCTCCGGAGCTGGCTCTGAGAGACGGCTCCTCTGGGACTCCGTCCAGGCTGGAGCTCACCTACATCACTGACTTCTTCCTGGCTCTTGCCATCTGTAACAGCGTGGTGGTCTCCTCGCCCAGCCAGGCCCGGCATGTGGTGAGTAGAGGACATCTGCCAAGACGTGTTTCTCCAGAACAACATTACCGGATCTAAGATCAAGATTCTACTCGTGCTTGTACGAGGTTTTGCATAGTTTGAATTAATTTACTGACTGTATAGACTGGTGGGCAAATGAAGCTTCAATTGTGGTTTATGTAACTCAACGAGACTGTAAGAAGTTTGCTTGACTGTATTCTGTATTCCAGTCTGTAAATGCTCGAGTTCAGTGTGACTCTGTTAGCTGATTATGAGGAGTTCACTGCTGATTATTTTTAACTGTGTTTGGTTTATGTTTGGCACTTATTCACGTTCCCGCGGACCTGCTGGACACCCCCCCCGCACCAGGTTGCGGACTTTTGGAGTCAGGGCTTTCTCTGCCAATGCTCCCACACGCTGGAACAGTCTACCACTCCATGTCCACTCTGCCCAATCCCTGCTCATGTTCAAAAAACACCTCAAAACATTTCTTTTCACTAAATCCTTTGACCTCTAAACCCCCCCCCCCCTTTTTAATAAGTGACCTTGGATACTTTGAAAGGTGCCAACTTCTTCTTCTTCTTCTTCTTCTTCTTCTTCTTCTTCTTCTTCTTCTTCTTCTTCTTCTTCTTCTTATTATTATTATTATTATTATTATTATTATATATGTGATGTTGCAACCAATCATACGTTGATTACAATGTGAAATTAAGAAAGGCTGATATCCCCTTCTTTAGAGAGAATGTAAGTTGAATTGATGTTGGATTATTCTAAGAAAAAAAAACACATTTAAGATTCAACATTCAAAATCCTTTATTAATCCTGCAACGGGAAATTCACAATGTTGCAGCAGCAAGAGAAAGGGAAAAAAGTAAATATAAGTTGGAAGAGAGAATAACTACTGTACTGTTGTACTCTATTTCAGTATTGCTTAGTCACATTATTACCCGGTTATCACTCCTGGTGTGTGTGATCTTTTTTTTTGCGCATTATGTCCATATGAGGGCAAACCAATACAACAAGAGATATAAACTTTATTTTCTAACACAAACATGTCTTTGAAGAGATCTACATACCTACTCATTACAGAATAAACAAATAAAATAATGCACTGTACTGTAAAATTGAATTTACAGTGGTCAAGAAGGATCGTTGTTGTAATTACTTGCGTCTCTTGAGTCCGACTGCCCAAGAGACTGCCGCTTCTCCAACGACTGACGACGGCACGGAACACACCCAACAGACTCGATAATCGGGTTGGTGGGTTAGCGCCTTTACAAAAGCTGATCCAATGTTGTCTCTTTTTTTCTTCTCTTCCTGCAGGTGCCTGAGGCACAAACACCTCTCAAGTCCCTGGAGGAATTCAAGCTGATGTTCCAGCGCTTGAGCTTCTCTCCGTTCACAGCCCTCTCCACCCTGTCCCCTCCCCAGATGAAAGGCAGCCCTCTCAGCTTCACCCGGAGGCTGTTCGCCCGGGGAAAGACCGGCTCCTTCACACCCACTAACAGCACCACAGACGGGCCACACCTGGGCCAAGAAAGCCATCTGGAGCCCCCCGACTTGAGGCGTAAACTCGACTTTTCCTCCACAGCTGAAGGAGGCGATGCTGGCCAGACGGAGCACAGGGACACAGAGGATGAGGATGCAAAGACAAGCCCTGACATGGCTAGGCAGGATGTGGAGGATCTGATTAGAGAATTGGACTGTGAGAGCGACACTAACGAGGGACTGCTGTATGAGGCGGAGAGTCCAGACGAGGCGGCTCTGGTCCACGCCGCCCAGGCGTACCGCTGCACCCTGCGGGGACGCTCGGCAGAGAGTCTGCTGGTAGATCTGCCGGGAATCGGCTCTCTGACGGTCCAGCTACTTCACATCCTGCCCTTCGACTCCAACAGGAAGAAGATGTCAGTGGTGGTGCGCCACCCGCTCACGGGACACGTGGTGGTTTACACCAAGGGAGCCGACTCCGCCATCATGGACCTGGCTGAGACGCCCCAAGGTAACTGTGGAAGAAAAGGTTCTCTCAGGTCCAATAAAGTGGCTGGTTCAGATGCATTTCATTCACTGCGCAGTGGAGACAGAAGCTCACAAGAAGCTGTAGGATTCTCTTTTGGGGTTTTTACAAGGTTACAGGAAGCAACCGAACAACAAAAGCTGAGACTTTAGATTACAAAACTATCTGAGCAGATCTGCATAGACCGGAGCTGGCTTGGGCTCTAAACAAAAGGTCTCACTTAAAGTAAATACTTTTTTAAAGTGCCCATATTATGCTCATTTTCAGGTTCATAATTGTATTAAGAGGTTGTACCAGAATAGGTTTACATGGTTTAATTTTCAGAAAACACCATATTTTTGTTGTACTGCACATTGCTGCAGCTCCTCTTTTCACCCTGTGTGTTGAACTCTGTTATATCTACAGAGTGAGGCATCTCAGTACCCAGGTAAGGACTACTAGCCAGTCAGAAGCAGAGTATGAGGGGGCACCCTGACAGTACCTAGGAAGCAGAGTATGAGGGCGTGCCCTGACAGTACCTAGGTAAGGACTACTAGCCAGTCAGAAGCAGAGTATGACGTAGGACGCCCTACATGTTATTGTAGGCTCAGGTTAATATCCAGCTTAATATCCTACAACATATATAGTTGGGGGTCCTTGCTCCGTCTCTCTTTCAGTTAAGAGTTCCTTAAAAAACATTAAAGAGCTCTGTTTTCAAATAATACATTTTAAAGCTGTAATTGCAATATTGCAGTCGCGTGATATTTTTGCTGAAGGTTATCATGCCGTCAGTATCTTATACCGGCCCATGCCTAATACAGCCCTGGCTGAAGAAATGTGTCTTTGCCTGAATGATCTATAAAGACAAATACTAATGTTAACAGCAGTGTTTGTCTGTGTGACATGTTGTGTTCAGGTGCAGAGCAGGCTCAGGAGATCTACAGTCACATCAGAGAACAAACCCAAATTCATTTAGACGGCTATGCCAGAGAAGGCCTTCGCACACTCTGCATCGCTAAAAGGTAACGCATTGGACACACATTAACACACATTTTTAATAGGAGGGTATCACCTTTTTAGAATTGTTTTCGAATCAAAGTGAGCTTTCAAAATCAAAAGCAGGATCGGCGATTCCCCAGTATTTAATTCTTTCTCCAACCCTGGCCTATTTGCGCGCAACTGAAGAAAAAAAACTAACGGACACAGCACAGCTTACCTACTTACAGCTGAAGACACAGGGTAACGCTGGCTTACCGGTAGCCTACAGCTGCTCTTTTCCAGACACCATGGCCACTGCCGGAGTCAGAGATAACGGAGCGATAACAGAACTAGAAAATCCTCCTACTTCCCTGTGAGTGAGTTATGGAAACCTGTTTACCTGTAAACAAATTTAAAGCATGGGGGCTTCAATGGGACTCTAGGGTGCATTCAATTACACCTAATAAACTTTGAGAAACTCCAATTATTTTTTTGACAATGTGGCCTTAGCAATAAACAAGCCATTATTTAATGTTGCCGGCAATGTCGGTTCAAACAACGTTTAGGGGCCGGCACCGTTTTAAAAGTATCGTGTTGCACCGGTAGCGGGAAAAAAAAAAAAAAACAATACCCCACCCCACCAGTAAGACACTGTGTGTATGACTCATAGACTGTATATAATTAATGGACAGAGCATGTGTGACGTCACCTATTGGTTTGTGGAGATTTGCTACGAGTTGTCGAGTTTGCCATTACGGGTGCAGCCATTCTGGATTTGGCGATTTTAGACGACAGGGGGGAGTGAGGGAGGAGCCCTTACACTCTACTGGCAATCACATCATAGCCACGCCCTAAAATAACCCCTGCTTTATCGCCGATTTTAAAATCAACGAGTCCATAATTCAAAACCGTGTGTGTTGCAGAAGAGTTAAACTAAACTAAACTAGGGACCATAATTGTGACCATAAACTCATTATGAAAATGTTCACTGACTTCTACATAAACCGACCTCCGTTTGCAACCACATGTGTCGACCTCTGCTGGGGTTCAGATAGAATGCAGGTTTAAGGCACTTCCACATTTGCAGCACTTCGCCGAACCGGAAGCTTTTTCCATTAATATTATACAGTCTATGGTGTGTTTTGTTTCCGGAGCAGGTTGTAGAAGAGGAGGAGTACGAGGTGTGGCTGAAGGGACAGCTGCTGGCAGAGAGCAGCATAGAGAACAGAGAGGAGCTGCTGCTGGAGTCCGCTCAGAGACTGGAGACCAACCTCACGCTGCTGGGTAGGAGGGACCCCCTGTGTACCAGTGCTGGGAGCACAAAGCACTTACAGTTACTGTAGGGCTGGGCAATATGGAGAAAAATCAAATATCACAATATTCTTTACCAAATACCTCAATGTCAATGTGGCGACAACATAATAGGGTTGACAATTGGTGCTTTTTCTATGATAAATCATGAGAAATGTCAATATTTAATGACAATGAGTGGTATGGCAAATAATAGAACAGCCTGGTAAGTTGTGTGTGTGTGCGTGTGCGTGTGCGTGTGCGTGTGTGTTCAGGCACCACTGGTATTGTGGACCGACTGCAGGAGGAGGTCCCAGAGACCATTGAAGCTCTTCAGAGGGCCGGGATCAAAGTCTGGATCCTCACTGGAGACAAAAAGGAGACGGCCATCAACATCGCCTATGCCTGCAAACTCCTCTGTCCCAACGACCAACTGCTGACAGCCAGCTGCGGAAGCAGGGTCAGTGGCCAAAGGATTGTTGTGCACTGTTGTAGGGCTTTTTTTTTTTTTTTTTTTTTTTTTTTTTTTAGAAAAAAACAATTGGCAATTGTTTAGACTTGAAATTCCTTTTTACCTCTTAGCGTGTGAGTGGCTATTTGGATTATTGTCATTGCCCAATTATAAGTCATGGACATGGTTGGCTTACAGTGTTTTGTTGGTTGGTTGTCTCAGGTGCTGCTCTAATACATAGAGTAGAATCAGAATCCGCGTTATTTGCCAGGTATGAGGACACATACGAGGAATTTTTCTTTGGATCATCATTGCTCACAATGTGCTTACTCATACAAAACAAAACCACAAAACACACATAGACACTAATATACTCTAAACAGAAACAATATAGAGGCAATAGTGCAATGAGTGCAATGAAGAGTGTAAAGTATGCAGGAGTAAATTGTGATAGTTATTATTTTAAATGTGGGGCATAGTGCAAAGGATGCTGGAATAAATAGTATTATGTTATTATATTACAATATGAACAGCTCTGAAATAGAGAATGAGAATGAGTGGAACCAGTAAACAGGTGCTGATTAGAGAGTGTTGCTGGGTTACTGCGCAGAATTGAACCTGACACTGTGAATAAGAAGTCAGCTGTTCATCACAGTGATGGCTTGTGGGAAGAAACTGTTCCTGAGTGTGTTGGTTTGGTAACTGTCAAAAGCTAGTTACTCGGCAAAAAATGTCCATGAAAAAGTCATGTTGCATAGCGGTGTTAGTTTACAGCTTGTGCAAATTAACTGACATATAATATTATAATAAAGGTAGAATAATGACTGTCCAAATGACAGTATATAAAGATGGACCACGCATCTCCATTTCCTCCCACTGAACAAAAGTGAAGCCCAAAATCAATCACAATCTATCAATCACGACAGCTGTCACGATCTTCAGGCCCAGCTGCTTAACGGATAAAAACATAAATATCATTTATACATTGCATCATTATTGTGATAAATGCAATGATGTGAATGTACTGACTCTACTTATGTATTTCTTACGTGCATTAGGATGTGTGTGCAGTTCTACTTGAGGAGCTCAAAGTGGAAGTGCAGCGGTAAAGCCAGTTTTACTGAGCCGACCGCAGCAGGGAATCGTGGGGAATCGTCCTCTGGCAGCGTGGCAGGCTTCATTCTGGTTATAGACGGACGGACGCTGGAATGGGCCCTACAGGAAGAGCTAAAGAGCCACTTCCTGGAACTGAGCCGAGGGTGCAAGGCAGTCATCTGCTGCAGGTCCACCCCGCTGCAGAAGAGCCAGGTGGTCCGGCTGGTCCGGGACCAGCTGGGCGTCATGACCCTGGCCGTGGGTAAGGACTCCGCCTGTAACATTAATAAGAATAAACAATTATTACAGAGACCGAAACAAATATTTACAAAATAGCTAAATGTTAATGAATAATTTGTCTTTTTAGCATTTATTCCCGCTAACACGTGATCTCTTTTAATGTCCTAAAACTAAACCTGGATCTCATAGAGGCAGGCGTTATTGTTAGACCTGTTGGACAAAACAAAGCCAAAAATTGTGGGTGGGAAAGAAAATCCATTCCCGTATGTATCGTTATTTATCTTGCGACGATTCTTAAAATCGATTCTTTTCCCTAGAAATGATTTTTTTTTTTTTTTAAACCAGTGATTCACTTTAATATTTTCTGTTCATACGGTAGCTACGACGGCGACTACATCATATCCATTTCCAGAAAAACAGAGCGAAAGCAGAAAATGCAGAAAATCCACGTTATGAACTTCTTTACAAATTAAATGAATGTCAGACCGACGTGCGATGTCATTCTTCTTTTTTTTCTTAAGATTATATTTTGGGGGAGAGAGATGGGGGATGACACACACAAAGGACTTAGCAATACTCTTACTGGGTGAGCTATAGGTCGCCCCATGTCATTCTTCTTAGAAAACAATTCATTTTTAGAAATGTCTCATGATATATTCACCCCAGAAGTGTATTAATCAACTTTTGTTTTTGTAAAAGAAGGAAAAAAAAAAAATCACAATACTCAATGTTGTAGTGTCGCACCACTTCTAGAATTGCAGTAAAAGAAAATCTAAATCTAATCAGAACCCATAAATCTTGAAAGAATTGAATGCAAATACAGATCCTCCCAGTCCTATAAAATACTTACCAAGCATATCACATAATCTTCTAATATGGGATATGCTTTGTAGATACCTGACCATGGAGGACAATGAAATGGAAGTTTGTGTTGATTTAGGTGATGGAGCCAATGATGTGAGCATGATTCAGGTGGCTGACGTGGGCATCGGGATATCTGGTCAGGAGGGCATGCAGGTAACGACCGCTAGATTCACCCTGACACAACGCCTGCAAATCACACAGGTCTTTAAAAAGGACATGGTTTGGTAATTGGCCTATTGAACTGACTTTGGTTGAATGCGATTGAACTCCAAGTTGTCCTAATGTTTTTACTGTTTTACCTCACTTGATTGTGGGAGCCAAAGACAATTTTCAACAACGTGGACAATAAAAGTTTCTAACGAACTAAAAATAGCACACAGCTTACTCTCCACACTTCGCTGGTCTCTGCACACGGAAAGTGGTGCAAACGCACATGTTTTGCGCCATTGTCCAATGAATCCTGTAAACACACGCCTGAAGGCGCACTTTTTAAAATCTGGTCCTAGGTTGATTCTAAACGCCTCGCAAACAAAGCCGCATACTTGCGTATCGATGATGTCATCGCCACACTCGACCTCTAGCCTTCGACCTCTTAGCCCGCGATGACATCTCACAATGACAACAATGGCGGACTACGTTCTTGTGTTCTTGCTGGAGAAGATATTGAGCCTATTAGGGTTACTAGGGCAAAATATTATATATTATAACATTTTGGTTTCTTCTTCTATTCTCTGTTTGCATACAGCATGCAAGCTTATGTGCATGCTCCGCCTCTTCTCTGTTTTTGTTGAATTTCTGTAGCAGAAACAGCGCCACCTATAGGCTTGGAATATGAAGCAGCATGTCCATTTACAAATTGGATCCATTTGAACGTAAATATTCTTGAACCGATGCCCAAAACAGTTCTGGGATGCAAGTAAAAGTTGGAACATAGACATATTGTCATCAATGTGTTTATAGTAGTTGTCAGTAGGAACTAACAAAGAGAGATTATTGCTGAAGCAGTCTAATGAGTGTGTGTGTGTGTGTGTGTGTGTGTGTGTGTGTGTGTGTGTGTGTGTGTGTGTGTGTGTCCCAGGCTGTGATGTCCAGTGACTTTGCCATCTCCAGGTTTAAACACCTCAGTAAGCTGCTGCTGGTCCACGGCTCCTCGTGCTACTCTCGTCTTGCAAACATGATCCTGTATTTCATCTACAAGAATGTGGTAAGACTTCTTTACTAAAGACTAAAGTATCTGGTTAAGATGGTGGTTTTGGCTCTTGCATTGGGAAGAGTTGCACAACACCCTTAAAGAAACAACTAGGGATGCACCGAATGTAGATTTTTGAGGTTTGGCCAATTATCAAATCCACTGGTTAAGATTCTGCCGAATCCAAAATTGAATACCGAATCCTCCTCCCATCCTCAGTCCATCACAGTTAACACATTAATGAAGTAAAGACACCTGGTTAACACATGTTTTCAGCTGTTACTGGCCTTCCTTCGCCGTACCTGAAGTTGCTGCATTTTGGCGGCCTTCTGTAGATTCCTTCATGAACTACTGGTATTCTTTTGTTGTTTCATACCAAAGGTTGCAACAGCAGCAAGTGTATTGTTTATACATCTCCATCCTCAAAGCAATGAAACACAAAAGAAACAACAGAAGGCAACGGGGATCAGAGCTGCTTCAGTCTCAGAGACCCGATCCCTGTCTCCCAGCCTTCCTTATACACAGGGGTGGGGCCACACCGACAGTCAGGAATTAGGAACACCTGCGATGAACAGAGAGGAAGAGTAGAGCAGGGCAGAGACGGCATAACAGGAATAACAGGCATAACAGGAAGCTCCCCTATGTCTTCTTCTTTTTTCAGATTTAGTTTTTTAATATAAATGATATGTTAATCTCTCCATTGACAATCATTGCACTATATTCTTGTTCCATGCACCAATTGTAGGTGCTTCCATTTACTTCTAGATAAAGTAAATGCTAATTTACATCCTTTTTTTCTTTTTACATCATGTGCAAAAAATCATGTACAACAAAGATGTCAAGCCACTGTGCCGTTCCTGCAAGCACTACAAAGTACAATAAATATGATAAAGAACCAATCCTCACTGCTGTCTGTGTGTGTGTGTGTGTGTGTGTGTGTGTGTGTGTGTGTGTGTGTGTGTGTGTGTGTGTGTGTGCTGCAGATGTATGTGAATCTGCTGTTCTGGTATCAGTTCTTCTGTGGTTTCTCTGGAAGCGTCATGACCAACGCCTGGGTGCTCATCCTCTTCAACCTGCTCTTCACCTCCGTCCCTCCTCTGATCTACGGCGTGCTGGATCAGCACATGCCTGCCGACACTCTGATGGCGATGCCGGAGCTCTACCAGGTTATGCAGAGCTCCAAGGTGACCACAAACACACACACACACACACACACACACACACAGACCCGCTTTCTCAAAACCTGCAATCATATCTCAGCTTTATTTATGTATTTAATGTGAAATGTGTTCATAAGCAATGGGAGAGTATTGAAATGGGACCATAGGGCGCCATTGTATATGTACAGTATATACGGTGTATATATATATATATATATATATATAAATATATAAATATATATATATAGTATCAGAAGGACGAACAAGTGAATCGTGTTTCTGTGCAGGTCTATGCCCCCTACGTGTTCTGGATCACAGTCCTGGATGCGTTTTACCAAAGCCTCGTCTGCTTCTTCGTGCCTTACTTTGTAAGTACACTGTGTCAAATCCTTTTGTTTGTCAAGTACTTCCTTCATCGCTGTTTGTATTCCCATTGCTTCTCTTTACATGTATGGTTGCAAATCTATGTCCGCTCCTCTAGCTGATCTCATGGTAATAGACCCTGCTCAGTGTTTCCTTTAAGATTTTATTTCAGCAGTGGGGGCGGGTCTGTCGAACAACAACCCGAACAAAATGTATATTATATTACACTGACTCACTTACCGTTTTAATGTTTCCAGATGTTTGATATCAGGACGATGAGCTGAGAGAACTGACAAGTTGAACGTTGTCCAATTAGAACGGACCCACCGCGGTGAAGTTTTTGGTGGAGCAGTTCGTTAATAGTCGACTCAAAATGTGGAATTAAACTGGACGGGCCCAAAAACCTCTGAATAGTTCTACTTGTTGTTGAATTGCAATGTGAGCGAGCGGCATCATTTAAAAGGCAACCGCGACTACGTTGTAGTCTGCCCTATTTCTGATACCGTGGCGGCAGACATTTTGCCGTGGCGGGCCGCCACCACAAAATCAACATAGAGGAAACACTGCTGCTCATTCAGTCCTGGTCCCATGATCCCACTGTAAGTGTTGTTGTGATTTTTGTCTCAGGCATTCGCAGGATCCAGCATTGGTGTGTTGTCTTTTGGCTCTCCGATCAACGCCTCAGCTCTCCTCATCATCCTGCTGCACCAAGTCATCGAGAGTCACACTCTGGTCAGACACACTGCTATACTATACTAACAGTTATTGGAAAGCAAACTGGATTATGTCTCCATTGCTTTGCCATTTGAATACTGAATTGTCGTTTTTGCAGACGTGGATTCACGTGCTGGTGTTGGTGCTCAGTGGCGCTTCCTACTTCAGTTTCGTGCTGCTCTTCAGTGTGTTCTGTGTGACCTGCAGCCCCCCCACCAACCCCGTGGGGGTGGAAACACTCGAGATGTCCCAGCCTCTTTTCTACATCGTATGTGCTCTCACTACTGTGACGGCACTGTTACCCAGGTACACACCCACCCACCCGCTAATACACTACTGTAAATGGGCTCACAACTGCATAGTACGATGAAACACACACAAGCTGGGTCCGGTTTTACTGCAGCCTACTTTGAAGTTTGCACTCTGAGACTGAATATGTCCAGGCTGTTTCATTTAGAAAAATCCACTTGATACAGCTGAGCGCAGCTTCTTTCTTTTTCTAAAACCCCAGCTCTTAAAACTACTCCAACATACTGTATATTTGGCATTTTTTTGGGCTTTATAAAACAGGTTGCTCAAATCAAGCAATTTGATTGGTCCGAAGAGAAAAAAGAAAACATACCACAGCTAGAGTTGGGAAATATGTAGAAAATCAAATATCACGATATTTTTGACCAAATACATCGATGGCGATATGGCAGCGATATTGTATGGTTGACTTTTGGTGCTTTCACAAAATACTTACACAATGAGAGTTTAGATAAATCATCAGTAATGTGGATATAATGACTTAGTGGGTAAAGTATTGCCCAGCCCTAACCACAGCTATGACGTCTCATTCTTTTGCACAATAAGTATCACTCTACGTCTGAGAAAGTTAGACTTGACATGACACAGAGCTGGTTTAAAATCAGCAAAGTATACCTTATAGTGTATACTGTCATTTTACTATTTTACCGCCTTACCTTGCCTTCAGACTGCCCTTTCAGACGGGGAAGCTGTTATCTCGGCAAAGAACATGAGTTGCTGGTATAACGCTGCCTTGAGCAGTTAGTCTGCTTGGCTAACGTTACCGCCTCGGTAGGTGCAGGCAGCCAGCCCAGGAAGGCCATCTTTATTGTGAATATTATATACTGTATATATACTGTGTAAACATGGGCGTAAATCTCAACTAACAGTTGAGGGGGACAATAAAAATAAAATTTCTGAAGAGCAATTTTTGAAGGGGACACAATTAATACAGCCGCAATTATACTTGTACATGTGTGTAGAGAGATCTTGTAGAAATAAAAACTAGATTTAAAACAACAACAAGTTGAAACCCTGAAAAGTTGAAATCAGCTGATTTTATTGGCTTGGGCTTTAATCCTTTTGTACTTGCTAAATTCTTTAATTCCTCAAAGCCTGGGAAGAGACACAACTCTACACACCTGTCTGAGTTCATCATCTACAGTGATCAAGATGTTAGTCGAGTAAAGGAACTCAGTGAAAGGAATGTTGGAAAGAAAAGTAGTTAGTAGTAGTAGTAGTTTTTTTCTGTTGGGGCGGTGATGTTCCCCTCCCAAAGTTCATCAATTTACTGATCCATGTCCTGGAAGAAATGGCGGATACTCACGCTGTCCTGCGTCTTCTCCTTCTGCAGGCTGTTGTTTCGAGCCCTGTGCAACACGTTACACCCCTCAGCTGCTCTGACATCAGCTCAGATGGACAACGTGGGTTTAGAGAGGTACCGCAAGAAAATGCAGTGGTGGAACCTGAGCCACTCCAAAGCCAACACGGTGCCAGTGTGTGTGGACAACCCCGGCCTGGAGCCCGGCACTGACTCAGAGGTGTCCTGACCTACACACACACACACACACACACACACACACACACACACACACACACAGAGACAGATGCTGGAATCAAGTGCACATAACTGACCGAATGGATTCTCAGGTGCAATAAAAGACTTTGTATGAATGAAGCTCAGCTGACGCTCGTTGTGTTACATGTCATCAGCCAATGAACTTTGGTGAGACTAATCCTAAAGAAAAGTGGACATGTTCTTGGTATATTTAATAACTCACCAAGCATTTATGAGAACAGAAGCTGTGAAGCACAACCATCATATCAAATATGTACATGTGATTCTTTTTTTTTTTTTTAAAGGAGCTGTATGGTCATTTGACAAGAATAATTTATCATGTCGTTAATCTTTTGACATCTGGGATGAAGGAATAAGATAAATTTGTGCTAAAGTTAAAGGTGCACTATGAGTTCCTGCATGGTCACTGCTGTTGACATTCCAAGTAAATTTCTAACAAAACAGAGCAACCTGCCCCCTCCCTGCCATGTTTCCGTAACTGTCATGACTAACTGTCACTAACCCTAATTTATTTTCTGAGCCCACTGGATGGCGCTCTTTGTTTAAAACAAAAGGCTTGAGTAATGGCAGTTCAGTGTGCTTTCAGCCCTTTGTTGCACAGAGAGCGCCATCTAGTGGGCACAGAAAATGGTTCATGAAACTTCATGAAGCTTTATTTGGCCGTCACAAGCGATAGGAAAACACAGACATGATATCCTTCTGGCTGACGTGTGTACAAACAACTACCGACAGAACATTAGCATCCCATGAGAGTGCTGTGTGTGGCCACCTGATGAATGGAAGTCTCATTGTAGCTCTGCTTGGGCCTCCACCAACTTATGGGAAAAATATCTTTCTGATGATTTTCAGGTGCGTCGTAGAAAACCAGAACACACCTGTTATATGAATTAGTCTTTATCGACGTTTCTTTTCCGGAATTGCTTCAGTGCTGCCGGATGTCCCTCATTTTGGCCGGATGTCCCTCACCTTCCGCTTTCTTTGTGTTGCTGGGTGAATCCAGACAGCTAGCTAGACTATCTGTCCAATCTGAGTTATCTGTTGCACGACTAAAACAACTTTTGAACGTATATACGTTCCACCAAAACCAAGTTCCGTCCCAAGGCTATTTTGCAGCGGCACCGTGGCTCCGTCTGGCCTAAGCACCGCCCAACACGATTGCGATTGGTTTAAAGAAATGCCAGTGAACCAGAGCACATTTTTTTCCCCATCTCTGAATGCTGTGTTCTAGCCAGACCCTCCTCCACAGCACTGTTGAGGAAGGTCTGGCAATCTGAGACTAAATATGAAGTGATTGTTCTGCCTTTATGCACATCTGCACATCTTTATCAATCATGTCACATGACTTACCTGCAAGCCTTTTGACAAGAGCCTTAAAAGCTAAAGTGCCGTCAGCAGCAGGCACTGATGAGGATTTTTATATTGTGTAATAAGTCAATTTTTTTTTTATGGATGTTTGACACATACTTCCAACGTCTGTTTGTACTGTTTGAGACTTTGCAATAAACCAATAGTTGTTCAGATCCTGTGTAGTCTGTGTAGTTATTAAGATTACAAGAGAGCAGATACATGCTGCATAATATCAGAAGGATACGTCCCCTTAACGCAGAAGGTGATTCAGGTTCTGGTTCAGGCTCTAGTCATGTCACATCTAGACTACTGCTGGCCTGACCTGCATGTGGCATCCGGTCCCTGCAGCTCATTCAGAACTGGTCTTCAACCTCCCCAAGTTCTCTCACACTGCACCGCTACTCCGCTCGCTTCACTGGTTACCAGTCAAGACAGGAGTACTTTCATACAGGACCACGAATGGATCAGCCCCAACTTACATCCAGGACATGGTCAAACTAGAGCCTGACCATAAGATACGGTACAAATATTTGGTTATTTAAAAATCAAAAATGTTATATATATAAAAAAAAAATCCAGAAAGGCGTAACAAAACATAAAGAGATTTCTCTAACATTAGTTATTTGTAGTTATTTATGAGTTCTCACTAAAATAATATGATAACAGAACAGAGGAACATCAAAATATATTAAAGTTCTGATAACTAAAATGTATAAAAATACAATCTTAAGACATGAAACTGAAAGTCCTTTGTACAAAAACAAAAAACAAAAAAATGATCAGAGTATTGCCAACAGGGACGTTGTAGAGCGCCCTCTGGTGGACAGACTATGCAACACCAACACTCACAACGTGGTTATTTTATTTTTTTAAATATATATATATTCTTAAAGGTGCACTTTCACTTTATAGTTTTGCTTATTTAAAGCTAATCTACTTGAACTCACTTGTTGTCTGGAGTTTGCAACTTCAAGGTTGAAAGCACTTAATTGTAGGTTGAAGTAAAAGTGTCAGCTAAATGACATGTAAACTAATTAATCGATTATAAAAAAAAATAGTTGGTGATTAATTTAATAGTTGGCAACTATTCGATTGATCTTTGCAGCTCTTCATTGTTTTTCTTTTGATAAATAGGATATTGTAATACAAAATATGTTTCTATTTCACGTATGTTGTGCTTCAGTTTGATCTACATTGCCACACACACACACACACACACACACACACACACACACACACACACACACACACACACACACAGAGCTTCCTCCTCTTCTTTTTTGTGTTGTGTGTTTTGTTGCTGTCCTATTTTCTGTCTTTTTGTGGGAAACAAATGTAGCCTACAATAAATAATGTAATGATTTTTGCACTTGACACTAATAAAAGTAGGCTACTACAATAAAGTAAAAAAAAAAAAACTTTCTTAATGAGTGCGTTTTCACGAGGGTTTTCCTTGTATCTGTTAAAACCGATTTTATAAATAGGATATAAGTCACCAGTCCGCCTCCAGGTAGCCTAGGCTACTGCATTCAGGTGACTGGGATGTTTATCGGCAACCATAGACTGTATATATAAATAATATTTACAGTCTATGGTGGCAACCCTAACCCTACAGTGCACTAATAAGCATGATTGTGAAGGGAAAACGAAAATAAGTTTCAGTCAAGCGTATTTTCTCTGAGGCGTGTCTGACTCAAGCTGCCACCCGCTTCCACCTGTCTGCCTGCGGCTGTCCTTTTTAGACCATCGCGACACTTGTGAGGCGTTCACTGAACTCAATCCTCGCGCAGACATGAGTTTCTACAGTGATGCGTCTTCTGAGGACACGAGCGAGTTAGAGACTCTGGGGTAAGACCGTCTGCTACTATCAGATGTTATCTTCGTTTGTGTCCCTGAACCTGTTTTAGAAAGCGATACGCTGCTAGGAGGAAACGAGTCGCGAGCCCCGATTGACTTTCTGCACCAGACTCCGTTTACAAATCATGCAATTTAATTTATTCTTACCTATTCCCCAAAACATACACGTTGTAGAACATATGTTAAAAGTATTCCCAAAACAGTAGACTGTCCTGATCAAGTCGTCATTATATAAATCCCGTCATCGCAGTGTCAAACGGCACGCGGCCACCGTTACTTTGCAGAGTAAATAGTTGCTGTTTGCAGGTACTCTGGACTTAATATAGGCAACAAATATGTTTCACTAGAAAATTGCAATGGAAATGTTTAACTAATGTTAACGATGTTCCGTTTCCCATGACAGCATTAAACTGCCAAGTTCCTTGTCAGAAAGAATGTGTTCACTGGTTCAGTGCAGCTGGTAGGCCTAATGTGTAAAAAATACAAAAGAAAGTAGCTAATCCTCAAGGTACAAAATGCAACTACTTTTATTAATGTAATGTTATCCAATGAAATAGCTCAGCTAGGATTTTTTTCTTTTCTTTTATTAACCCTCATGTTGTCCTCGGGTCAAATTGACCCATTTTCCTATATCAATGTTCTTTTTAACTACCCAAAATAACATGATTGATTCCACACAACGCTCTTTGGCAAGTACAAATCTCTACTTTCATTAATTTTGGGGCGTCTTATTCAATTTTATATAAATTTCTTTTATAAAACTTTAAGTGGTTTTGAAATAGTATTGAGAGTAAAAGTTGACATATTCCAGTCTGTGATTATCATCAACATCCATTCCTTTAATTGTAGTCTAAATAATTCCTAATTCTCAAACATTAGGTATAATTTCCTATAAATGAGGTTTATTGTCCATAAATTCCAAAAATAACTGTAAAACTAAAGGTAATAAGTATATATAAATATATATATATATTATATAATATATAAAAGTGCTATTTTTTTTTACATTCTCAGCAGCCGATAATGCAAATGAAGAACTTTCACATCCCTTTACTAGTTTCCTTTGCATCCGTCTTCCAGTCTGAGGCTTGTTTACTGCGAAGTCATCCCTATATCCTCTGAACAAATGTGGAAGGTCACTTTCCTGCTAGGGCTCGGCAAATAAGTCCATATTATAGTTTGTAAGATATATTGCAAAATGACAATGTCCCATTATCATGGAGCAGAATTGTTTTTGTCCAAATTAATATTTCTGAGCATTAAAAGCTTTTTTTCAGAGCTGTAAACCGGTCTTCATCAGTGGAAAAATTCAAACTATTATTTCCAAGGGTTAAGAATGAACTTTAATGCACAAGATGCGTTTTCATTTAACCAGGTAGGCCGACTGAGAGCACAGAACAGGAAGAGGGAGAGAAAGGCAAACTGTGTGGGTTTCCAAAATTTTGGATTATGCTGGTGGAAGAATGTGGCAACTTAGAGGATCTCTTTATACATTAAATGGATCAAGATTGCCTCTCAGTTCACCTCCGTGTTGAGTTACAGGATGTTTCTTGTTTATTTGGATGAAGGTGGTACCACTATGACCTGTCGCGCCATGCTGCTGAGGCCCTTCTCTTGTCCAATGGGACTGATGGAAGTTATCTCCTGAGGAACAGTAATGAGGGACCGGGCTGCTTCGCCCTGTCTGTCAGGTCAGTCTGCCTACAGTCTCACTTTGCCAGACCTTCCTCCACAGCGCTGTGGAGGAAGAAGGTCTGGCTGGGGCTAGGCCCAGAGAATGTCTAATAAGGGGTGAACTTCCACTCTTGGGAAAACCTCCAGGTTTTGAACTGATTCCGTAATCAGACAAATCAGCAGTCATTAGCAGAATGATAGCGTGTAATGGGCAACAACAACTCAACCTGTAAGAAATAGAAAGGACATAACTACTCATTCGTTACATTTTTGACCTATAATCCATGTTAAACTTGCAAAAACTACAATCGAATCTGAGATTCCTCTAACAATCAGGCGAAAGAGACAAATTTAGCTGTCTAGCTCCATAGACTCCCATTCATTTTGCTCTGGACCGCAACCACCCCCAGTGGAACTCTAGTGGAACTGTAACCAAATGAAGTACAATGGGGCTTTGCATTATGCATTAATGCATAATGCAAAATCTAAAGTTCTAAAAGTAGATAATCTGATTTTCAGATGGGATGGATTGGCCCTAATCTGCCCCCTAGTGGATATACTTTTTAATCCACGGGTTACACAGAAAAGTAAGCATATGAATATAGCACTTATCTCGCAGCCGCTTAGCTACATGTACATGCTGTTATAAAAAAGCATGTCTCAAGCCTGCACCATTACCAAGATGGGAAACAATCTAACGAATACTTATACAACACTATATATAATGCACAAATGACTAGGGCTGGGTATCAAATTTAATACCTATAAGGCACCAACCAAATTGCCTTCTTAGTATCGAGTATCGAAAAATGCCACATCATTTGAGGCTTGATTTTAATCCCTATGGAGTAAATCTCATCAGCATCACTGAGCCAATAAGCATGCAGTGTGTTTCTACAAAGATCTAAAAATGTTTGAGGTTGACTGTGGTGGGCTCATGTAGTAGGAAATGATACATAAATGCAGAAATTGTGCCCTAAAGTTGTAATTTCCTTTTGTTAAGATGAATTTTCTGTCGTTCCGGGACTGGTATCAAAGTAAAATGATATCCAGCCCCAAAGATAACATATTTGTTATTTGAGTATTTTTGCATGTCAACCACTTTTGTCATTTGACATATAGGGCGAAGGATTCTGTCAAGCATTTTCACGTGACGCGCAAAGACAACGGCTATGCGTTTGGGTTTAACGAGTACGCAACCCTTCAGGACTTTGTCAACCACTTCGCTAACCAGCCTCTGCTGGGCAGTGACACAGGTATGCAGCGCTTCACATCGTCTCACTAACAAGCTTACTGCATGTTAACAGCTCATCCACTGAAACAACGCATAGCTCGTTGGCTATCTTTCTGGTTCATTGCTTTCATAGCGAAGGTAATAGTTTCTTTGAGCCTCTTTGATATCATACAATAAATCAATGTGGGAAAGACTCACATACAGGAGTAGATACGGAAGAGGATTAGGGCCCCGTGTTGAAAATGTACATAGTTGCGTCCAAAATTCCATATTAATATACTTATTTAGTATGTCTGAAACCTTGGTGTGAAACCAATAGTATGCATATTGCTTACTATTGCTGGTAAAATATTACAGAATGCAATACTGGACACTACGCCTGCATACATATCCCACAATGCAATGTGGCAGTAACGAAAAAGACAGAAACCGAGGAGCTCTGTAACGTTGGTAACCCTGCTAATTTACATTTCTTCATATTTAAACGATTGTTTGCCTAGTAATTAACCTTTACCTTAACTTTAAGTAATGTAAGCATTATCTTATTTTTTATTTTACACAAAAGTATGTTGTAAAAAAAAAAGTCAATACGTTTTTTCAAATGTGGCCCTAATCCTCTTCCCCACAGAGAAACTGGGAGTAGTTTGACATTTTAAAACGTAGAGTTACAAAGTGCATTGCTTCATATCTCAATGTTAATAATTACAAGTTATGTACAAGATGCTAATGAGCTCGCCATTTTTGGACATTTTAGCCTTTTTAGTGACACATGTCAGGGTTTTTTTTTTTTTTTTTCTTTCAACCTGGACCCTATTTTCCTATGTTATACATATGTAAGTGACTGATTGTAACAACAATCTCTTAAGCGTGAATGCTGTAACCAGTGGACACAGACCAGGCTGCAATGTAACTCTATGGGGCAAATGTGCATCATCAATTTTGTCCACTAAAAGTGTTTTTTTGCCACTAAAAGGCTCCAATTATTGTTCTTAGTGTCTGACAACATTATGAAAAGGATCCCTACAGAGAGGGGCATTTTAAATTTAATTAAAACCTCTTTGAGACTTTTCTGTTTAACCAGAAACAGGTCTGAAGTCGCTAGCGCTGAACCCACCAAACTCCATTTAAAAAAACAACAATATTTTTAGTGTGTGTATAGAGCCAACGTATTTTCTTATGTAAATCAGTGAAGTCTGTTTATTTCAATCAAACCTGGAGTTGTGATTGTTGGAAAAGTGGGAAGACGACCCAAACAGCTTTTCATAGTTTTACTTTGGTTCTGTTGACTTTGATTGAAGTGTATTTTACGATGCTAAAATTACTGTTTATTTACATAGACTCTGGTTGGTTTAGCGCACGCAATTTAGCGGATGTTTAAAAAAAGGATCTTACTCTTTAACAGAAAGGTTGACCTTTTAAAATCATTTCCATAATGTTGTCAAACACTCTGAATATTAATCTAAGCTTGTCAGTAGCAAAACAAACACTTTTGTGATGGTAAATATAAGCTGCACAACTGCCCTATTAACTTTGTAGCGTGTTCCACCGCTGCCATACTGGACCAATGTCAAAGATTGTTGTTCCCATCACTCACTTAGACACAAAAACATCGAAACATAGGGTCCAGGTTGGAAAAAAAAAAAAAGTTACCCTTTTAATAAAGTTTTCTTATCTTCCAGTAGAATGTTATTGAATAAAGACACCTCAATTTTGTGACTTTCCATTTCTATATCTGAATATGAATCCATACAATTTTAGTGCATTGTATTATACACCATAGACAAACCTGTTCTTTATCCTCTGTGGAGGACATTCAGGTTTGCCTGCATCTGTTTTACAAAAAAAAGAGTAGAGGTGGACAGTAGAGGTTCATTAGTATCTTCATTTCTCGGTCAGACAGGTACCACAGGGTTGCTTAAAACCCACAACATACTTTTGAAGGTTGAAATTCCAGTGTTGCATAGCGCGCAAACGTCACATGAAACATTGCAACCCTCATTGTTGTAAAATCTCCCGCTGTAGCGCCTCAGATGTCTGTAGCTACATATACAGACAAAATGGATAGTAGGAGAACTGTAGAAATAGCAAGGATGTTTAATTTTTACAGCTACAGTGCGTAGTTTCTGTCTTCCCCATGAGGAATTCCAAGTAATGACAGCAAAACTATCGGCACGTCCACATGATACAAGCCTTCCGTGACCGCTCACCACCTTTTCAAAAGGTTAAGGGAAAGTTGCATTACAATTACAACACTTCATGACACAGAACCCCCGGCTGTGCGATGAATCTGTGCCTGAGGGAGGATTTCAGCTTTGAGCAAACAGTATGTCTTACAGGATGTGTCATATTAACCCACTTCCTTAATTCTTCCACCGGTGATCCCCTGCTGTACTTTACCCTCATGTTATCCTCACATGATTCATCCTGGGGGGTCTATTTGACCAAAGCAATTTAAAGCTATAGTGCGTAGTTTCGGTCGCCGTCCTACAAGGAAAGTAATGACAACATAATTGTCGGCGCGTTCATATGATACAAGCCTTCTGTGATCACACAGCACCCCCACCCCTCCTTCACGCAGTTGCTAGTAGCCAAGGAGGACTCAAAGAGGATTAAAAAACATGATGGACTCTTCAGAAGAGGTCATTATTGTTTTTCGAGGTCGTTTTTGCCGGGAAGGTCACCGTACGCCACAATCTTATTAACATAGTTATACTGAGAGACACAGAGACAGTTGTGTGGCGCTGAGCGTCTTAATTAGCTTTGTAGCAACTAATTTGGCTTGAATGTAATGGATGTTCATTAATTAATATCAAAAAAGTTACGCACTCAAGCTTTAATCACTGCACTGCTTTAGTGATAATAAGGAATTGTTGGCATCTCCTGAAGTGCCAATCTTAAATCTGTTCCCTTTTTATGTAGAAAACCAAACTGAAGTTAACTTTATTTTCTGGTTGTTTTCTTTGGCCTGGTAATGTAGTTTTTGTTTGGTTTTAGTTTTTTCTTAAACATGTTAATTATAATAATAATAATTCAGTTTCAGACACCCAAACTATTTTTTATTGCTTATTTATATATTTAGTTTGTGTTTTCTAACCCTGATCTGGATTGGTTGTGGCTCCCACCATTGGGATTCATGTCCTAGTTGTGGATGATCTACTCCAGCTCTTTGTATATAATTAAACCCGCCTGTGTGTGTGTGTGTGTGTGTGTGTGTGTGTGTGTGTGTGTGTGTGTGGGGGTGTATTGTTTGTAATTGCCTGTGTACACGCTGAGGAAGAAGCCCGAAAAGTCCATTGTGTGGCAATAAATTCTATCAATAGTAGCTTTAGTCATAAATAGGAAGGAAATATATCAGTGGCCATGAGCAGTTAATAATTGATGAGACATAGTGGCTGACAGTGGGCAGTAGGTCATTTACCATGTCTGTTGTGTTGTTGGATGTTGTATTTCTTCTGTGTTTTAATGTGAGGTAGTCGGGCCTGTAATCTCCCCTCTGCCCCTGAACCAGGAACCCTGATCGTGTTGAAGTGCCCGTACCCGTGGCGTGTGGAGGAGCCATCCATCTACGAGTCCGTGCGAGTTCACACTGCGTTACAGTCGGGCCGCACAGAAAACGACCTGGTGCCCAATGCATCATCGGTATGACACACATCTGTGAGCGGCTGATACCAAATCAATGTGACCGAAGTAACTTACAGGAGGGCTCAAACTCCACTTTCTTTAAGTGAGCCTTAAAAGATAAATCTGGATTATTTCAACTGGGGCATAGAGCCAGATCTCTGGTCTCCATCAGCCAATGGAGTTGTTGCTCAGTTGTCATCCCACAACCTGAGTTTGGATTTTTTGTCATCTAACTACAAGAGACCACGTTATAAGGAAAATATCTTTTTGCGATTATTTTGACTGATATGATTCGCGATATCGGAGGGAATGATCATTTGTGTGTAATTTTTCTCATTTTCATTGAAAAATATTGATAAAAATGATGATAGTGTGATTTTTGCGAGAATCTTTACCAAACAAAGGGTTTTTCTTTCAGGATATTGCACTAGTCCATATTGCGTTTTTTTGATAAAAGTGTGATTTTATTGTGCAGCCCTACAGAAAACCCATTAAATTTCACCTCTAACGACCACTCGCACCATAAAGATCCGAGGTGAGGACCAGAGCTGCGCAGAAAAATCGATTAGCTTGTTTTATCGAGAAAATAATCTACCACGGAAATAATAATTAGTCTCAGCCCTAGTGAGGACCCTCATACACAGAACACAACATCTGTCAGTGAAGAGGTAGTCTCGCATTGCCAGTCCTTCCTCCACAGCGGTGCGTAGGAGGGTCTGGCTAGTCCACACAGCATTCCGGGATGGGAGAAAAACGTGCTCTGGTTTATTGGCATTTCTTTAAACCAATCACAATCGTCTCGAGCGATGCTAAGTGCCGGACGGAGCCACGGTGCCGCAGCAAAATAGCCTCGAGAAGGAACTTGTTTTGGTGGAACGTTCAAAAGTTGTTTTAGTCGTGCAACAGAAAACTCAGATTGGACAGATAGTCTAGCTAGCTGTCTGGATTTACCCTGCAGAGATCTGAGGAGCAGGTAACCATAGTCCTCAGAAATCCACCGGAGGTTAGAACGCCAACACAAAGAAAGCAGAAGGTAATGGACATCCATTTTGGACAGCTGAAATCCAGCAAAATGTCCAACAGCGCCGGAGCAATCCCGGAAGTGGATCCTCGTGGATAAAGAGGAGAATAAAGACGGAGGTGCAGCTGTCCGGTGGGCCATCAGGGCCAGTGGGTACAAGGAGTGGATGAAGAGAATCCCACCCTGACTCATGACAGCACTGCAACTCACCAGGGTTCACCAGAAACATCTCTCTGACATCAGCACCTGGACCCTGGAAAAGATACTCAATGAACACCAGACCAGAAGCCCTCACCAATTCAACTGGACCAGGAGTCAATCACATCTGACACCAGAGACCACCGGTTCCAACCAGTGTTGTAGTACCGTTGAGTCCGAGTCAAGTCTTCCGTCCCTAGTGTTCGAGTCTGAGTTCAAGTCCAAGAGTGGGAGTTGATTCACCATTACCTGTGTTCGAGCCAGAGTTGGGGCACGATTCCCTGAGAATAGCTACTAGATTCCAAGACTTGAGTCCTCCATCACTGGGCCCTGCATTAAACCATTGAAGAACTAAATATATATTTTATTAATATCTCCTATTAAATTTGTATGACCTATTACATTAAAGTAGTTAGGAAACTTAATCCAACTTCCAAGTCCAAGTCATCAGTGAGCGATTCCAAGTTCAGTCACCATTCCAGAGAATAGCGATCTTGAGTCAAACTCAAGTCCGAGTCCACATCTCCAGTACTCCATCCCTGCCTCCAACCATATACAACTACCTGTTGTCATATGGTGGAGTTCCATACTTGTTTTGTAGACTAAACCAACCCCATGACAAATGAGCCAACAACTTCCTTCATTGATAAAGAACCATGATATGTGGCTGAACGCTCCCAAGAAAGAGAGTAAGTTGTGTTAAGATGATTGCGGCCCAGATCCCGAGTTGCAATAAACCAGAATTAACCTTGAGAGTGAATACTTCACTCACAGTAGAGTCATGTTTCTACTAACACAAAGCGTGTCTTTCCAGCTGGGCACAAAGGAAGGCTATCTGGTGAAACAAGGAGCTTTTGTGAAGGTAAGAGCAGTGGAAATCCGCTTTCATCTTTAAGGGTGATCTTTCATATCACCCTTAAACTGACCACAGACTCAGGGTGGTATTCAAAATGACATCTGCTTGTGGAATCTTTTTTGCAGAACTGGAAACAGAGATGGTTCACACTCAACAGATATCAACTCAAATACTTCAAAGACAAAATGGTGAGTCCCTCTCCAGCTTTGTGCTATTTCACAACTTCACTTTTCGGATATCTAATTAGAGCAATAGAGCTGTGATCGCCACTTTTTTAACAGCTTTGCTTCCGGAAGTGTTTTTCCCCGTTTCAAAAATTGCATTTATAAAGAGTTTTAAGTCTGGAACCGAGCCAACCAGCGCCAAAAAACATTATGAAAAAGGCAAAGGTACGAGATTGTGTACAGAAGCTATCGAAGACTTAAATGGTAGAAGCTCGATCTAGCCGTTCGTGGTTTCGCAGGTACTGCGAGCTGGACCAATCAGAGATGCCGCTGTTACGCTTAGGATTGTGGGTAGTGTAGTATTTCACCTAATACTCCTATTTCTTCTAATCTCTCTAAGATTGAGAATAAAAAAACATGTTATTCTTAAAACAAAGTTGATTTCATACGGAGCTCTAGATTCTACAGGAGCGGAAACTTTGGTTCCACAACCTCGTAGCTCGTGGTCCATCTACCTCTGTAGTTTAGAGATTATGGCTGATAATCAAAATCCTTTTGGAGAAAATGAATTGTATTTTTACTTGTGGAACCACGCTGTTAAGCTCTTTTGTATTGAGGTCAAGCTACTTCTGTTCACAGCAGACACACTTGTAAGCTGTAGTTCTATGTTGCAGTGTGAGGAGCCCATTCGAACCCTGGATCTGAAGGCCTGCTCTGCAGTGCAGTTTGACTACTCTCAGGACAGAGTCAACTGTTTCTGGTAAGTGATGTCAGTCAAGGACCAGCACTGGCAGGGTCTGGCAATCCAAGACTAGAACTATGGTAAATGGGACACAATTTGGGAATTGGGAAATGTTGTAAATAACATCACGGAGTACGGTCTAGACCTGCTCTTTTCTGAAAAGCGCAGTGAGATAACTGTGATTTGGCGCAATATAAATAAAATTGAATTGAATTTATTTAGCGCTTTTCTACCTTACTGTACACATGCCAAACTCATTATGTTGAGTTACATGCCACAACCTCAATGTCGGGCAAAAACCTTGTATCTCCATATATTGTAATTTTGTATTTTTATCATAAACCAATGCTACAAGTCAAACATTATGTCTGTCCGTGGGTTTTACAAATATTTAAACAGGTACGAGGCAACTCCGCTAACTTTTTTTCTGGGAAAAATAGCCAAGTTAGCCTTTTTTCACTTGCTGAAAAGATACGGTTTTGAACATAGCAGCAACGTTAAGCAATATGTTGGGAGCAAAATTGGGGATTTCTGAACACAAATTAAGGAGTATCTTGTGCAACAATTACAATTAGTAATAAATGCTTTTAAGTCACTTCCAGCTTCTGAAAAGCTAATATTTGCTTCTTTATAGTAAATGTAACCTGTTTTGGACAAAACAAGACATCTTAATAAATCGGCTTTAGAGACTTGTAATGAGTATACCTGAAATTTTATAGACCAAATGATTATATGATCAATCCTTAAAATAATCAACAGACTAATTGATAATGAAAATAACCATTAATTGGAAATACAGAACATGAACGTTGACCACAGACAAAATGAATACAACATGCATACATGATGTAATGAAGAGATATAAATGAGCAATATGGACACAAGAAATAAACGTGTGCAGATGACGGGGAAAAAGCCGATAAGTCACAGCTCTGCAGTCTGATGCCACAGCCATTCGTACTTCCCCATGGCAACAAAATGTGACATTTGTGCTGTTTGACAAAGAGGAAGTGTGAGCAGCTAAATAACAGAAGGAAACTGGGGGAGGGAAGGACAAGTGCACACGAGCTGAGGTGATCGCCACTTACCTCCTTTAACTTTTTACACTACGCTTCACAGTTGGATAGCAATCCAAACAGCACTGTAAAACCTAACGGCACATCTCAGTAAAAGAAGTCATTTAACTTAATCCTCCAAAAAATACAGAGTGACTCATTCACATGATTTTAACATCACTCAAAAATAAATTGTTGGAGTAATAACTGCGTTGGGTGGAGTTCACTTAACTTTGTGGGACATTTTAAGTACAGTAATATGACTCCAGTTTGTTCTATTGTTATTAGGTTATTTTCTTTTAAGTTGACTTTATAACATCATTACAAAAATGTAAGCCCTGCTGCCAAGTGTGGCTTAGGTTTCTGTTTTAGATTGTTTCATTTTTTTCATTGAAATTTTATAAATCATATTGTTTGTAAACTAAAAAATTTAAAAATAATTGTTATTGATACCAAAGTGTAAATATTTGATTAAAAAAAAATAAAAAAAAATAAATAAAAATAAATAAAAATAAATAAAAATAAATAAATAAATATATATATTTGGTAAACTATTTTGACAAGTGCATTCCTCTTGTGGTCAGATTTTTTTTATTTAACCTTTATTTATAAAGGTAATCTAATTGAGACAAAGGGTCTCAGAAAGACTTGTTTGGGACAACACCAGTTACAGACAGTATACACACAAATTACTATATACAATATTTAAATGAAAAAAAGGGCCAAGCAGACTTAAAACACTAAAGTACTAAAAACAAGAACATGATTCCAAAGATGTTTTTTTTTTTTTCCAGTGACCTTAAAATGAGTTTAAAATCCCAGATCCTGCTGCAGTGTATTCCAGGTTGAGAAGCTTTTCTGTAAGTGTGTATGTGTGAGATGACGACGAGGCGCTGTGCAGAGTCTTCTGAATATCTTATGAATCCAGATTTAATGGCTGATACTTAGTAAGGGTGCAGTGATAGGCAGCTGTGGCTCAGTGGTAGAGCAGTTGCCCTGGCCCTGCAGTCCCATGTTGAAGTACCCTTGGGCAAGACCCTGAACCCCGAGTTGCCCCCGACGCTGCGCCATCGGAGTGTGAATGTGTGTGAGTGTTTATCTGATGAGCAGGTGGCACCTTGTACGGCGGCCGCAGTGTATGAATGTGTGTGAATGGTGAATGGTTCCTGTACTATGTAAAAGTAGTTGTTAAGACTAGAAAAGCGCTATATAAATACAGTCCATTGACCTGGTTCGATATATCAATTAAATCCTCAACTAAGTATCTAATATTAAATATTATCTAAATATTGATACATATCTTCATCTTGGAACCTGAAATACCCCTTCCTATTTATTCTTCTGTTTTCATTTAAATGTCTTTCATTACTATTGTTTTGGAAGAGCTCAGTAATAAAAATTGTCACATTTTAGTTACTTTTTTTTTAAATCTATAAATGTACATTTAACTGATTGTGTATCATCTAGTATTTTTCGCATCCACCTACATTGAATTGAAATCATATCATGACAGATTTTAAGAGGCCAGTAAATATTGTATCATTGTCCAAAGCATCGATATCATATTGTATGGTAATAAAACCTTTGTTTTACACGCCTAATATTTAGTGGCTTAAATACAAAAACATCAAGAAAAATAAACTGCGAAAGCCTTTTTTTTTCATTATTGAGATATCATACTGCTGTATTTTGTATAGTTGAACCATGTATACTTAACCAATATCTAGCCATCATTAAACTTATTGGGAAATACAACTCCAGTGAGACGTCTAAAAACACACAATGAAGGGCCTGCTGACAAACTGAACCCATAGATGGGTAACTCCTTATTTCCAAATCATCTCAATACATTTAGTGTAAAGAGCTCTTGTTTGGGTAAAGAACTTTAAGTACATGGAAAAAGAGACAAATGTTTAATTGTTACATTTCCAATTAATTTGAAATGAAGTCTTTTAATCAGAGTACAGCAGGTCAGCTGAGTGCCATCAGTTAATGGCCATGATGAACAGGAGGAACACTTAATGCAAAACCTGGTTTAATCTACATATGGACTATTGTTCTAAGCTAAGCAGTGAGGGTATTAGTTCAATTTAATTTGATTTATAGTGTCAAATCATAATAGAAGTTATCTCTGGACATTTTACAGCTAGAGTTGCTGGACTAGCCTGGCTCTGCCCTCCTAGGTACTTCCGCTCGTTTTCATTTTTGTCAACGGAGAGCCTGGTAGGACCAGGCTAAGTCTGGACCACTACTGCAGTTATAATTTACAGAAACCCAACAATTCCACATGCTTTAGTGGTGTAGTCTAATGTATTGTAGTGGTGTCCTCCCCCAGGGTTTTTTGGAGCATCAAAGACTTAATTTCCTGCATTCGGATACACTTATATGCACATTTACAATGGAAATAACCTTTTATTTAGCCTATGTGAAGAAGAAAAACGCAGATGACAAATTCAAAATATATCAAAAATATAATAGAAAGTATGTTATTGCATGTCATGGGGCATTTTTAAGTGGTTATATGGAAATCCTGGAGCTTATATTGTCTACTGTGTATACCTACGTTTCACATAGACCACACCACTGCCATGCTTGAGAGATACAGCGTATCTAAACTACACACTAACTATGGAACAAAAAGGTTGTGACAATTCAGATTAATGACACAAAACAAAACACAAGAGATGAAATCATACGTCCTGGGTCTGCCCACATGATTTTTACATTAAACCTCGATAATAATAATAATAATAATAGCACTGATGTTCTTCTTATCTGTGTGTCTACAGCCTTGTGTTTCCCGAGAGGACATTTTATCTTTGTGCAAAGACGGGTGTGGAGGCAGATGAGTGGATCAAACTCCTGCGGTGGAAACTGGTGAGTTTGTACACACTGGGGGGGGGGGGCAATTAAAGAACTATTGATAATGTGCTGCGCATGTCTGGAAATATAGCAAGGTCCTGCAGTCCTGTAGCCAGACTAGAGGAAGGAAGGGAAGGGGTCTTTTTTTTTTTTTTTTAAGTGGAGCTTTTTTCAGTTTTTCCTCCATTTTGTATTTAATTATGAGGTTCATCTGAACACGCTCTCTACAGACGCTATGTCACGACTTCCATGGGGATTGTTGAAAAGCATTTTTGGGAAACAAAAGGAAATCACCAATTTAGGTTCAGTAGAAGAAGATAAGGCAGGTTAAGGGAAAGTTGCATTACAATTACAACACTTCATGACACCCCAGAAACCCCCGGCTGTGCGATGAATCTGAGCCTGAGGGAGGATTTCAGCTTTGAGCAAACAGTATGTCTTACAGGTTGTGTTATATTAACCCACTTCCTTAATTCTTCCACCGGTGATCCTCTGCTGGTTTGAAAGAAGAAAAAAAGCACACTGCTGTACTTAACCCTCATATTATCATCACATTTACTAACACCCTTCATCCTGGGGGTCAATTTAACCCCAGCAATTTAAAGTTATGGTGCGTAGTTATTGTCGCCCCCATGATTAATTCTATGTAATGACAACAAAAACTGTTTCCGTGATCCCATGATTGCTGCTTGGAAAATGCAGTACTAGTTGTATTTTATGTGTGGAGTAATACATGATTGAAATTGGATCTTCAGAGTTGTTTTTTTTTCATCTCTGCGTTTAGTTCCTAGCTGCTGCATTTTTGGATTGTTTACAGCTGCTACACTTCTTTTCAGCTGTTCGTTAACCTGGGCGTCCAATGGGAAAAAAAAATAGTTATCACATTCAGTTCTATGACCATTCAGTCCTTCTGCTATGTCTAGTAGGCTACACCCTCATGCCCTGATTAACTCTAGGCATAGCTAAACTGTGAATGCCGCCCAAAAGTGAAAGTTTATTTGTCCGGGTTGTTTGGTATGTATTGTCTGAAGGGACGGTGCCAAGGAAATTCAACCAGACATTCATCCGCTGTCACGTGGGAAAGAATGCTGCATCAGCGGGGAACTAAGCATAGGCTTAGTGCATTTATTTCAACCAGCTGAAGAGTTATGAATGCTGGGAAATGTATAAATAAACTCAAAATGTGTTTAACTCTCCTTTTGTCCTTAAGGTCAAATTTGACCCATTTTCAACGTTTCTAAATCAGAAATTTGGGTTTCCTTCAACAAAATTGTAAAGAAATAATGTGAATGGTTCCATACAACACTCCTCACAAGTTAAATAATTGACCAGTTCACTATTTGTATTGAATTTAGGTGTTTTATTTAATTTCGTAGCATTTTAAGAAGAAAAAAAAGATTTAAGAACACTGAAAAAAGTGACAAATGTAGGGAAAAAAACAACAAAAACGTCGAAATAATCGACAAAGACATTGTAAAAAGTGAGAAAGAACTTCGGAAAAGTTAGAAAACGTCAAAGTGACAACAAATGTCGGAGAAAAACAAATGTCCAAAACAATCGACAAAGAACTTTGGGAAAAGTGACAAAAGTGTCTTAAGGAGGTTTTAACTTAAAATGTTCACCCAGAGAAACTACATGTTGGTCTACGGGAAGACAACATGAGGGTTAACAAACTCATTTGATGGTTTTAGGGAAAGCTCAGTGTGACTTTTATTCAACTCGAAGTCTTAGAAAAAGGCGACTTGAACTCAAGTGTTCTGAAGGAGGCAGCAGCCGTTTTATGTTGACATAGCTTAAAACTTAACATACTTAACAGAAGATCAGCTGATGTCACTAAGCTACACTCTGCGTTTTTGGACACTCTTTGTTTCCAGTCACAGATAAACAAAGGTCGATGACTGCTGTCAGTGGAGATGTCCCTGGAGATGGAAAGAAGACGTCCCTGATACTCTGCTGGAGGAACAATGAAGAACAGCACCATCGAAAACTGAAGAGGAAACTCCAGAATGAGAAACACTGGCACACAGTGTGCTGACTGGAGGCTAACTACTTAGCCTTATGCTCTTCCAGAGACAAGTGGCATGTAAGCGGTTTGCTGCTGTTCTTACCCAGAGGATGTTTGTTGATAGCGTGTTTAACATTATCATTTACTTTAACAACAATTTACTTAAAAGGATGTTTCTAGCATTATTCTATAAAACCAAAAACCTACGATGTGTCAATACTTTCTGACTTCCTGTCTGTGGTGCTCAGCTCCAAGCCCATTGGTTCCTACTGGTGAGGAAACGGCTCACTAATATACAGCTGGCCACTTTTCTTGTTAAACAGAAGGGAAATTATGCATTTGTTGATCTATTTACACTCTGTAGTTTGTTTATATGTCCAGCATCAATGTGTATGTGGGATTGATTATGAATAAACTACAGTGTGTGTGTGTACATGGAACATGTCACCCAGTGCAACTGTGTAGTCCTTGATGTGTGGAATGGAGCTCTAAGGGACAGAG
Organism: Percina caprodes; assembly: GCA_013375575.1. Taxonomy (NCBI): domain Eukaryota; kingdom Metazoa; phylum Chordata; class Actinopteri; order Perciformes; family Percidae; genus Percina; species Percina caprodes. The sequence goes on along the minus strand of JABXJD010000022.1, from coordinate 3,913,553 downwards.
GAAGAAGATGCGTCAGGCTGTGGAAGCCCAAATCATTTCTAATAAGGGAAGAAGTTCTCTCGATACTTCCGGCTTCTGAACCAGTTGCGGTTCCACTTTGGTTCCACTCTAGGGCGCTCACGGGCCAGCGCGAAATGAATGGAACTCTATGGAGCTGTACCCATTTTCTCAGGACATAATTTTTAGTCAACGACTCAACCTATAAGAAATAGAAAGGACATAAGTACTTGTTCATTCAATTTAACCTATAATCCATGTTGAACTTGCAAAAACTGCAATCAAATCTGAGATTTCTCAACAACTAAGCGAAAGAGACAAATTTAGTTGTCTAGCTCCATAGACTCCCATTCCTTTTGCTCTGGACCGTGACCACCCCCAGTGGAACTGCTACCAAATTCGGCACAATGAGATTTAACAGGGAGTGAACAGGCTTTCTGTCGATGGGCTGTGGTAAGCCTCATTAAAGGTGCTCAAAGCAATGTTGGGTGACGTTACTTAAGTATGTTCGAACTATGAGACTAGCTTGCACCTCCTTCCTCCTTATCCCGTCCCCTCCCCCTCTTTTCTGTGCTTTCGCAAACCAACCCCCCACCCCCAAATCCTTTTTGTCAGTTATTGGCTGGAACGCTGTGGGTATGCTTCGTGGTGCAGGTTGGCACGGTTAGTTTTTTTTTTTTTTACTGTGTTCTGGGGACAGCCAGCTCGCAGATAGTGAGATGTTTGCTGTATGTGACAACAAATGTTGTAGCCTAAAACACGTGTGACATTGCTTAGAGCACCTTTAATTTGGCCATCACTGGTTTTAACCTGTAGCACAGGAAGATCTACAGTATTTAGCATGAAAGGCATCACATGGAAAACGTCTTCAGGGAAACAAAGGATGCCTGGGTTGCAATTTCGAGTTAAATAAATGGTACGGAGAGATGGACCTTTGCCTTAAGACAACGCTATGCACTATATATTTCTTTACTTTAAGACCTTAACGATGAAAAAAAAGGCAGTGAGACCACTTCAGGTGCTAAAAATGAAACATTTATTCAGACTCTTTGACATTTGATTTGACAAACTCTTGTCTAAGCTGTAAAAATGCACCTGAATTCCGCAGAAAGCATAGTCAACACAATGAAAAGTGAACAGGAAAGTCCAATCATGATGTAAACAGATGAAGATGATAACTCTTCCAAGTCATAGAGGGTTTTTTTCTCCCAGGAACTGAATGCACCATGAGAGGCAGGGAGAGATCCAGACTGGTGATCCTGTCGGTCAGCGCTTATGTCACCTCCACTACCTGCCTCAGCTCCTCTATTAGTGGAGCCAACTCCTTCTCCAGACTCATGATGAGACCTGAGGACACAAAGTGTACCGTCGTCACTTCACCGCTACAGTAGATGATGATTTTTACACAATTGAGCAGGCTGTCAGAAAACAGCCCTATTTATTCATAATGGTATCTGCGCTTCACTGTCTTTAGTACATGAGTGGCTTTAAGAAGTGCAACAAAAAAAGGTGTTTCAGTGGACTGAGGCGAACAGTGTACAATGGTCAGTGAAAGAGAGAGAGTTACCTGTGTTGGCGTTGCTACTGGCAATGAAACTGATGACCAGTGGTAAGCGATTGAACTGCACAATCTGTTCGACACAAAGACACAACAGACATGTTGAGCAAAAAAACGGGTAGAGCTCAGGGAAAAAAAAAAGGCAATGGTCAGTTGACTGATGGCTTGGTGTGTCTGCGCCCTCAGAACAGATATGTTTGACTGAAGCCGTTCACAGCTGTGTGTAGTATGAAGGATTGTGTATGAAACAGCTTTTACAGTTTTACAGAATCTGGGATCAGATGTAGAATTTACACATATGTACAAAAACTGAGAGAGATAGCTGCTGGTGATATAAGGTGATCCTTAGTAAAACATTTGATTCAAGGTTGACTGCCAGTTTCATTGATTGCGTTTCTATTTTTGCAGCTGACAGTGATCTGTAAAATGTCAATCAAAGGCACATTTATAAACATCATTTTTAAATTATTTATGAGCGACCAATTTCATCATTCTTTTTTGCCATTTGAGAAGTTATTTCCCTTGGGCTGCTGGCTGTTTCATTTGAGCCTTAATTGTGACAAACTTTGTAAAATGTGTTTCAGTACGAGCTCTATAGATGAATGATGCTGACGGAGATATTACCTGGTAGGTGTTGTAGTAGCAGATGATGCTCTTGTTCTTGGAGAGGCCCAGCTTGCTGCCTTGATCTGTGGCCAGAGCAAAAGTGGACAGGAAGCCAGGTCTCAGAGCATGGACTGGGGCGTTGTCATTGGCAACTGCAGGGACAAAGAAGCCACATCAACAACAATAACCTTCCAGACGGTGAATGGCTGCTCGTCCTTCTTTATGGAAGTTCAGTGAACGCCCGATTAATTAATCGTGTGCCAACTATGTGGCCCCTTGTCATTGACACCTCTCCCTTAATGCATGCTTTGTGTGTCTATGTGAATGTATTTCAGGCCTGTGTGTGTGTGATTTAACAACACAGTGTAAAAATAAATTTCCCTCTAAAAACAAAAAACATGCAAAATGGAACAAACAACGATCAAACAAACTACTGAGCCATGTTCTACTCGCAACACTGACAGCTTTTTATTCAGTTAATATACCCTTGCAAATGAGGGTCCATCCTGTCATTTTTAACTATGCTAACAGACCGTGGGATTGTAGAATAAATGAGAATATTAATTTAACAGTTACAGGAAAACCAGGTGCCAAATATCACATGAGCGTTGCATTTCTATCTGAGCCTGTCACGTTAGAATTAAGTTTTTATGGAACCTTTACGTTACCAAGACCTATGTGTGAATGACAAAAAGCCATCACTAGGCCGCACAAGATATTTTTCTATCATCATTGCAACGTTAACTGGCGCAATGGACACATCACAAAAGGCTGGGACATATCGCAAAGGAAACTTAGGGATTCTTTGTGTTAATTTAAAGAAAATCTCAATAGAAAATGCAATTTAAATTTGAAACTGTCATTCTTTTTTAGTGGTGTGTTTTGTATGTAATTCAATGACTTCCTTTCATTTTGTTGTATTGTTTGTTGTCCAAATACAACGTGTTGAATATAAGAAAAACACAAAGCAGCAGAAAGGCACAACCGAGCACACTTTAAAGACTTTAAACACTATGTAACTTTTCCCGCTTCAGCCCCCCTACATGTTGTCTCATTGGAACATACAGCTCCTGCTAAAGTTACATAGTGTTGCTATAAAATCTATTTATCACAGGTAATATCGTTATGGTATTCACTCCCTCACTCTGACATCTCTCCATTAGTGCATGTATAGGTACTGAGCGTGTGTGTAATTCAGGCCTGTGTGTAATGTATGTAATAACAGAGTGTAAATTGTAATTTCCCCTTGTGGGATTAATAAAGTAAAAAGGGCTCAAGAGAGAATATTACGTTGGCAACCACACAAAGCAAGGCTTTTAGAAGTGGTCTTTCTCTGTAGTTTACTGAGGCAAACCGTCAGCTCTCACGGTGGTTACCCTTTACTGTGGGCTGCTAGTCGAAATGCATAAAGGAAAGAAAAAGAGTATACAATATTTTGCCCAATATACATATCTTCTGAAATGGTTTCTTACCTTTGATAACTGGGACACCGTCCCTGTCTGTCACTACAATAGCATGAAGGCCTTCAACGCTGAAGGAGAACAGACAGTAGAATTTACAAATGACTCTATGCAACACATTCTGTTAGTTGCACTGTAGAATGTAGTTTTACAATTATACTATTGCATTCATCATACACACCTTTGCAACTGTTTGTACAGATATCTCTTCAAATCCTGCAAAGACAAATGTGTTAGACAAGGTTCTACATGAGCTTCACTTACGGAGTCAGAGACATGCTGAATCTCATTCACCCATTCACCACTGCCACACAATAGCATAATAAATTAGTTATAGAATAAAAGTTAGGTTAAAAAAAGATGAATAAATATGAAGCTACAGTTAAAAGATATACCACCCAGACTACCCCTACTCATAATATAACACCTTGTACTACTAAAGTGCTCATTAAAGTAGACCCAGGCCTAAAGAGCAAAGTTACGCAACAATGAACTTACACATTTGTCTCTCTTGCCCTCGAGCTGTAACGTCACTATATGTTGCCCGACATGTAGCTATATACCACATATGCAACCTTTTGTTATGATATTAATAACGGTATCACGAAATATGTTTTATTTTTTCTCTCTCTCTGTGCTGGAGAAAGGCAGGGACTCATGAACAAGCTGTAAGAGACATACAGGCTTTACTTACATCAGCCATGGTGGCCAATGGTTTTCGTGTTATCCACACCGCTCGACAACTGTTGGGGAGATAACAGGTCTTTATTAAAAGTCCTCAGTCAGTAACGGCAGCTTAGACCGCCTGTTAATATAACTGTGGGCTCTTTGAAGTGGATTAAAGCATGCTAACATGTTAGCTAGTTAGTTAACAAGACAACTGGCGAGATTTAGCTAGCTGTTAAGTTACTTGCTGACGTTAACATGACGTTAAACTAACTGCTTTACCCATTTAATATTATAAAATAAATAAGAAATAAGAAATGGGTTCACGTACCTTCTTTGGAGCCTTTTGAATTGACTTTAATTGTACATGTAATGTCACACAGCAGCATCACATGACGGACTTGTTTTGTTTCCGGCGCTTGGAGAAGTGTTGAGGAGCGTCACCGCTGCGCTTCATTATACATGCGCATGACGCACTGCGCATGACGCACTGCGCAGCGCCGCAGGATTCAGTATACGTTCCCTTCAGTTGCCAGATGGTGAATGTTGAGATGTAGAAAGAGTACCTCGCCGCTGCAGTAGTAGGGAACCGGTACTGCTTAGGATCCTGTAAATGCAGCATCAACCTGGAGCATCACGACGGTGGGCCTCACAGCTGGGCTGTGGAAGGATTTGGTATAGTGATCATTGTTGGACCTGCTTCACCCACATTGAAAAACATCCCTGAGGGGTAAGTTAAGTTAATAATGAACAGATGTAACACCAGTCGTTTTAAACAAAGTGTACTTATAGTGCCATGTGCCCATGGCTGAGACATTCAATTCAATTCAATTCAATTTTTATATATAGTATCAAATCATAATGTAACAGTTATCTCGAGACACTTTACAGATAGAGTAGGTCTAGACCACACTCTATAAATGAGAAAGTCCCAACAATTCTAGTAATTCCATTGACGTAAACAACATTTATTTTTGCATCAAATAGGCTATGTCCTGATTGATCCTTGAAAACATATGCATAATAGTAGTAGAACCTGCTGTCTGATTCAATAATTTGGGTAGATAAAATAATGGTGTCAGTTATAATTATTCTATAATGATAAAATAATACATGCAAACTGTCTGAAAAAAATACGCCAAGACACAGAATCCTCATTTAATAAGAAAGATATGGTTCAACTTGCTCAGCCATTCATACAATTACAAATGCAGATATATTTTCTTTTATATTGTATACAGTATATTTTGACAATGTTTGTTGTTTTAAGTAAAGAAACAGCATGTATATTGTCAGTGAGATTATAGTTTAGTGTGAGTTTGTTGGATCAGAATAAAGAGGCGGAGAGCAGATGTCATATCCCTGAGACAGATCCAAATATAGCCAACTATGAATAGAATATCCTAACAGACTGGGTCCCATGTTGTCTACCCTGACAGCACCGTTCTACTCTGGGAAGAAGTTCACTACACTGTTTGGCTGCGAACTGTAGACTCAAACAGGTGAGTTCATTCTGTTTATTCTGTAGCCTTTATGCTCTTTTATTATGAAAACTCAAATATGCTTAGATAGTTTTCCATGAGTCTGAATCAGACTTTAAACCCATCTTTTATCATGATAATGAATCAAAGAACAAATTTAGACAGTCATATTGATAATCAGTGTTTTTGGAGCCAAAATGAGGATTGGAACTTTAGTTTAAGAAACCCTTTTTTACCCAGGGCTGTAGTACTCGAGTCCGGTCTTGGAGACGAGTCCGGACACAAGACCGTTTTTCTATGGTCTTGGACTTGTCTTGGACTTGTCTCGGACTCGCTAGTATTTGGACTCGGACTTGTCTCGGCCTCGGCCCACTGGTCTTGCCCAATATGGCTTTTGGTCTCGACCGAGTCCAGGTGTCTTTATTATGTTGATAATAATATTGGAGGGAAAGTGAAACCCAAAAGTATTGTCTTGATACTGTCGTGCATAAGACCTTTTTTTCTGTCCTGGACTCGGTCTTGACTTGGACTCGAACCTCTTTGGACTTGGTCTTGATCTGGACTCAACTAAGGTGGTCTTGACTAAAGCCCTGGTTTTACCGGTATCACCAATGAAGCATAGCATACACTGTAAATAACGGCTGTAAAATCTACAGTTATGTACTTTAGATTTCACAGTATCATTACTGTATATGATTTTATTTTTTATTTTATTTTTTTATGATTTTTAAAAGTAGAACCATGTAAAGTTTACATTACAACCTTGTCGACATGACAACATCACAGTATAAGTATTACAGTTGAAATCACAGTAGTCAAAGCATTACTGTAAGAAAAATCACAATGTAGCCACTATAGTACTGTAAATAGTAAAGTAAACTTTTTAAACTTATGTTGTGTTTAATTGTTTTGCATTTTACAATGAATACATAAAATACTGTAAATGGAAGTATGGTACCTTTACTGTAAAAAGAATTCACAGTAACTTGCTGGCCAATTGTTGCCAGTAAGTTACTGTAAATTTTACGTAAAATTTGTTACAGTGGTGTGCCCTCCTTGACTTGTGCTTTCCACGTATGCATGTGGAAGTACGGGAGCCCCAGAACAGAGCCATACTACCAAATACAAATTGCAGATGAGCTTCTCCTGCTCTGACACGTCTAAATGTCTTCCGTAAGAAAGGTAACGAGACTAATACGATTCAGAATTATTCAGAAAGTAAAACAGCATGTTAAGCAGATGATTGACAGAGAAGAAAGGAAGAAAAAAAAATGAAGAAGCCTATCTTGTTCTCAAGTTCAGTGTCGTTATCTCATGGTCACGGAGAATTCCTGATACTGATGGTTAGACTGCAACTGTATGTTTCTGTTGACCTTTTTTTAAATGAATGCACCAGTATTGAACTGTAGGTATGGGCTGAAGCAATGAGCAGAAAGAGCTTGGAATCGGGGTTATTTATGTGAAAATAAAATCAGTAGATAACTGCAATGTAACTGTTCTTTGTTCAGTGGTGCCTTTCATATTAAATTCAATGTTCAATGAAAGAATGTTGAAATTATATACTTTCATTTGTTTTAAATCCAACAAGCAGTTTGTTGGATTTTAACAGAACACTGAAAGAAGCAGACATGCAGAGATAATTTTCCTCATATTATGCAGCCTTCATTCTGATCAAATGTAACTTGGATACTGTATGCCTAGTTCTCCCTGTATTATACTGGTTGATAGAAATGTAAAAATGCAAAACAATTAGGATTTAGACTCACTGAGTGAGTCAGTGACTGACTCCCTCGAAGGTGATTGCCAACACTGCCAAACGGAGTGCTACTTCTTCTGTTTCTGGTGGACATTCGTATTGTGTGTTGTTTTGTTGATGTTGATTTTGTTCTTCTGATTAGCATGGGGGACTTCCAGCAGTTTGAGCAAGACTTCTACCAGACAGGATATTACATAGATGACCAGGGCCACACCGTGGCTTACTGCGATGGCTACGATTCCACAGACCCTGCTTATTACGACTCGTAAGTATTTAGACTTTTGAGAATAGTAGCTCTCATTCCAGCCAATGGTTTCACACTTTCCCACCGTTCACTAAGGTTGGGCACAGTGACTGTAAAACGTCTTAAAATGGCCTCACGCATTTCAGTGTTTTGGGGGAAAATTGTGATATTGGGCTATATACAATATGAATAAAATTGAATTAGTTAACACCTGGGTGCTCAGATAGCTCAGTTGGCAGCCGGCCCGAAATTCGACTCCGACCTGTGGCCTTATGCTTCATGTCATTCCCCCTCTCTCTCTCTCTCTCTCTCCCTCTCTCCACTTTTCATATGTTCAGCTGTCCTATCAAAAGAAAGGCCAAAAATGCCCCAAAAAATAATTTTTAGAATTAGTTGACACCTCAGGGCACCACAAGTCAAGGCCTTTGCTTTCGGGATGTTGAAAGGCATTTTGGGAAATGTAGGAATGCAATAACTTAAGTAAAAGTAGACGTGGCAGGTTTTGGAAAAGTTCATACTGCAAAACAGACCCCTTACCCTTAGATAGATAGATAGATAGATAGATAGATAGATAGATAGATAGATAGATAGATAGATAGATAGATAGATAGATAGATAGATAGATAGATAGATAGATAGATAGATAGATAGATAGATAGATAGATAGATAGATAGATAGATAGATAGATAGATAGATAGATAGATAGATAGATAGATAGATAGATAGATAGATAGATAGATAGATAGATAGATAGATAGATAGATAGATAGATAGATAGATAGATAGATAGATAGATAGATAGATAGATAGATAGATAGATAGATAGATAGATAGATAGATAGATAGATAGATAGATAGATAGATAGATAGATAGATAGATAGATAGATAGATAGATAGATAGATAGATAGATAGATAGATAGATAGATAGATAGATAGATAGATAGATAGATAGATAGATAGATAGATAGATAGATAGATAGATAGATAGATAGATAGATAGATAGATAGATAGATAGATAGATAGATAGATAGATAGATAGATAGATAGATAGATAGATAGATAGATAGATAGATAGATAGATAGATAGATAGATAGATAGATAGATAGATAGATAGATAGATAGATAGATAGATAGATAGATAGATAGATAGATAGATAGATAGATAGATAGATAGATAGATAGATAGATAGATAGATAGATAGATAGATAGATAGATAGATAGATAGATAGATAGATAGATAGATAGATAGATAGATAGATAGATAGATAGATAGATAGATAGACTTTATTCACCCTGAAGGAAATTCTAGGCATCCAGTAGCAAGACAATCATAACACAACAAACACATATACACACATATATCGTGTGTATACATACATATATTACTGGCTGATGAACCTCTGGAGTATTTTGCTGATAGATGTTTTTTTCCACCTTTTGGATTATTAGGACATTACGACTACAAAATACTTTTAAATCCTTTTATATACATGTTTTATTTTCAGTGGAGCACAGGCGTTCGTGTCGGGGGGTCTGGATCCTTCCATGGAGCAGCAGTACACTGGACAGTTCTTCCAACCTGCAATGCCTTCTGGCACCGTGGGAGGCACAGGAATAGATTCTCCTGAAGAGGAACCTCCACTTCTTGAGGGTAAAAAAAATGACCTGCATTTGCACAAATGTATGTTTCTTTGGGTCATTCGTTGTAAATACTCAAGTTGAATTAGTTGTAATCCAGCAACTGTTTGTTCACATGGAGATCAGATGTGTTGGCCAGCTAATGACTGAAAGCAACATTCCTGCATTGTAACTTCAAATAAAAGCCACATGGCACTGGGACTTCACTCCATACCAAACATGCTACATCTAAACTATATGTTTTCATTTATAAACACATAACTTTTGCTACGTTTACACCTCACGTCTAAATTTTGGAAACACTGTTGCACACCTTTAGTTTTGAAAACTCTGGGGTTACTTTGTAGTCTAGACGGGCACAAATGGAGTCGTTTGGAAACGACAACACACATACAGTACATCAGTCTTAGCTGTTATATGACCTTACATACAAGGGGGTCAGCCTCTTTTCTCTAAGCGGAGTTCCTATGGCACCATGTTGATGCTACCAAGCCATCACCCACTGTTAGCATCCCATTGACACCCATTCATTTTGGCGCTACTTTGACAGCAAATAACTTTACATCTGAAGCTTTTAAAGACTCTATTTGTCTGTTGTTCATTTCTAAAGAAACATAACAATGTATACCAATTACCTCCATTACCTTGTAGCTCACGTTATGGCTCCGTAGCAGACGTTTTTGTAAAAATAGATTAACGATTGTGTCATAACCACGCAACTTACTGTCGCACAGTAGAGGAATTACCGTATAGTATAGGGTAAGCTCGCAGACAGTTTCGACTTACATCAGCTGTTTAGGTTTGATTACTAATGTTAACTAGCATTTTAGTTAGCAATAATTAGCCTGTGCCTATCTTATCTCCTTACATATACCTATGATCTCCGTCTTAGCTGATAGGGAATGATTGAGATTTCTCTTGCACATCTACCAGAAAACGTACAACTTTCAGACAGGTTGCTCACGTCACATCTACGTCGTCAAGCTCAGTTGGAGGCTGCGCAGTAACGCTCAGCATCACCGGAAAAGAGCATCTAACAAACTTCGCTGGTCTCCGTCCAGAGCAACGGGATCTGTTGGTCCATTCCTTTAACTGTCTATGCTTACATACCTTTCAGTAACTGTTCGATCTCGTGGTCGGACCAAGCTAATAAATCCCTGTTTGTTCTTTGCCATTGTTGTTCTTTCTCCAAAGTATTTTCAAACTTATACATTCATAATAATTTAACCGCCGAGTTGATCTTGATTATCTTGACGTTAATTTTCTGTAAATAAACGCAAGACTTGTTCCCCCTGTTCCAAGTAGATGGTATCAGAAGAATTTTTGGTATGTTCGAGTTGTTTTTTCAAAAATGTTACCCGCAGAGTTACGTCAGACTATCTGCTTCCTGTCTACACCGGCACGCGCATGCCCAGTGTATGCGAATGCTCATGTGATGTACGTTTTCCAGACAGCTAAAACTCTTGTCTGGACGGAGATCCTTTTTGTCTCAAAACGCCACTTAAAAATGAAAACGTAGTAGTTTTTTCTGCATTGCATGCAAACAAAGTGCAAAGATCAGGTTTTCAAATATTTGTTTTCTGTGTTTTCTGTTTAGAACTTGGCATCAATTTTGATCACATCTGGCAGAAGACACTGACAGTGTTGAACCCCTTTAAGCCAGCAGATGGCAGCATTATGAATGAGACGGATCTGACCGGTCCGATCCTCTTCTGCGTTGCACTGGGGGTCACTTTAATGATGGTAACACTTTAGACCTTTACAATAGACCTTTTTCACGGCAGACTTGTTGACATATTCATAGTAGGAAACGCACAGGTGTATTCAAAACCAATAATGAAATAGCTTACCGGGACACCTGATGGAATTGAGCCAACTGTGCTTTTCCTACTATGACAAGTCAAAATGTCTGCTGTAAAAAAAGGTCCATTCACTACTGTATGATATGTACGGTTGTGAGATTGAAGTTGAATGTACTGTATGTACATTTACTCAAGTACTGTACTTAAATACAAGTTTGAGGTCCTGGTGGTTTATATGAGTTTTCTTTTCATGCCCCTTTCTACTTCAGAGAGAAATATTGTTCTTTTTACTCCACTATATTCATCTGACAGCTTTAGTTACTAGTTTCTTTACACATTAAGATGTCTGCACACAAACCACATGTATTGTAGTTTATGACATGTGATGTTTTATTATGACTTAAACAACCCAACAATAGAAAGGCCTACAAGTCCAGCTGAAATGCTTACACCATTAAACACAGTTGTTTTGTACTTTTACTTTTAATACTTTAAGTACATTTTTCTAAGGATATTTAATTTTAGTTAAGTCATTTTCAATGCAGGACTTTTACTTGTTAACAGAGTATTTTTACAGTATTAATACTTTTACTTAAGTAAAGGTTCTGGATACCTCTTCCACCACTGATAGATAGATAGATAGATAGATAGATAGATAGATAGATAGATAGATAGATAGATAGATAGATAGATAGATAGATAGATAGATAGATAGATAGATAGAAAGGGAAATTCCAGTGTTGCAGCAGCAAAATATTAGACACACAGCACATGTACAGAATATACATCAAATAACAGGATACAATATACATGAAATAATAAAAGGATAGAATATAAAAACAAATGATTAATAATATTTACAAGTTGGGAATAAAAATGTGTAATTGTTCAACTAGTATTGATAAAGCTGTAGATAAAGCTATTGTGCACGGTGTACTTAGTTCAGTTGTGATGTCTATGAGTCTTATCTACCACTGAGTGATGAAGTGTTAAAAAGGCCTACTTTATTATTCAGGCAGGTAAAGTCCACTTTGGTTACGTGTACGGGATCAGCGCTGCAGCCTGCATTGGGATGTACATCCTGCTGAGTCTCATGAGTTCCCTGGCAGTGTCTTATGGCTGTGTGGCCAGTGTCCTGGGCTACTGCCTCCTGCCCATGGTGGCCCTCTCTGCATTTGCTGTCTTCCACTCTTTGCAGTAAGTCCATTCAGTGGTTGTGTATTATGATTATACTGTTTTTATAAGAGCTGCACAAAATGAGAAGAATATGTGAATAATGTTGTTGAATATTGCGAATGTATGCTTAACACGCTGCTGAAATATAACAAATTGATTGTTGAATTAATTAAAATAAAATAATTTTTTAACATGTATTTTACTGAACAAATCGAGGCATCGACAACAAAGCTGAGAGGTTAGCTTCGGATGCCATCAAGGGGGATCTCCAGTCGTAATCAGTCCTTCACTGACTGCATTCATTAGCAGAATGCTAGCGTGTTATGGGCAACAACGACTCAACCTGTAATAAATCAAAAGGACATAACTACTCGTTCATTCAACTTTCGACCTATAATCCATGTTGAACTTGCAAAAACTACAATCAAATCTGAGATTTCTCAACGACAGTCAGGCCAAAGAGACAAATTTAGCCGTCTAGCTCCATAAACTCCCATTCATTTTGCTCTGGACCGCGATCACCCCCCAGTGGAACTCTAGTGGAACTGTAACCAAATTCGGTACAATGGGGCTTAATAGAGAGTGAAAAAGCTTTCCTTAGATGGGCTTTGATGCCACTTGCTTTAAAAAAAAAGGCTCAAGAAATGGCAAATCAGTGTGTTTCAACCCCTTGTTGAACAGAGAGTGGACTCTGAAAATAAAGAAAAAGATTCAGGAAGCTTCATAAAGCTTTATTTGGCCATCAATTGATTTTTCCCACCTTCAGCAGTGCACATCACAGAATTTAAGCTCAGCGATTGGGTGTTTCTTGCAAAAATGCACATTGGGAAGTGTGAACTTAACTTAACAAGGTAAACTTCTATCTTAAAATTCCTATGTGAACAAAGTCGTACCTTTTGACTTTTTAGCGAATAACATTTTCTAACATAGTTGTTGATCCATTGTACTAATGGTGTAAATGGGCAAGTGCTTAAGAGTTATGTGACAATGTTCATGGAGTAAAGTTAATGCTTCCAGCTCCTGACACCAATACCACCATTTAACAATCAGACACCAACTTTGTCACCAGCAACAGCATTCTCATCAATAAGCCAATGAGCATGTTAATGGTCTGTTGTAGGGTTAGGGTTCAGGTTATGTTGACTTTATTCTAAATCAACAACAATTCATTTACGGGCTTGCCCCAGTGCCGGATGTTCCTCATTCGGCCTGATGTCCATTACCTTCTGCTTTCTTTGTGTTGGAATTTTAAACTGGTGGATTTCTGAGGACTATGGTTACCTGGTCCTCAGATCTCTGCAGGGTAAATCCAGACAGCTAGCTAGACTATCTGTCCAATCTGACTTTTCTGTTGCACGACTGAAACAACCTGAGGCTATTTTGCAGACGCACAGTTGCTCCGCCTGATGCTTCGTGCCGCCCAAGACGATTAAGACTGGTTTAAAGAAATGCCAATGAACCATAGTATGTTTTTCTCCCATCTCAAAATGCGGTGGGGACTGGCAATGCAAGACTAGGTTGACTTTAATGGTTAAAAGACTTAAAATCCCTCCTTTTGTCTTCACAGAGGCGTCCTGGGTACACTTCTGGCCTTGTTAGGAATTTGTTGGTGCAGTCTCTCTGCCTCCAAGATCTTCATCTCCACCCTGGCGATGGATGGCCAGCAGCTGTTGGTGGCTTACCCATGTGCCCTGCTCTATGGGCTTTTGCACTGCTCACTGTTTTCTAATTATCACCAGATTTAACTCAAAATATGTATTGTTCCACCAACAACCCTTTTATTTTTGCCAACTAAATTTAGGGAAGGTTATTTTATTATATATATTATTGGTCAGTACTCAAGGTGGATGATTGCATATTACAAAGCTTCCGCTCCTGGCTAAATGCTTTATATTCCTCTACTGTATGTTTTATTTTCATTTTGTTATATTATTTAATCAAAGCTATATTTAATATTTACATAGTAGATATTTGACAGAGACAGTGTTTTATGATCTAAACCAAAACCTTCATGCCTTGTATGTTATTTATTCTGTCTTTTAATATTTTGATGAATAAATCTTTGTGTAATGAGTGCATCTGACATATCCTGGTGTCAGCTTCATCTTGATCTTTTTGTCAAATTTCTGAAATTTCCATCCAATAATGAGCAATAACGTCAAACTTATCAGAAAAATAAGTAGAAGTTAAAGTCATCACCAATTAGTTAATAAGCCTTCAAACCTGAGTATGCCACTGGGGGACCGCCTGCAGAGGGCAGCCTGCTATTCAGTATACATTGCACAGAGGTGCAAATAGGAATGTGATGATTATGTAATTATGTCCCACAGTTCATCCTAGTGTTTTAAATTCAGCAGCATGCCACCGAGTAACAGGCTGGATTTTGAATGATTAAAGCTGCAGGGGGTAAAAAGCCCCAAAAAACACCAGAATTTAAAGTAGACCTCAATTGGAACGCTCTCTCTCTTTAAATTGGTCTATGATTGGCCAAAGTCTCCAGTGACGGCTAGACTTTTCTAAAGCTAAAAACCGAACCTCAAACAAGATATGCAGAAGTCCAGTTTTCTCTCAGACAACTTGAATTACAATATGATGAAATATTATTATGACAGTTTAGCCCAACAAAGACAAACATGAAGTGCCTAGTGCAGCTTTAATTGATACTGTCAGTGCCCACAGTGTGGAGGCACCGTAGGTGTGGATGGGGGTGTGATCGTAATCCATTTTGCATTCTGTTTTGAGAGCTATCAGTGAATTCATCGAGATGTTTCATAGAAATCAAATGATAGTCTCCTTTTACGCTCCATTACCTACATTACCCATTCCCTTTTATTACAGCAGAGGGAGCCACGCTGTCAGTTTTGCGATGTTAAACCATTCCAACTGAGGACACTTTCCTCCACAGTGCTGCATGTTTACTGATGCTATGATATAAGTAAGTTGATGTTAACTCGACAGAAAGTTGGTTCCATTCCTTGTCTTTTAAGCCAATATGATATTATGTAATATTTCCAACTTTGTCATTTTGTTTGCTGCAGACACACTCACAGTATTGTCCTGAAGAACAAGCTGTGTGTGTGTGTGTGTGTGTGTGTGTGTGTGTGTGTGTGTGAGAGAGAGAGAGAAAGAGAGAACAGAGGAGGATATCAACAGTCACAGCCCACGGGGCAGTGGAGCTTTCAGAGGGAGAAAAGTAACTCATTTCTCACACAGCCTCCATGATGTATGGGGGTCTGAGCGGACTCTGACAACTGCAGAGTCAGTGATGATCTGCAGACAACTTTCCTTAAGAGCAGGGAGAGGGTGCCCGGGAAGGAAAATGGGGGAGGGGGGGCCACGGATGTCGACATAATTCACTGTGATATTAACAACAGGTAACTTCTAAGGTTCCCGGTCCATTCAGGCAGGTGGATCCAGTCCCTCAGGTGATGGTTGAGCTGACAGGGTCGAATACCAAGGCCATGATCTCTCTCTCTGCTCTGTGTTTCTGGTCTGTGTGAGAGTGTGGTGGCCCCAAGACTGAGCTCCATCACAGAAACATCACAACACTGCTCATTTACTAATGCTGTTATGCTGAAGGATGGGAACTAGGGCTGTAACTGTGGGCTACACAAAAGTCACGGTTCAGCTTCGGAGTCACGGTTTGGTACAAGTTTTATACAGCGAAAAGATCCATTTCCTTTCATTTTTTTTTTTAGAACTGACAGTGGCTCAAATGTCAAAGACAATGGCTGCTTTCCAAGTCTCCTATTTGATATCTCCTCACGTTCTGGCCTTCCTTCGTGAAGGCTTTCTCAAAGTTCTTATTCCTGCCCATGGTGGAGATGGAGGAGGAATCTCTGAGGAGGAGGAAGAAGAGAGGAGCCTTCATGTAAGCCATGGGGCTGAAAAGACATATCATCCCTCTAAAAACACATTTCATCATTTCCTCTTTCCTCGAAAGATTTCCATGCGTCTCTCCAGTGCTTCCTTGGTGGGACAGACTAAGACGTGAGGAAGAGAAGCAAGTGAAGGACACGTGGATGCAATTTAAAGACCTGAGACATAGCCAATGTAACAATCCTCCTACTGAGGACTGAAGTAACATTTTGCCCACTGGCATCTTTGGTAAATTATAAAAATTATAAACATTTTAAACACTTGTGCATTACACTTTATGAACACTGAACAAACCATTCCCTGAAGGCAACAGGTAACACAGGCTATACAACTAAATTAGTCTTGTTCATTAGGAGAAATGTTACAATTACTTCCACTTTGGCTATATTTAAACACTCAAGGCACCCACACATTTATCATCCTGGTGATCGGCACGTCTGGGTGATGCTGTCGAATGTGCATTAGCATGTTTTATGTGTTTCCATTCTCATTCTCTACACCATTGTAGCAACACCAACACACCGTCTCCATCTTCTACACAACTCTCTCTCTCCATTGCTGTTGTAGCTGACTGGGAACCCATTTGCGCTTGCCATGATGCAACTGATTTGCATGCCGATCAGCTAGTTTACCTACGGGTACCAATCAAGTAACCTGACCTGCCCTGACCTAACCTCAGCACATGATGCTAAGGGTAAATGTTTTCTTGTGGGACTTGTGCTTGTGAACTTTGGTTCCACATTAAGTGCATCAATGCGCATAGACCTACCGTGTATTCTGTGTGGGGATGCGTGCACCAAAGTGTGACCCCCCTGGACCATGACTATAACGGTTTGGTATGAAAACATGAACCTTTATCTTTTGATTTGAGTTGAAAAAAAAAGTCTTTAAAACTACTTATAGAAACGTTGACTGGTAGTAGGAAATGTGAAACAGTGGCCTGTCGTGTCAAAGTCAGACGCTCTGTTGTCCCATCCTTCCACCCCTACAACAATGCACCTGACAGTCCTAATTGACCGGACCACTGGATTCATGTCCTAAATTGTAAATGTATGCAATGTTTAGGCATTTGAACAACTAAGTGATGCTGTTGTTTTTCATGCATAGACAGTCTCTGCCATGTCATCTTGTTCCAACATCTCAGCAATTACTTCACTGAGTACAATTTTGTCGTAACGTTTCAGATTTAGATTTAAAAACCTATATATACGTGCTAATTTTGGTGAGAAAAGGGTACAAGTATATAGTCCATGCTTGCGGATCTATGAGGCTGTTCTTAGGCACATCAGGTTTTTATTTAATTGCTAAATTTAGTACACCAACATACTGAAGTATAGCAGGTAATATTTAGCATGTTCACAGTCTTAGTTTAGTGTATGTACTTATGTGTCAACAGGATTTGGAAAAACTTGTCCATGCTTTCATCTTCAGTAGACTTGACTACTGTAACGGGGTCTTTACAGGTCTCCCTAAAAAATCAATCAGACAGCTGCAGCTGATTCAGAACGCTGCTGCTCGGGTCCTCACTAAGACCAAGAGACTGGATCACATCACTCCAGTTCTGAAGTCCTTACACTGGCTTCCAGTGCCTCAAAGAATTGATTTCAAAGTTCTTTTGCTAGTTTATAAATCACTAAACGGTTTAGGGCCAAAATAAATTTCTGATCTGCTGCTTATGACCCCCCCAGACCTCTAAGGTCATCTGGGACAGGTCTACTTTCTGTCCCTAGAGTCAGAACTAAACAGGGGGAAGCAGCGTTCAGTTTCTATGCTCCTCATATCTGGAACAAACTCCCAGAAACCTGCAGGTCTGCTGCTACTCTCAGTTCTTTGAATGCTGAAGACTTTTCTTTTTGATGTTGCCTTTCTTTAAATGATGTTCATTTCTTTACTGTTTAATCTCTCATACTGCACTGTAACTTTTATTCTTGTGTTTTAACTGTTTTTATTTTTAACTGTTTCTTCTGTGTTTTATCGGTTTTATTTTCTTTTAACTGTTTTTTTAACTGATTCTGTGTAAAGCACTTTGAATTGCCCTGTTGCTGAAATGTGCTCTACAAATAAAGCTGCCTTGCCTTGCTTATGTACATGCATCCACTAAGCACAGAATACAGCTGAGGCTGATGAGAATGGCTTTAGTTCTGCAGGTATTTAGTCATATTGGACACAATCAAATGTTGACCTGATGGTGGCGCTGGATGAAAGGTCAGAGACAACGTTATTACAATTCATCCTGCGGGGAAGATGAATGTCTGAACCAAATGTCATGGTAATCCAACCAACAGGTAAACATCAAAAAGTTAACAGTGTTCTCGTCAGCAGGACAAACAATAAATAGATAGATTCATTAAGACCGAGATAATGGTTGAATAGATAGAAGGTAATCGAAAACTAAGCAGCTAACTGAAAGTCAAGTTTTAAATTTGGATTTAAAGCTCTCAACCGAGTCAACCTGACTGATTAGGCGGGGACAAAGCAACGAAAAGGCACCTCATACAGTAGGACCTCATAGCAATGCAGGACAGTGATTAGTAGTATGGTGATCCTGGATCCTGGATTGCTTTTCTTGCGTTATCATTAGCGGGTGGATGTGACCACAACATTTTATTTTACAGTTTTAAAATTGAAATCCAAACAGTTTTGGTAACAGCTGTGAACTATGCCTAGAAATGCTGAAGTACTTCACAAAATACTTTCTTGCCCAGAATTCTCAAACAACCTCCTTCCAGGCTGTAACCCTTTGATGGCTCTAACTTAAACCTTAACCCTGTGTAACCTAAACACTACATAACCCTTTAATGGGTTGATTCTGCTTAAGGAAACATTCTACATTCACATTTGGACTCAGAAAGAAGAAGACAGTTAGCTCAAGTGATAGCATAAACAATAGCCAAAGGGTGTGTTTATATTAGTGAGAATACACCCCCGTGCAGAGGTAATATATGTGAGGGAACATGTGTGCATGTTTGACAGAACTAGGAGGGAACGGGAAGGATAGACCCAGTCTTTCTTCTCTTAACTGTTTGGACTGGTTAAAGCAAACAAATCCCTCTGGCCAAGCGGTAGGCTGAAGACAAGCGCTTCTTGGGCCCCGCGTAACTCTGCTGCTACTTTACACTGAACTCTTCCAGATGATTGATGGGCTCTCGTTTCTGCTCACCTTTTATTCACCAGAGCACGGGCTGACAGGGATCTCCGCTCGGTGCACTGCGCCCCATTATTAACCAGTGCACTACATGACACATAACTGATTCAGTCGGCAATCAGCCCAATTTCAGCCCAGCAGCGGGGTTGACAATGTCAAATATTCACGTGTACTTTAATGGACACTTTAATGGACGCACGCTCACGGCTGTAGCTAATTTTGGGTAAAGCAACATGCAGGAAGTTTACATTCAATAGTTAAAGACGCACACATGGTGGGTATTCATTAAAACTTGGTAATGGCAGATAACACTGTGTTAATATGAAGTATGTTGAGCTTGCTGTAAAGTCACTAAACTGATTTGAATTTATTGAAAGGATAGCCACTTGAGTCCAAACTTCAATAGAGTTACCAACTATTATAACTTGCATATTCTACTTTGAACAGCCTGATTCCATTTAATCACTTTAAATGTCTTTATGAGTCCAAGAATGTGCAATTTCAGGTGTTTAACATTCTATAAGTGTTCTATAGTTTTATAGTATAGTTTTTATCTATAGTAGAGCGGAGAACCACAATACCTTTGCACTTTATGAGAAAAGGATGGCATTTCTAACAATTAGCACATACAACAAGGTTTATTTTTAGGTGTGGAGGGAAGTCAGATTGATCAAAAAAAGTCATAATATAGCACAAAATAAAGTCACAAAAAATTCATTGTATAGTATGTCGAGAAAAGTCATAAACAGTCATTATAGTAAATTGAACAAAGTCAAAAAGTAATTGTATACAAAAACATCATACATCACAAAAACATCATACATAGCATGTTGACAAAAAGTCACAAAAAGTCACAGTACAGTATGTCAAAAAAGTCATAGTGTGTCTAAATAGTCATAGTATAGTATGCTGAAAAAAGTCACAAAAGTTCATACTATAGAAAATTGAAAAAAGTCATAGTATAGTCTGTCAAGAAAAGTTACATTATAGTTCAGTATGTCAAAAAAGTCACAAAAATCAAATTAAAGTAAGTCAAAAATCAAAAATGTATGTTGAAAAAATCATAACAAGTCATTGTATATAATGTCACAAAAACATCATATGTATATGTTGAAGTCATAACATAGCATGGATTAAAAAGTGAAAAAGTCATAGTATATTATGTCGAAAAAAGTAAAAAAAGTCATAATATAGTATGTTGAAAAAAGTAAAAACGTCATAATTTACTAAGGAAAAAAGTTTAAAAAAACAAAACAGTATAGTATGTTGAAAAAAGTTAAAAAAGTCAGAATTTAGTATGTCAAAAAAAATTATAAAAATTAATAGTATAGTATGTTGAAAAAAGTCATAGTATAGTATGTCAAAAAAGTCATAGTATAGTATGTCAAAAAAATCTGAGCACCAGGAGTTATAGTACACACAATCATGTGAAACATCTGCAAACCTCTCACAGAGAACTACCTGGAATTGAACAAGGAACCTTCTCACTATGAGGACACAGTGCTAACCACTGGGCCAACATGCTGTTAAGCAGATTAGTAGTCAAAAATAAAGTTACAGTATAGTATGTCGAAAAAAGTAAAAAAAAGTCATAGTACAGTATGTCAAAAAAAAAATGAGAGCACACACACATAATCATGGGAAGAAATTCCAAACGCCACACAGAAAGAAGACTACCTGTATTCAAGCAAGGAACCTTCTCACTATGAGGACACAGTACTAACACAAAATTGTCATAGTATAGTATGTCGAAAAAAGTAAAAAAGTCATAGTATAGTATGTCGAAAAAGTAAAAAGTCATAGTATAGTATGTCAATAAAAGTAATAAAGGCATAGTACAGTATGTCGAAAAAAAGTCATAGTATAGTATGTCAAAAAAAGTTTAAAAAGACATACTATAGTATGTCAAAAAAAGTAAAAAGTCATAGTATAGTATGTCGAAAAAAGTATAAAGTCATAGTATAGTATGTCGAAAAAAGTAAAAAGTCATAGTATAGTATGTCGAAAAAAGTAAAAAGTCATAGTATAGTATGTCAAAAAAAGTCAAGTCATAGTATAGTATGTCAAAAAAAGTAAAAAGTCATAGTATAGTATGTCAAAAAAAGTAAAAAGTCATAGTATAGTATGTCGAAAAAAGTTTAAAAAAGTCATAGTATAGTATGTCAAAAAGTAAAAAAGTCATAGTATAGTATGTCGAAAAAAGTAAAAAGTCATAGTATAGTATGTCAAAAAAAGTCAAGTCATAGTATAGTATGTCAAAAAAAGTAAAAAGTCATAGTATAGTATGTCGAAAAAGTTTAAAAAGTCATAGTATAGTATGTCAAAAAAAGTAAAAAAGTCATAGTATAGTATGTCAAAAAAGTAAAAAGTCATAGTAGTATGTCAAAAAGTAAAAGTCATAGTATAGTATGTCAAAAAAAGTAAAAAGTCATAGTATAGTATGTCGAAAAAAGTTTAAAAAGTCATAGTATAGTATGTCAAAAAAAGTAAAAAAGTCATAGTATAGTATGTCAAAAAAAGTAAAAACGTCATAGTATAGTATGTCAAAAAAAGTCAAGTCATAGTATAGTATGTCAAAAAAAGTAAAAAGTCATAGTATAGTATGTCGAAAAAAAGTCATAGTATAGTATGTCAATAAAAGTAATAGTATAGTATGTCAAAAAAAGTTTAAAAAGTCATAGTATAGTATGTCGAAAAAGTAAAAAGTCATAGTATAGTATGTCAAAAAAGTAAAAGTCATAGTATAGTATGTCGAAAAAAGTAAAAAGTCATAGTATAGTATGTCAAAAAAGTCAAGTCATAGTATAGTATGTCAAAAAAAGTAAAAAGTCATAGTATAGTATGTCGAAAAAAGTAAAAAAGTCATAGTATAGTATGTCAAAAAAAGTAAAAAAGACATAGTATAGTATGTCAAAAAAAGTAAAAAGTCATAGTATAGTATGTCGAAAAAAAGTCATAGTATAGTATGTCAATAAAAGTAATAGTATAGTATGTCAAAAAAAGTTTAAAAAGTCATAGTATAGTATGTCGAAAAAAGTAAAAAGTCATAGTATAGTATGTCGAAAAAAGTAAAAAGTCATAGTATAGTATGTCGAAAAAAGTAAAAAGTCATAGTATAGTATGTCAAAAAAAGTCAAGTCATAGTATAGTATGTCAAAAAAAGTCAAGTCATAGTATAGTATGTCAAAAAAGTAAAAAGTCATAGTATAGTATGTCGAAAAAGTAAAAAAGTCATAGTATAGTATGTCAAAAAAAGTAAAAAAGACATAGTATAGTATGTCAAAAAAGTAAAAAGTCATAGTATAGTATGTCAAAAAAATAAATAAATAAATAAACAGTATATTATGTAGAAAAACTAAGTTATAGGTATAGTACACTTTGATAGATTGTGTAGCAAATTGGAGCACCAGGAGGACACACACGCAATCATGGGGAGAACATCCAAACTCCACATAGAGAGCAGAACTACCTGGATTCAAACCCAGAACCTTCTTACTACGAGGTCTCAGTGATAACCACTGGGCCACCATACAGTATGTCATGTTATAAAAAGTCAAAAAGTCATAGTATAGTATGTTGAAAACAAATCTGAACAGCAGGAGGGAACACACACACAATCACGGGAAAAATCTCCAAATTACACACAGAGTACTTCCTGGATTTGAACAAGGAATCTTATCACTATGAGGCCTTAGTGCTAACCACTGGGCCACCATGCAGCTAACTTAAGCCAAAAAGTCAACATAAAAAGGCATAGTATAGCATGTCGAAAAAAGTAAAACATTGTCATAGCATAGTATGTCGAAAATGTAAAAAGTCATAGTATAGTATGTGAAATAATATAAAAATTAATAGTATGGTATGTCAAAAAAGTAAAAAAATTAATAGTATAGTATGTCTAAAAAAGTAAAAAAGTCATAGTATAGTATGTCAAAAAAAGTAAAAAAGTCGTAGTATAGCATGTCAAAAAAGTATAAAAATTAATAGTATAGTATGTCTAAAAAAGTAAAAAAGTCATAATATAGTATGTCGAAAAAAGTAAAAAAGTCATAGTATAGTATGTCGAAAAAGTAAAAAAGTCATAGTATAGTATGTCGAAAAAAGTAAAACATTGTCATAGTATAGTATGTCGAAAAAAGTAAAACATTGTCATAGTATAGTATGTCGAAAAAAGTATAAAAAGACATACTATAGTATGTCGAAAAAAGTAAAAAGTCATAGTATAGTATGTCAATAAAAGTAATAGTATAGTTTGTCAAAAAAAGTATAAAAATTACTAGTATGGTCTGTCAAAAATGTAAAAAAGTCATAGTATAGTATGTCAAAAAAATAAAAATAAAAAATAAACAGTATATTGTGTAGAAAAGCTAAGTTATAGGTATAGTACACTTTCATAGATTGTGTAGCAAATTGGAGCACCAGGAGGACACACACGCAATCATGGGGAGAACATCCAAACTCCACATAGAGAGCAGAACTACCTGGATTCAAACCCAGAACCTTCTTACTACGAGGTCTCAGTTATAACCACTGGGCCACCATACAGTATGTCATGTAATAAAAAGTCAAAAAGTCATAGTATAGTATGTCGAAAAAATATCTGAACAGCAGTAGGAACACACACACAATCACGGGAAAAATCTCCAAATTACACACAGAGTACTTCCTGGATTTGAACAAGGAATCTTATCACTATGAGGCCTTAGTGCTAACCACTGGGCCACCATGCAGCTAAATTAAGCCAAAAAGTCAACATAAAAAGGCATAGTATAGCATGTCGAAAATGTAAAAAGTCATAGTATAGTATGTCGAAAAAAGTCAAAAAAGTCATAGTATAGCATGTGAAATAATATAAAAATTAATAGTATGGTATGTCAAAAAAGTAAAAAAGACATAGTATAGTATGTTGAAAAAAGTCAAAAAAGTCATAGTATAGCATGTGAAATAATATAAAATTAATAGTATGGTATGTCAAAAGTAAAAAAGACATAGTATAGTATGTCGAAAAAAGTAAAAAAGTCATAGTATAGTATGTCGAAAAAATATCTGAGCAGCAGGAGGGAACACACACAATCACGGGAAAAATCTCCAAATTCCACACAGAGTACTTCCTGGATTTGAACAAGGAATCTTATCACTATGAGGCCTTAGTGCTAACCACTGGGCCACCATGCAGCTAAATTAAGCCAAAAAGTCAACATAAAAAGGCATAGTATAGCATGTCGTAAATGTAAAAAGTCATAGTATAGCATGTCGAAAAAAGTAAAACATTGTCATAGTATAGTATGTCGAAAAAAGTAAAACATTGTCATAGTATAGTATGTCGAAAAAAGTAAAACATTGTCATAGTATAGTATGTCGAAAATGTAAAAAGTCATAGTATAGTATGTCAAATAATATAAAAATTAATAGTATGGTATGTCAAAAAAGTAAAAAAGACATAGTATAGTATGTCAAAAAAAGTTTAAAAAGACATAGTATAGTATGTCGAAAAAAGTAAAACATTGTCATAGTATAGTATGTCGAAAAAAGTATCAGAGACATAGTACAGTATGTCAATAAAAGTAATAGTATAGTATGTCAAAAAAAGTTTAAAAAGACATTCTATAGTATGTCGAAAAAAGTAAAAAGTCATAGTATAGTATGTCAAAAAAAGTAAAAAAGTCATAGTATAGTATGTTGAAAAAAGTCAAAAGTCATTATATAGTATGTCAAAACAATTTTATTGTCATAGTATAGTATGTCAAAAAAGTATAAAAATGAATAGTATAGTATGTTGAAAAAGAAAAAAAGTCATAGTATAGTATGTCAAAAAAAGAAAAAAGAAATAAATAAACAGTATATTATGTTAAAAAAGAAATTATAGGTATAGTACATTTTCATAGATTGTGTAGGAAATTGGAGCACCAGGAGGACACAAACGCAATCATGGGAGAATATCCAAACTCCACATAGAGAGCAGAACTACCTGGATTCAAACCCAGAACCTTCTTACTACGAGGTCTCAGTTATAACCACTGGGCCACCATGCAGTATGTCATGGTGTACTATGGTATGTCATAAAAAGTCTAAAAAGTCATAGTACAATATGTCAAGAAAAAAAAACACACAATCATGGGAAGAATATCCAAACTCCACACATAGAGAGCAGAACTACCTGGATTCAAACCCAGAACCCTCTCACTATGAGCCCACAGTGCTAACCACTGAGCCACCATGCAGTCACAGCAAACCAAAAAGTCAACAAAAAAAGGCATAGTATAGTATGTCGAAAGGAGTTTATAAAAAGTCAGTAGTACTGTAGTATGTAAAAAAAAAGTTAAAAAATAAAGACAAACAGTATAGTGTGTCGGAAAAAAGTCATCAAAAAGTCATAGTATAGTAAGTAATGCTGCAAAAAAGTATTAAAAAAACATAGTATAGTATGTCAAAAAGTCATAGTATAGTAAGTAATGCCGCAAAAAAGTATTAAAAAAACATAGTATAGCATGTCAAAAAGTCATAGTATAGTAAGTAATGCCGCAAAAAAGTATTAAAAAGTCATAGTTTAGTATGTCAAAAATGAGTCATATTATAGTATGTTACAAAAAAGTTATGAAAAAGTCATAGTATAGTATGTCTCATAATGTAATAGTATAGTATGTTGGAAAACTCATAAAAAGTAATAGTATAGTATAGTATGGCGCAATTCTGTCCTCTCTTGTGCACAAACCAAATTCTTACAAACCTGCACCTTTACACACTCAAAGGTTGACTTTCAGACTGGGCAGCATGATTCTGAGTTTACTCACACGTCTCTGTGTGCAAATCCAAATGTGTACTTTGTCACTCACCAATTACTTTGCTTCAAATATCAGTGTTGTAATTATCACACTATTAAAAATAAAGGTGGGACAGCTTAATATCATGTGTTTTACACTTTTAGTTGAAGAGTTCACTTGGATGTGCAGAGACTCGGGCCAAACTAAATACTCAGGCTGCTGTAAGCTTGGTGCTGCTCCAGCTGGTGCTCGGGAAAGAAGATGAAGGATACAGATAAAGAATTGGCACTTTGTTCCTTGTAAAAATAGAAGATGTTGGAGTCAAGACCTGTTAGTGCTTCAAATCAGTCAATGAAAAACTCCACGGTGTGAAAACCTGAGAATTTAGAACTTCTTGTTTGTCTTAAATCATATGTAAGCTAAGAGAGTTATTGTTCACTGTAACCATTCCTGCGTTAAGTGATCCCTAGTCTCGCTTGCCAGACCTACCTCCACAGTGCCGCTGAGTAAGGTCTGGACCCCAACACAGATACACCCCTGGATAGGAACAAAAAAAGTGCCTGGGTTGTTAGGATTTCTTTAAACCGATCACAATCGTTTGGGTGGCACTAAGCTCCGGACGCAGCGACCGTGGCTCTGCAAAACAGTCTCGGGAAGGAAAATTGAAAATTCAAAAGAAAACACCACATACAATATTAAATGAAGTTAACTGTTCACGCAATACAGTGACGTGAGCTATTTAAATCAGCTGGATACGAGGTAAAAACCTCATTAGCCCTTACCGGTGTATTGCCGTGTGTATTTTGTCCCCCCAATCAGTCCTAAGGCGTCCCAGTCAGAGAGGACATGCCATGACAACATATTCTTTGGAAATCTTTACAATCCTTCTGCAGAAGAACCAAGCAGGACTGTCTTGTTGAACAATCCAAATGTTCTTTAAAACCATTGTTAGCTAGTATCTTGGTAGTTTGAAGTTTTTTGTGATCAAGTTTCTTTTTTTTTTAAGAAATAACAAGTGACAAACAAAATACACTGAGACGAAGAACGCGTCCCAGGGCCAAAAAAAGAAAAAGAAATAATTAAACAGAGGAAAGACGGGAGGGAGGAAGACAAAACAACACACGCAGAAACAGACACACACACACACACACACACACACACGTCTTCATCAGAGTTACTGGTCCTACTGACAGTCACATCATCCAGCCTGTCACTACCTGTCAAACACATATGGTAACACTATGGACTGTGTGCTTATATAAATTCAGCACTAATGTATCTGTGAATTAATTTTGACTTTTTTGTAAATAGGTTGAACTCTGGAAATGTATGGCCCTTTAAGGCCTGCTTAACACTAGCTTTGAGTTCTATCTGGCTTTTAAGAGTCTCAATATCTGACATAATATGGATATACAGTATGTCTCCCATAGACAGCCCAGTTAAGAGAGATTATTGATGTCCTGACTCTGTTCCTCAACTCAGTTTCAACCTTAGCTCCGTACATTTTTAATCTCTGCTCTCTAGAGGTCTGTAGGTCTCCTGCCGCAGTTGTATCTGAAACTATTAACATCTTGATATGTAAAGATATAGCCTTCTCACTCATTCTATTGAGATTTTCATCACCCTATCTAATTGCAAGAGCTGACCAGAAAGTTCACCCCTGAACGTTGTTCTTCACAACATATTGTCGGAAAATATGTGATTTGAATTGTTGCCCATTGTTGACAACAGTTTGACTTATAAAATAAAGAGTAGGGGTACTGAACATTTGTGCTCATTTCCAAGTATGAGTTGTCAGTCCAACAGAAGCTGAGATTTAATGCATTTTTAATTGTACCATTATGTGTCGGACCTTGAAGCATAAGCAGGCTGAGGGAGGCCCTCGCATTTATATTTGTTTTGCAGTACCTATCAATACTACTGTGCTATTTAAAGACATTAAACTCTATAATTGCACTAATTGGAGTTATTTGTAAAATAAATAGAAAGGAGCAGCCATTTCAATGCCCCAGGAGCAGTTTGTGTGGGATACATCTGATAAAGTGGCTGCCTCGGTGTTTATACTCAGTTTTCCAGCTCTCGATAAATGATCCAGAAAATGTCCTAATGAAGAATACAGGTGGTTAAGTCGTTATGTATCCGGGGGGGTCTCACTACCACTTCATGTAGGGAGAAGTGCTCTATCTGCGGGTGACCTGGAGAGAAAACATTCCCAGCTAATGACTGCTCAGAGCGACCAGCATGGCTGACTGAAGCCTAACTAACCCCTCGTCCTCCACTGGAGCCTGTGTGCAAATGAGGCAATCTGTAAATGAGGCAAGTCGCCGAGCATTATTCTATTACAGTATGTACACCTGATTATGGAGGCTTAAGGCACAATACCATAACAGACCTACCTCTGAGCGCTGATGAACGGGACCTTCAGAGCCCACAGATCCTCATACCGAAACGACAGCGTGTGGCGTTCGACGTGCTGCCGAACCGTGGCCGTTTTAAGCATTACCCATAACACGGAACCGCGATGCGAGTTTCAATCACGCGACCGTTCTGTGTAAGGAAACGGTCGTAGTTAACAATGTGAAACGGAACTACAGTATAGCAGTTAGGTTTAGGCAACAAAAATGCCTGGGGTTTGTAAAACATCAGGGATTGGCTTAAAATTAGTTCCTGAAAATTGGTTAATTAATGTCTGAATTGAATTATGAAGTTATACCTGATTCTTAAGTTAAAAAGCAGCAATTATGAATTATTTAGACTCATATTAAAACTCTTTCTTTTTTTTATAAAACGCTTAAAAGTCAATGAAGGTAGAGATCTTATCTTTGGTTTTCCTTGCAAAGCGCGATGTGTGGAATCAATCATCCATATTATTTCCGGGTTATTAAATTTAGAAACCCTTATTTCTGATATAGATATTTTGAAAAACGGGTCAAATTTGACCCGAAGACAACAATTAATTAAACAAAAATTCAAACTTTGGTAGGAAGTGGTAGGCTCATGTAGAATCCCATCAATCATAGGAAAAATCTGATTTAGAAAATAAATGTTTTCAGGGATTTAAAGTAATAAACACAAATCCTTTTATTTTTCAGCTCCTACTACGTGAGCCCTGTCTCTGAGCGTAACCTAGTTTTTGCTGTGTGTCTTTCTATGATGTTTAAAGTTAAACGGCCAATCACAAGCATCGTTACATCTTGGTAGAGGCATGCTGCGTGCTTATTGGCTCACTGATGCTGCTGAGATTTGCTCCTTAGATATTGAAATTTGATATTGAATGCCGAGGCATTTTTCAACACTTGATACTTTAGAGGCAATTTGGTGGGTGCCTAAAAGTAGACCCTGACCGATTTTTGAGGCCGATATCGATACAAATATTTGGTGATTTAAAAATCAGATATTCCGATATGTCAGCCAATATATATTTAAAACAATCAAAACAGAAACGTATAAGAAAACATAAACAGATTTCCCTAAAATGAGTTATTTGTAGTTATTTGAGTTCTCACTAAAATAATATGATAATAATTGGTTTTATTGTCATAACAGAACAGAGGAACATCAAAATATATTAAAGTTCTGATAAATAAAATGTATAAAATTAACAAACAAAAAAAATCAGTGTTGCCAGGGACATTGTAGAGCGCCCTCTGGTGGACAAACTATGCAATGCAAACACTCATAACATGGCTGAAGGGTGTTTTTTTTCCATTTTTAATTTTTAAATATTCATTTATCGGCCTTTATAGCCTAAATGCCGATACCGATGCCTAATATCGGCCAATAACATCGGGCGCTACTAAAAAGTATTGAATTCGGTACCCAGCCCTAGTCACAAAGTGTGCTTTGAAACTAATGTAAACACTACTGTAATGAGTAAGGCACTGGATATTTATAATGTTTCAGGATTCACACAATTTGTCTCTTTTATACATGCAGCATACATGAATTAATTTTAGATCTCACGTGGTTATGCCCACCATGATTTCACTCATGTCCCACAGTTTACTGGCCACTTCCTGGTCCGTGGCCTTGTCCAGCAGAACCTGAGGCTTGCAATCTGCAAAGCACTTGCCCTGCACACCTTCCACATCTGGGCTGCAGGCCAAATAGACTGAGGTCTGAGCGCCTTCTTCGGGGCTCTTAAACAAACCCCGGGACAGCAGGTCAAACAGGGGCTTGGCTAACACTGGGACGTGGACGTGCCTGCCCAGATTAGTCCTCACTATGCCCGGAGTCAGAGCATTCACAACCACTCCGGTGCCCTCCAGCCGACGGGCCAGCTCGCGGGTGAAAAGCAGGTTGGCTAGCTTGCTGCGACTGTAGGCGAAGGCCTTGTCATAGCTCTGCTCACTGTTCAAGTCCTCAAAGTTAATGTGGCCGTGCTTGTAGAGTTTGGAGGAGACCACAACTATGCGACTGGGGGCGGATTGTTTCAGGAGGTCCAGCAGCAGGTGGGTGAGCAGGAAAGGGCCCAGGTGGTTGACCCCAAACTGCATCTCAAAGCCGTCCTCCGTGTGGGTGTGCGGACACTGGTAGATGCCAGCGTTGTTGATCAGCACGTCTAACCGGGGTTCCTCCTGTCCGGCAGCACAGAGGAGAGGAGATTATGAAACTGCAGACAATATTTGTTCTTTTACAATAGAAGCTGTAAAATACTTTCTATGACCTTAATCACTTTGTTGAATTGTCTGTTTCAAAAGGTGAAGGCAGTGCGTCAGACTTAGAGAACTTCCATCAGTTCTACATAATATGTAAGGGCGTCACCGTTTGAATTCAAAATCGACCGAAATGAAGTCACAATGTCAAACTTTGAATAAAAAAATGGAATCGTATAGTATGTTTGAAGGTTCAGTTTCAGCATTTGAACAAACTTTTGTGTTACAAGTAACAAGTAATATTAATTTTGACTAAAAGATTTTTTTTTTTTTACTATAAATGCATATTGGTTCCAAATAGCCATTATCGGTTTTATTACTACTGATAATCAATATCGATATTAGCCATATGTTTGAGCATGACGCTGCAACCCCCCCAGTCTTTTTTTTTTTCCCAACAAGACAATGAGCCCAAACACACCTCCAGGCTGTGTAAGGGCTATTTGACCAAGAAGGAGAGTAATGGAGTGCTGCACCTCCACAGTCACCGGACCTGAACCCAATCGAGATGGTTTGGGGTGAGCTGGACCGCAGAGTGAAGGAAAAAGAGCCAACAAGTGCTGAGCATCTCTGGGAACTCCTTCAAGACTGATGGGAAACCATTTCAGGTGACATCAAGAGAATGCCAAGAGTGTGCAAAGTAGTAATCAGAGAAAAGGGGGGCTACTTTAAAGAAACTAGACTATAAGACATGTTTTCAGTTATTTCACACTTTTTTGTTAAGTAGGCTACATAATTCTATATGTGTTCATTTATAGTTTTGATGCCTTCAGTGATAATCTACAATGTAAATAGTTAATAAAAAAACAAAGGAAACGCATTGAATGAGAAGGTGGTTCCAAACTTTTGGCCTGTACTGTGTATATATATATATATATATATAGTATTAGTTTGTCATTTAACGTTAACGTTCAAGTTTATTGAATGAAGAAACGTGGTAGACAGGCTAATACAGTTGAAATTGTACTTAAATAAGTGATATTCATGGAATCAAATGTATGCCGAATCAAAAAGTGTAATTTTATGAAGCAAAAAATAAACCGTTGAATTTCGTGGGGGTATAACAAATTTGAGAGTAGCGAGGTCATTTCTAAAAATGCTAAACTTTTGAATGACATTTGGCATGACGTTCTTTTCATGCAGGCACATACATATGGTATTTGCGCTGTCTGGAAAGCAAAACTTAGCTTTAAAACAAAAAGTAACCTCGCTACCTTTATTATGTCTCGACAGAACGTGTGTACAGATGTAAGCGAGGCGAGGTCCAGCTGTTTGACGGTTAGCTGTGACCTGTCTGAACCAGTCTCCTGTATGATCTCCCGGGCTGCCTCCTCGGCCCTGCGAAGGTCCCGGCAGGCCATTATCACACGGCCCTGGAGCTTCACAATGCCCGCTGCTGTGGCTTTCCCTATCCCGCTGTTTGCACCGGTCACTATCACTGTCTTTCCGTTCATCATTGTGCGTAATTAGCCACTGAGCTAGCTAGTCATCGGCTAACTAGCTAACGTGAACTTTAGAACTAGCTACGCCACAGAAACATTACATTTCCCACAATACACAACGGTGCC
This sequence comes from Percina caprodes, assembly GCA_013375575.1. NCBI lineage: Eukaryota > Metazoa > Chordata > Actinopteri > Perciformes > Percidae > Percina > Percina caprodes. The sequence continues at coordinate 3,881,155 of JABXJD010000022.1, read as the reverse complement.
TTCGCGGAAGCTCGTAAAAGTGGCAATTCCAGTAAATTCAATGTACAATGAACTGTGAAAGGCAGGTAGCATATTTACAGTCCATGCTTCTTTCATTTAAAATATTTATTTTTTTATTTTTTCTGTGGCCTACATAGTTCTTTCCAAAGAACTTCTCAATTATTAGGATATAAGACGTTAATGTTTTACCCACATGAATTCTAGCTAAACACTGTGTGTAAAGTACAATTTTAGTGGATAATGTTCTTGTTTGGCCTAAAAAAATGTACAATCTAAAAATAAAGAATCCGTTTGGAAGCGGATGAAGATGGATGGAGGGACCATTTTGTAGTTAAACTCAACCAACTCAAATTATTTTTTATTGTGTGTCTATGTAGATATCTTTCATGCAGGTTGTTGGTGCTAATGTTTTATAGTCTGGGTTAATTGTAACAAGAGTCTGGGTTAGAAAAGGGCACAGCCTACCCCAAGCAAAACTTACATTAATGTGTTTTCTTTGAATTTCATATAGGGCTCGGAAAAGAAAGACAGACCAAGGGGTGCCTCTCAACACACACATACACAAAGTATGTTACAAAGTCATTTAAGTGTTTAAAAAAAGTTTCAATATCACGTTTTTCACAGTGTTCACAATTCTAACTTCATGCTGTCACGTTTCAGCCAAGGGAACGTTTTAACCAGGACAATGGGGTGAATTGTGACATTTCACTCCTTGTGTTTGCGAGTTGGGTTGCAGAGAGAACAGCTAGGCTACACCTTTTAATAGCTACGGTTTGTAACACAAACGCAAAAGCTACAACACAAACGCAAAAGCTACAACACAAATACATAAGCAACAACGGAAGTGAGTGTGTTGTTGACTAACGGAGCCAAAGGAGTAAAGAAACATGGTTCCTGGCTAATTACTGTCGCTGCGTTATTATCACACATAAGCAATGTTAGCAATGTCAATATCTTTCTATTTTCATATGCACGTACACTGCCATTAAGGCTACGAAGGAAAGTGTGTGTGTGTGAGGGGTGTGTGTGTATTTGTGTGTGTATTTGTATGTGTGTGTGTGTGTGTGTGTGTGTGTGTGTGTGTATGTTTGTATGTGTGTACGTGTGTGTGTGTGTGTGTGTGCATGCGTGCGTTTATTTTCATATGTACTGTATTTATTATGCAATTTAGGCTACGAAGGAAAGTGTGTGTGTGTGTGTGTGTGTGTGTGTGTGTGTGTGTGTGTGTGTGTGTGTGTGTGTGTGTGTGTGTGTGTGTTTGTGTGCGTGCGTGTGTGTATGTGTGTGTTTATTTTCATATGTATGTACTCTGCCATTTAGGTTAGAAAGGAAAGTGTGTTTGTGTGTGTGTGTGTGTGTGTGTGTGTGTGTGTGTGTGTGTGTGTGTTTATTTTCATATGTATGTAATCTGCCATTTAGGCTACAAAGCTATGACGTTATCTAAATGGCGCCCAGAATTTTAACCATGACCTTGCTTCGTGCTTACAATAATAAAATAAAATGAGTAAATAAATAGAATTCAAACTGTGGACTCTACTGTGTTTACCCTGTAGTTAAAGCCATGTAAAATAGTATGTTCATAGACTGCATATTACCATTTGTACAGTCTATGGTTTTGTTGCATGTCTTCAGTCTTACTTGAGGTTACAGGAAAAAAGAATTGTGTTGTGTCTTTTGCATTTGTGAACCGTATCGGCCCCCGTAAATAGCACACACATGTAACTAGTTTGTAAAACATTTTCATTACACACACACTGGCTTAAAAGAGAATCCCAGACAGAGAATCAAAAATGTTATGATGTTACAACCATCTCCGGTTTACCTTGCTCAGCTTTGTTGTCCAAGCTTGTAGCTGTAATGTCTATTCCTGTGTAACCACGTTGAAAGCAACAAGGGGAGGGGGAAGCTAAATTCCTTGGATGTGTACTCATACCTGGCCTGGCCTGAAGCTGATTCTGATTGTGATTGCTCTGCTGCAGGGTTGCGAGCAAAACGCTTGAGATTAGCTGATGACAGTGATGATGATGTCAGCTTGTTTTATCACATCCTCCCAAAAACCACACAGAGTGCCAATTTGGGATGCTCTTCCAGCTTGAGAACAGAGACAGGTAATCAGTTTGAAATGCTCGCCTGCCAGCCCTCTTCCATGTGCCACTGAATTTCAAATGCACACATTTGGCAAAAAGAAGCACTTTGGGATAAGAAAGACATTCAGAATGGTAAGAATGCAGGAAACTTTTGACAAAAAAATTGTTTTTTTTCTCCCTCAGCGGCAGTTGGAGGCGCGTATATGCCATGATATGACATGTATATTGACATATTCTATCAAATAATTTACGATGTTTTAAGGTTATGGTATTGGAACAGCTAACAACAAATTGAAAGAAAGCACCAATGGTCAATATTGCTGAAAGCTCCACAAAAAGCTGGTTTAGTAGATTCTTTTCTTTGACATGTTGGCCATAAAACTGTTTGTCTATGTTGGCAAATATTGGCCACAAAGATTTGAATCATTTTGAGCAACCAAATAGGTAAATTAGAAATTATTGAACTACTACTGAATACTTTATTTTGAAATTTCAATACCACTGATACCACATATTTGTAGTATTGACACATTTTATGAAAACCATGTATTAATTCTTATTTACAGTAAATATATATATGTATATATATATATATATATATATATATATATATATATACGTATAGCTTGAGGATGACACATACCACCCCATAAGGGGTGAGAGGGGGATTTATTTTTTATTTTTTTACCTGGCGGCACAACCAGGTGTTATGGTGTCTTTCAGCAGTGAAAAGTGGAAGCAGTGGAAAAAAGTCGGTGACTGAACGTGACCGCCCTCCCCACTTCATCTCTCCACTCACATTACTGACCGACAATAACCACGCGATTGGAAGCTGGTGGCAGACTTAGGCCAGAGACTCTGCTTCCCAGCCCAGATCACACCAACCAACCTCAGACCGGAGACTATGGTCTCTCTCACTCCAGATGGTTTACATCATCAACCTTACAGTGCCTTGGGAAGGTGCTGTGGAGGAGGCCTTTAAAAGAAACTGAGGTATGCCGAGATGGCAGCTGATGCGCAACAGCGAGGCTGGACAGTAGGACTGGTGGACGTAGGCTGCAGAGGGTTACTTCAAAGCTACTCTGGGAGATGGGGGTGCCAAGGAAGCCCCACCGGCAGGCAGTCAAAGACTCAGGTCTTTGACTGCCTGCCAGAGTCAGTGTCTGTGGATGAAAAGAAAGGACTCCCCCGGGGATGTCCTGGAATTCACCGCTCAACCCTCTGGAGGTGTCAGCGAAACATCAGTGAAAGAGGGCGCCTACATGATAACCCAGAGGATGCCATCCCTCAAGGGACAAATCCAGAAAGAAATTCCAAAGTGCCCAGTACATATATATATATATATATATATATATATATATATATATATATATATATATATATATATATATATATATATATATATATATATATATATATATATATAAAAAGGTCCCATGACCTGGTGCTCTTCGGATGCTTTTATATAGACCTTAGTGGTCCCCTAATACTGTATCTGAAGTCTTTTATATAGACCTTAGTGGTCCCCTAATACTGTATCTGAAGTCTCTTTTATAGAAACCTTAGTGGTCCCCTAATACTGTATCTGAAGTCTCTTTTATATAGACCTTAGTGGTCCCCTAATACTGTATCTGAAGTCTCTTTTATATAGGCCTTAGTGGTCCCATAATACTGTATCTGAAGTCTCTTTTATATAGACCTTAGTGGTCCCCTAATACTGCATCTGAAGTCTCTTTTATATAGACCTTAGTGGTCCCCTAATACTGTATCTGAAGTCTCTTTATATAGACCTTAGTGGTCCCCTAATACTGTATCTGAAGTATCTTTTATATAGACCTTAGTGGTCCCCTAATACTGTATCTGAAGTCTCTTTTATATAGACCTTAGTGGTCCCCTAATACTGTATCTGAAGTCTCTTTTATATAGACCTTAGTGGTCCCCTAATACTGTATCTGAAGTCTCTTTTATATAGACCTTAGTGGTCCCCTAATACTGTATCTGAAGTCTCTTTTATATAGACCTTAGTGGTCCCCTAATACCGTATCTAAAGTTTTTTTTATATAGACCTTAAAGGAATCCTTTATTCTACTTGCTAATACTGTTGTAGGGAACCATCCATGTTATTTTTTTGGGCAATTTGGTTAACGGAAACCTAAATTTCTGATGAAGAAACTTTGAAAACGGGTCAGCTTTGAGCCGAGGACAACAGGAGGGTTAATACCTCTTTACCTCAGTGGGAAAATGAGCGTTATCTCAGTAATGTATTTGGCTTTGGTTGGTTCTCTCAGCCCTACTTCCCTTATCCTGTTCTCTTCTCCGCCTTCACATCTACACAGCTGAGCAGGAGAACAAAGTGAGCCCGCGGGGAAAACATTTTACCTTTGAAAAGTTATTTAAAGTGCAAGGTTGAAGCATATTTTGGATTTGTGTTCCATAATCATAGTCACTGATGGTATTTTGTATGGTCTCCACACTCCATATCTCTCTCCCCATTGTATCACCCTCTACTAGTTATTACATCAGATATGAAAGTGCAAACGCCTGGCATGGGAAAATGGGAAACAATGGCGAGGAAGTGGTGCATTCCAGCCCCGTTTGACTAATGGAGACCTCCATCTTAGAATCAGATATCACTTATAGGACAAAAAATGACTTAAATGGCTCCATTTTAAAAAGGTATTTTTCTACATGAATGCTTGTCTGTAAAGCAGACGCTGTGGACCTCTTAAGATATTTGGAAGACTAATTCAAAAAGTCCGATTTTAGATTGAAATTTTTTAAATAAGGCTCTGTTTACAGCAAGACTGAAACCATGGCCGCGGGAATATATTTTGAGTTGGGGGTGGTGACAAATAGATAGATATTGATCCTGAAAAAATGGGAAATTAGGGTGTTACAGCAGCAAAATCAGTCACATAGCACACAATATAAATATAAATTAAATACTAGGATACAATGTACATATGTACAATATACATGAAATTATAATAGGAATATATATATATATATATATATATATATATATATATATATATATATATATATATATATATATATAAATATTTAAATATTTGTACATATTTGTCCATCGACAATGGAATACAGAGTAGGCCTACTAGAAGCTCAACCACTGAGCCACAAAATACAAGGTATAAAACACATCACTGAATTATATCAATAATATCAATAATCAATTATTTAAAATAAATATGTCATTTTTAATTTGAGAACATCTCCCGAGCTGCGTCGGGCCGCACTCATGTACATGTCTACGCGCACTCTTTCCAATTACTATTGGCACTATTGTCACCATGACAACTAACAACAATCGCCATCTTGTTGTGTACCACTGAAATGACCGAAGCAGACAGTCTAATTGCCTTTCTATCAATTTTCTTTCCTCAATCCTGATAGTGGCGCTAGATGAAAGGTAAGGGAGTCACCAACATCATGAGGATTCATCCTGTGAACACCATGAATATCCACAGCAAATTTCATGGAATTTTCATGCAAATAAAGCTATTAATTATACCAAAATCTTTATTTATGGACACTTACCAACTTATAAACTTCACAGAAATCTGGCCTGTTAATACAATGTGGGTGTTCCTCCCTCATTACCACCACTGAGGTGCCCTTGAGCAAGGCCCTTAACCCTCATATTGTCCTCAGGTCAAATTGACCCAATTTCCTATATCAGTGTTCTTTTTAATTCCCCAAAATAACATGATTGATTCCACACAACACTCTTTGCCAAGTACAAATCTCTACTTTCATTAATTTTGGGGCGTCTTATTCAATTTTACAGCATTTAAAACAAATTGAAGTGCTTTTGAAATAGTATTGAGTAAAAGTTGACATATTCCAGTCTGTGATTATCCATCAACATCCATTCCTTTAATTTTAGTCTAAACAATTCCTAATTTCTGCTTTTCTAACTCAAAAATTAGGTATAATGTCCTATAAATGAGGCTTATTAACCAAAAATTCCAAAATAAAACTGTAAAACTAGTTAAGAAGTTTGTTACGTAGTGTTAAACGTAAAAAAAAAAGCGACAAAAGTGTTGAAAAAAGGAACAAAAACGTAAGAAAATGTTAAAAACATCAATAAAAAGTACAAGGGTTAACCCCAACAGCTCCAGCAGATTAGACTGGGGTTGTAACGGGCTGCTTCCAGGTATGAATGTGTGCAACTGGCGTTCCTGCAAAAGAGAGGCTGCCTCTCAGTGAACCTCCTCTGAATAAATTAAGGTTAAATACTGAAAAGATCCACTTTATTTTTCCTGTTTTAAAGTCAATATTCTCTGTTTCCTATGAGATGTGATGAGATGTGATTGTACAGTCAGTGGATTTCTTTACAATCCACAATCCAAAGGTTGTACAGAAGAGAATCTGTAAGGAATGGCTCCACGTTCTGATTCTGACTGGATTCTGGTCAACTTTCTGACCGGTGATGTTGACATAATCTTCTTTCCACACAATTTATTCACTTCAGCCTGACAGCTAAAACAAACAGCAGTAAAGTCAGCCAATCTCCAGTGGTCTGCCATCAATTTAAAAAGTCGCTATTTTTCAATTCAGCAATTAATGTGATTTTCTTTTTTCCTCTGCAGCAACTTTTCATGTGTCCAAAAGCGAATGCCTGATGTTCTCCGTGCTGTTATGTGTTTCTCTTTCCTGTTTTACTAGGGTTATTGCCGCAAAAAAATACTGCTTCCTCACAGGCTGCCAATTTAATGAAGAATATTTGTGGCAAAGTTCAATCCTCCATGTAATGTAACTGGAAATTAATTTCCATGCTCAAGAAAGAATAAGTCATCATGTTTCTCAAAATGTTTCTGTCAAATATCTCACATGTCTTTCAAAGCAATCCACCACAGTAACATCATTCTTCCTAAATCAGTGTTGCTTATTGATTTGACTGTAAACATACACCAGTGATACAACGAGCATGGCTAATGGACGTGAAAAGAAACCAAAAGAAAACCAAATAAAACAAACCAACCAGTAACGAGAAATGAGAAAAATAAAAAAATTGAAAAACAGCTAAAGAAAAACATGAAAAGTGACAATATAGATTTAAAAAATAAGCATAGGGATGTTGTGTTGTATATAAATGATGTTTGTCAGAAGAAATCCTATTCTACAGTTATAAGACAAGACAATACATAAGAAAAAAGAAGTAGAACTGTCTTCTCACATTTGGCAGCATGTCATTTTGACTTATTGCAAATTGGGTCTTACTTTTGCAGCATCGTCCATCATTTTTTCTACCAGTTACAATAACATTGTACTCGTATAAGTAACGGCTGAGCTCTGGGAACACAGTGTCCCTTTAAAAAAATAAAAAAATAAAAAATACACAATCAATCACATGATCAGACAGGTTGGAAACAAACCAAGAGTTTATCGAGACTGTCTAAAGCAGAGACTCCTAACCAGGAGTACTTCTGCTGTTGCCAGCACAACTATAATATAATGATTTGATACAAAAAAACATATCAGCTGTAAAACCTGAACATGACATGTTCCAGAAAAACTAGTTAAGAGAAGTTAGCTAAAAGTTAGCTAAAAGTAATGAATAAACCGCTGAAATATTTCGCTTAAAGTTATTGGCCGTAAGATTTCCATCTAGTTAAGTGTCTAAAAAGTAAGTCTATCAAAAAATGAGTAAAAAACAATGGTGATTGAGCATTTGACCCACTGATGAAAGCGCTTGTATTTGCTGCTTTGTCAAGTAACAGGATCTGACTGTCTGTGGGGACTTTTCTGCCCTAAATTCAAATTTAGCTCACAGTTAGTGACGCTTTTAACATCAAGTCAGCAGCGGTTGGTCTGTCCCCATCTGCCAAGCAACCCGTTCTCACTCCGAACTCGTCAGAAATGATGCAAAAAAGCGGCGTTCAGCATGTGTAGAACACTCAGCTACACGGCGTTTGAAGATGACGTAGCACTAAGAGCGACTATGGTAGCGAGTAGTATGAAAGCCAGAAATCCGCATAGGGAGTTTGGTTGGGGTGGTGGACGGGTCAACCAACACTCTCACCCAGGAGACCAGGGGGGGGGTCGTGTCCTGCGTGTCACATTTCCTAAACCCAACCGTCACTTTCTTCTTTTACTAAACCCAACCGTCCTGTTCTTGTGTCATGGAAACGTAAGCCCACCCACAACCTTTTCCTTAACCTAACTGCGTCAAAAGTGACACCAATGAAGGTAAAGGTAAAGAAAAGGTAAAAGGTACTTTATTGTCACATACATATATGTATTCAAAATTCATTCTCTGATCTGAGCCAGTGCCTTGATCAAGGGCACTGACTAGATAACCTACTACATGTTTTTTGAAAACATATAGTAGCTAACAATAGTTATATTAGTAGACAAATAGATACATTAGTAGACTAATAAATCACTAACTATAGACTAGATAACCTAGTACATGCTTTTGGAAAACATATAGTAGCTAACAATAGTTATATTAGTAGACTAATAGATGCATTAGTAGACTAATAATACACTAACTATAGATTAGATAACCTAGTACATGCTTTTGAAAACATATAGTAGCTAACAATAGTTATATTAGTAGAATATTAGATACATTAGTAGACTAATAATACACTAACTATAGACTAGATAACCTAGTACATGTTTTTTGATAATATATAGTAGCTAACAATAGTTATATTAGTAGAATATTAGATACATTAGTAGACTAATAATACACTAACTATAGACTAGATAACCTAGTACATGTTTTTTGATAATATATAGTAGCTAACAATAGTTATATTAGTAGAATATTAGATACATTAGTAGACTAATAATACACTAACTATAGACTAGATAACCTAGTACATGTTTTTTGATAATATATAGTAGCTAACAATAGTTATATTAGTAGAATATTAGATACATTAGTAGACTAATAATACACTAACTATAGTCCCGACCAAGCACATCAACAGCAATGCCAAAGGCACCTGACCAAGTGTCAGGATGTATAGGATGGGAGTGAGACCCAGGTGTTGGCCCAGGTGGAGCTCGGCAGGTTGATGCTGCCTTCCATTGTACTCGGAAATTGGAATCTTCCGACGAGGAAGGATGCAAAGAAACGGTACATTACTCGGGCCGGGTATTACATTACTGGGGGAACCAACAAAAGAGAGAAAGACGACTGTTCAACTTCAAGTCCAAATAAAAATAAACAGACAAAAAAACTCCCCCCTCCCACAAGAGCACGAAGAGCTGATGCTGGATGAGATGACATGTCAACCTCTGCCATCGACTGCAGATCTGTGTGCACCTCAGGTGGGACACAGACACCTGACGCCGGTCTGTACTCCCTGTGTTGGCTCTCTCGGAGTTGCTTTTTGGGATGAAAATTCAGGACATGATATCCAGCTGGGCTCTCATAGTCTCTTTTCAGACCAAACCAACATAGATATTTACAGTTCAACAAGTATGATAAAAAAAAAAAATAGTATCCATGATTAGTGTTATATTTGGAACATATTTGTTGGGAATTGATGAAGCGGTAGGTACTAATGCCAGTTTATCTGAGGATCTGGGAACTACTAACTCCTAAAGTAGGCTACAAAATACCAAAAAGTTGCCATAAGGTGTTTTTTCGGTTTGAAACTTAGACGTAGTCATATTTTCAAACCGCTCCACTTAGCTTTTAGCACAACTTATTGTTGGCACACCTTTTAAAGTTGGGGGCAAATCTACAGGGGAGCGGTAGATTTTTGTAAATCGCACTACAGGCTGTAGGTGGAGCTTCATGTAGTTCTGCTGGAACATAGGGTCGGTTTCAGCAAATATGACCTAAAGTTAGTTTTATACGTCTTACCTACTGCACCTTTAAGCACACGTTTAATTTAAAGTTACATTTGTAATAAATGTAATGTAAAGCCCACATGTTTTTTTTCCTTGTCCCCTTATTGTGCACCACAGTAAATGATGGACGGCCTGTGCTTCATGTCATTACCTTCCCGTTATGTCATAGCAGACAGTAGAGGGAAACTTTGTTTACTTCCATGTAAATTGAACCTGCCTGCTCCACTGGCATTTCATCTATCAAATTAAGTCACGCTAGAAAAAACACAAGATGTTGAGCTTGGAATGAAAGGCAAACATAAAATTACAGGTGTAGCGTGATGTCATGGTGACAGTTTTTTTTAAAGCTGCAGAGAAACAACATGTGGAGGTGGAATTTCAAGTGGAACTTACATTGTCACATTAATAACGCTAGCTATTGGCTGTGTTCGTTTCCCACAGCTAGTTGTTGGTTTTGTTGTTCTGACACTGTTGAGTTGCTACTAAGTCTTTTAAAGATACATTTAGCAAGGTTTTTATTGGCCCTCAGCGCTACGTGAATATCGTATATCTGTCGAGGTTGATAGGCTTGTTAATCAATAATGATGACTCATTGATTTCCTGGCCAGGAGCTGAAACTCCCCACCCACTGGAATTTCAACTCCCAATTCCCTACGTCCTCCTGGTATTTCCAGCTGCTCAGCCACGGAGGACAGTGTAACGAGTGAGGGAGCTCAGTTGCAACACATTTCAGGGTAAAAAGCCTTGTTCTCCAGCCAAGAGAACAACACCGAGCGTTGAGATTAGTTCCGTCTGCACTGATGACTGACGACTACAGATTGCTCAAAGTCATTGTATTCAAAGCACATCTTTAGTGTAGATGTCTCCAATGAGAATCAGATCTTTGACCCCTAGATTGATTCTGTGCCATGTTTTTGCATGTCTTGCAGTGATGTTGAAAATGATCCACGAAATGGCTCTTCAGAGGGAAAAAGGTCGATTCCACTGACATCTGTTTCGATTTTCGTGTACTCCAAATTTAACGAGAGAATCTTACAAAATATTCCAATTTTTGAGCAGTGTATTTCTAAAGCTACTGAAGCCATAAGACATGGTATAAACAACAAATTACTGAAATATTTGACCCCTTATTGGGCCATTGGGGGTTTCTCAGTTTGCCTGGAAAAGCTCAGTAGATTCTTGGTAAGACTGCTTTTAATCCACTGTTGACCACATCCTCCTTATTTTTCATTTTAGTTCAAGGTTCTTTTTGTTGTTTGTTTTATCAGCTGCTGTTTCCAAAGAAAGAATTAATAACTTTGTGGTCTGTAAAATGTGGAAATGGAAAAATGGAAATTGTACAATTCCGTGACAGGTTTGCATAGAGTTAAAAGCTCCAGAAGAGCTTGTAATGACACTGTTTTTTCAAAAATGAGGTTGTATACAAATCAATGTGTGTTGAAAAGGTTTAGCCCCATTCCAACCCAGTTCCAATCCAACTGCACCACATCAGAATCAGAAAAGGTTTCATTTCCACAATAAGTTACCCTTAGGTGGAATGTGGCTTGGTGAAAGGTGCATACATCAGTCCTTCCAGAAAAATAGCGAGTTTTTTGGTGATGGATTGGAAAAAATCTTTGATTATGCGGCACTTTTTTAAAAAAATGCAATGGAATATGTGGGATATTTATGCAATTATATGCAATGAAATTGCAGGAACTTGCAAAAACTGCGGTTTGATGAAAAATTTGTCTTGTCGCATTATTATGTCACTTCATAACATTCCCATGGCAACAGGGGAAAATGGCTGCTCTTGTGGTGAAGTAAATGCAACATTTTTCAACTTTCTGCTAAGATAAGTGTGACTTTTTTGCAACGAAAATGCGGGGATTATGAAATCATGCGAGCCCCGCATTATTTTGCACAGAATCACCACATAACAACTTATGTGGGGAAAGTGCGGTGTATTTAAATAAATATGCGGACTTTGGCTGATTATGCATTGAATTATGATCGCATAATCAAGTTTTTCTGGAGGGACTGAAACATAAACAAACATATGAAACATTATGAAATAAAGAATACATACAGAAAAACAATTAGATACATATACAATATGTAATAACTGAATAAGAAAAAAGTGGCTGAATGGGATGAGTGCAGCATTTGCAAAGAATAGATAGTATGTGCAATGGTCAGATGTTAAGTCAGAGACGAAGGTTAGTGCAAGTGTAGTGACTAGGGTTAGGGTTGAGAGTCAGTGACAGTGGGGGTCCGGGGCCCCGGAGAAGACTCTCTTTTTATGGCGTGAGGTTTTGGTCCCGATGGACCACAGCCTCCTGCCACAGGCGAAGGGTTCAAAGTGTTTGTGTTTGGGGTGAGAGGGTCCAGGCTGGTTGGACACAGTAACAACTCTAATGCTTGAGGGCACAGAAGAGACAAAAACCCCAAAGCACAGCGTGAGAAAATGTATAAAAGCAAGTCCATATATATATATATATATATATATATATATATATATATATATATATATATATATATATATATATAATATAATGTTGTATTTTATCCTGTATTTGTTATTTGTTGTGTCTTCTATTGTATTTGATTCTTTGTTCTTTTACTGTGAAGTACTTTGGTAGGCCTCGGCCTTGGAAATGTGCTATACAAATAAAGCTGACATTGACATTGACATTGATATATATATATATATAGTAATATTTAATCCGAGAAAACAGGCAGTGATCCAAACCAGGTAGACAACAAAAAGGCTAACTTAACCAGGAGAGGGGCAGGCTGGGAATCGGAGGAGCATAGGCATAATTTACAGGGGAGATGAGGGAGTTACCCCCTGTCCCCCCCACCCCAAATAATCAAAACTGGCCAGTGCAACCCACCCCAAAATACCTTTTATGTCCTTTACATAAATAAAGACATTTGCACCACAAATTCACCAAAATGCAGAAAATTAAGTGTTTGATGTTCAAAATTTCAATTTTGCTCCAAAGTGGAGATTTCAACCCCCTCAATGTTGAACCCAAAGTTAGCTGAGCTATCTTCTACTTATCTTCTAGCTGGGGAGGCTGTGTAACTCATTACAGCTTTCACTGCACTCACTCCATACTGCCACAGACTCAGGCATTTTTTGAAGCCTTTATTTGATGCAGGTCGGAATTGAACCAGCAGCCGCTGTGGCGAGGACTAAGCCTCTGTACATGGGGCCCCGTGCTCCACCAGGTGAGCTATCCAGCCCCAGCCAACCCCGTCATGTTGTGCATTTGACTTATAGAGCATAAATTCTCACAGTCCTTATTGCCGAGCACCAATTCCTTTCAAAATAAGAGCACAATGAAATATTAACTTTTTGACTCACTCCAGTTCTGTATATCTCACACACACAGCATCAGAAGCCAACACTTATCTTGCTGGATGGGTCAAAGTGACAAGCATTTGTCTTCAGTCTTGTATGAAGTGTGATAGCAACCTGATGGTTACCATTTCTGTTGCTCCAGGTGGGGAACATTTGACAGCAACACAGTGCAGTGATTATAGGGCAGAGTTTAAAACAGAGTGAGCTCCAGAGAGAAAATGTTAGGAAATTATAATTCATTGCATGTAAGCGACTGGCTGTGCCAAAACAACCAAGCTTTGAAGGGCTATAAACAGAGCCGGGCAGAGCAGCGCCGAGGGAGGCAACACAAAGTTCAGGAGAGCCAGCCAGCATCCCAATATTTCACACTTCAATGTTTTATCTAACCACAGCGCTGTGAATCATGATGAAATCTTCGTGCTAAGTGACTGAGTAGACCTCCACGAACTAGCATAGAGTCTGAACTCTCCTGGAGTCCCGCAACCAAAAGCTTTTCCCCTCCTTTCTCCATTTCTCTCCTTTGCCTGTAAACCTTATGAACATCAGAAGCAACAGTGAGTGTGAGGGTCATGTGTTAATGCGGAAAATGGCTACCACACTTTTCAGTGGGTCGCACTTCCCATTGCATTAAGCTGAACCAGAGGGAGGGAGGGAGATCGCAGGGTCTACTGGAAAGGAAGGGGGAATTCAAGCGGACCGTGGCCCCATGCATTGCATGGAAGTCAGTCAAGCATAATCAGTCATCTCGCATGGTAGAGGAACATGCCCACTGTTAAGTTGTTTACATATCCCGAAAATGACTCTGGAGTAGGTAGTAAGTGCAAATCAATGAGCAGACAGGGAGAGAATTGGGCGAATGCTGCAGCCCCTGATGTAGCCCAGGCTGACAGTACATACCCATATGATGGATTAGTGCAGCTGGCAAATTACATCTCTCTAATTATGCTTTGCAAACTGCGTTACAATGTATCACTCGTGCTTTAATCTTGGCTAAACATGGTGCTGATGCTTAATGGAGAAAAGTAAAAGGTGGACAAACAGCACAGGGCTCAAGTTCAATTCTGGAGGTTTATTTTGCTTTTCCATTTAAGCTTCATGCAAATTAGGAGGAGAAATACATAGGGATAATTCCAGTTTATAAGAAGCTATGTTTGTACATCTGGCCATCATAACATTGTTTCATGATGGTAAGTGAAACAAAAGCCAAACAATAATTATTACCCAAACTGACTATTGTAAAACATCCATCACAGTTTAGCCACTTGCTGCTTTGACTTTCACCCACTGTACTGGTAAAAGTTCAGTGGGCCTTAAATAAAATCATTTGTACAAAATGTCAGTCAAAGGGTTAGGTATTTTTATTTTTTATTTTTTTTGATACCAGTGCTAAAACGATACTTTTAAAACGGCACCGAAATAAGGCATCAAAATCTGCATTGGGATTCGGTCTGGTAGATAAAGATTATTTAGGCACCGGTGCCGTATTAGCACTGGGTTTTGGTAATCAACCCTATCCAAACACCTCTAAAGTGTTCATACTTAATGACGTGAGGTGTCATCGTCCCTGCGATATCTCACGAGATTTCTTGTTGTGGTAAAAAGTGTCTCGTGCAGCAGCCTTGAAATTAGCATAGACAATCGCCCGGCCGTTCTCCAAAGTTGACTCTGAGTTTACTTTTGCAGAGCGATAGCGGAAGAAAAGAGCTGCCTGTAAAACCCAAAACCCAGCGTTAAAATGTTAGAGAGGACCGCTGTTCTCTCTCTTTCTTTCCCCCCCCCTCTCTCTCTCTCTCTTGGCTGGGAGACGAATTTCCGAATTCTACTATGGCCAATTCAATAGCAGCTGATTGGTTGGGGTAAGGCATTGACAGCTTGAGTGGTTAAGGTCAGGATAGCCGATTGGAAAGGGGATAGGACCTGGACAAGTAGGCATGGACGCCTGGCCAATAGTAGTGTGCGAATGCTATTGAAGGGCGGGTCTTTGCATGGTTATAGTAAGATTCGTAAAGTCGCGGCCGAGACACACGCGTCCGCAGCGTGCAGTCCACTGTGGCGCTGTCTCGCACAGACCACTCTCTTTCTCTGTTAAAATAAGTCGGGAAGCGGACAGCAAAACCTAACTTTACTTTTAATGATTTTAAACAATGACAAATGTTCTCCCTTTGTCCTAAAATGGTCATAAATCAATACTAGAGTAGCCTACTTGCTTGTTTCGTGTCTTTCTCTTCCCACTGTAAGCTGTCCAATAAAAGTGAAAATGCAAAAGAAAAACACAAAAGCGAAAAAGAGAGCTCGACGGAGAAGTTGATTTGTGTACAGGTCACGTTAATGTCGTGATTTTCGTGTGTCGATTACGAATTTTGAAGTAATGTATTTCAATTGGAAGCCTATCTCGTGATCCCAGAACGATTACGGTAGCGGGTAGTATTGAAACTCTGCGCAGGGAGGTTGGTCGGGGTGGTGGATGGGTCAAACAACACAGGACTTTCACTTCCACTTATTACAAACTTGGGTTTTATTTTGTATTTCTGGTCTTCACTATGGGTTCGTTGCTGATATCTGGCAACATGGTTAAAAAAAGTCTAAAAGGGTAACACATGTATGACAACCATACAAGTTGGCTTACCACATTTTTTGAACATAAAACCAAAAGTTAGTTCAAGCGATCTCCGACATTGGTAGTATAATATTATTTAAACTAATTGGGATGACAAAGAGTTTTTCTTTAAAGCAAGCCTTTGGAATTACACTGAAAAGAAACTATTGTGACCACAAGGGACAATTACCGTATAATGGTAAAGCTAAAACACACACACACACACACACACACACACAGAACTGACTCAGTATTGTCAGTTACACAGCTATATATAATTAAGGGTGGCTAATATAAGCATTACTGTAGCCACCATAAGCTATACGTGTGATCCCAGACTGATAAAGGCTGGATGTCTCAGTAATTCTTTCAATGCTATATTGTAGATTGAAATAGCATCCCTGCTTCTCCTTTTTAACAAGCAACCTGGGTTTTTTTTATTTGATTTTTTTTTTAATTTTATCTTGTAGATCCAAAACATCCAGTGTGCTCTCAGGTTTCGAGGGCCTCCTCCTACTGGATGGTAATCACAGGCAGGGTCAGTCGATGTCAGGCCTGTCAGCGTGGCTCCCAGGAGAAGCTCTGAAGGCCAATAAAATCCAAACCATTTTTGAATTCTACTGGGGGCTGAAGCTGAAACCAATTTGAGAAAGACTGTAGCACAGGAAACTAATCAGCTAAATGCATGTAGGTGGAGTTTGGGCTTTCTCAGTTTGGTTAAAGTGCTTCACATCAAGAGATTTGTCTGGCATTTAAAAACAGCATAACTCTCTGTTGTCTGATAAACAGGAATGTTTGTGTGTGTCCGTGTGTGCGTATGTTTGAACTTCTAGTATCTTAAACAAGGCCATGGATTGGAGAGTTGATTGAATAGCCAACAAAAAGGCTGATTTGATTTGAATCCCTGAGCCCTTTGGCCATTATCATTTATTCATGGAGGAGTTTAACTTGAGATATTAAGGGTTAGTGCAAAGGGACGTCACAGCGCAGATGGGACAGTGTGTCCCCGTAACCTGAAAATCTGTGAAAAGCTCAAAGATCACCAGATCAGTAGCCTCTTACTCCACAGCGCCGTGGAGTAACGTCTGGCCTCACCACACATACATTCCAGGATAGGAGAAAAAAATCACTCAGGGTTGTTTGCATTTCTTTAAACCAATCACAATTGTCTCGGGTGGTGCTAAGCTCTGGAGGCAGCAACGGTGGCTCTGCAAAGTAGTCTCTCGGGAAAGAACTTGTTTTGCACCCCCGCAAAAGAAAACAGCACATACAATAATAAATGAAGTAATAATACAATACACAATACAGTAACATAAACTATTTGAATTAGCTGGAGACATGGCTCGTACCAGCGCATCGCCGTGTGTAACGTTACTTCCACAGAAATCCCCACAAATCACTCCCAAAACGTCCCAGTTAGAGAGTACATGTTGAAACGTTAAAGTGCTCACATTATGCTCATTTTCAGGTTCATAATTGTATTAAGAGGTTGTACCAGAATATGTTTACGTGGTTTAATTTTCAAAAAACACCATATTTTTGTTGTGCTGCACATTGCTGCATATCCTACAGAGTGAGACATCTCACTTCATATTCTATCTCTGTTGGGAGTCGCACATGCCCAGTAGCTAGGTAAGATCCCATCAGCTAGATAACTCTCTTACATTCAGAAACCTGGATCTCACTCAAAACAGCATGGATAGTTTTTTTCCAAGTTTGTATGCGTGTGGAAGCACCAAAGACACAAAATAACACCCCAAATCCCAGAAAAAGTGATTTTTTTCATAATATAAGCACATATAAAACACATTCATTGTGTTCTAAGGTGAGAGCTGCCTCCAATTCAAACATCATGCGGTGTGTAGAAGGGGCCTGAGGCAGTCACCTAGAGGGCTTGATGGGTCACACTGGTCAGGGCTGCATGCCGACAGACATGTGTCCTGGGAGCGCTCAGCTCAAAGTGTTGAGTGCCACAGTCGAGGCAGACCTATTCCTATTTCCTCACCTCCGCAACGAGCACGGCCTCCATTTATCAAAACCAAATCTCGGGCCGGGCTAGTGACACACTGGGACTACGGTTGTCATCTAGGCCATACATTATGTCAGTTAAAGCTGTTTTTTATTAGCTGGATGATAGATAGTTCTTTAATTGTTTTGTTATTTTTTTTCCCCCGTCATGTGAGAAAACATGGGCTCGAACGTGGGAATGCGTGGCCTCCGCTGTGGCTATGTTTGGATAGAAAAATGGGAAAATCTTCCAGAACATGTACATTAGGATCTCTAATGTGTGTGCAGAAAGCTGATAGCACAGTGAAGTGTATCCGGCTCTTGTGACATGGTCTCAGTTCGACATGTAACATAGATGGCTTCAGGATAAATAAACGACTTAATCGGTGTGTGGAGATGAATCTCTCAGGACTGAGGTGGAGAGGTTATGGTGCTGTGTGCTCTGACACAAGTCAGAAGGTTTATTTGTGGTGCCACCTTAGATTTTAGAATACAAGATCTTAGTTTCTCAACAGGCTCTTTCAAAACACGTCAGTCAAATGTGGTTCGGTCGTAATCGTTTTGGCTTGGAACCATTTAGAATGGATTAATGTCTACTCGTTACCTGACATTATCAGTTGCACATACTGTGTGTCTGGGTTACCCAAAGAGCAGGGCTGGTAGGATCAACGGAAAAGTTACGCACGGCAAAACATATCGTATGAAAACTAGGAGATCTCTGGCTAGTCATGTGACATCGGCTACAGATCTCCGTGACGCTGAGCGGTAGTTGCTAGCTGTTTAAGCCGCTACAGAGCTTCCTGCTGCCAGCTACAGACCTACCTCCCAGCAGCTCGGTCGTATCAGCGGCAATTAGTAGATGTGTTTAGCCGCTCTTGGACACCACATGCAGGGTGCTGGTTCAGTTACTTGAGAATAGGTGACTATGAGCCTTCTTTTCCATCGTGTGCTGGGGCAGCAGGGTATGGACAGTCAACACCAACAGAATCAACAAGCTTAACTGTCTGTGTCCAGTGGGTGGAGCTGGATTTTTTGGTGGTGGTGTCAGAGAAGAAGATGCTGCGAAAGCTGCAGAGCATCCCGGACAATGACTGTTGAAAGTTGATTAAAAAGGGGAATAACAAAACATCTTTTGGAAATCGATCTTAATGCCTTAACTCAAAAAATGTAGGAAAATCCAACCTTTTATGGACACCAAATTTTCTTTGTGAAAGAACAATGTATTGTAAATAAATAAATGTTCTTCCTTAAAATACAGTAAGTACACAACACATAACTATACACACTCCTATGTTAAATTCCCATAGAGGCAGGCAGATTTTTATTATTAAAGGCCAGTTATTTCATGGATCCAGGATACTATGCATCCTGATAAAGTTCCTTTGGCTTTTGGAATTAAAATCGCCCCCCCCCCCCATATCATCGCATACCCTTCACCATACCTAGAGATAGGCATGGAGAACTTCCCATAAGATCGTCTCTAAATGCTAACCAAACCAGCTATTAAGCTAACTGTAGTAAAACCATGCCTCTCTCTCTCTCTCTCTCTCTCTCTCTCTCTCTCTCTCTCTCTCTCTCTCTCTCTCTCTCTCTCTCTCTCTCTCTCTCTCTCTCTCTCTATACATTAGATGTTTCTAAAATGGACATAAAGTATTGATATTGTCATCTTACTGATGAAGTAGTTGGACTACCCCTTTAAGGAGCTTGCATGTTTTTTATTCTGTTTCCTTTGCGTTTGCCATAAATGTGTTCATATCCTCACCATAGTTTGTATAAGCGTATAGCAGTTTTTATTTTTCTCCGTAGGCAGCTCCGCAGCAGCTACTGGTGTGATGGGAAGCTGCAGAGCTGAGGCAGTGCAGCGCGCTGGACCCAGAATCATTTGTCTGTTACAAGCTCCGCTTTAACTCCGATGTTTTCCAGATGTTATTACCACATTATTGCTGCTGGTAGAGCCCCAACTGTGAAACCAACCACAACAGCCCCAGCCTCAGTACCAGTGGTGGAAGTTTGCCTCGGTGTTGTTTCTTTTGGCTTCCGGCCACCGGGGCCTCTAAAGGCTTTAACTGATTTATTTAGGGAATCTGAGACTCCAGAAAAAAATTTGATGAGGTTTTTCAGTAGCACGTTGAAGGCATAGGCACTCTGATACTATATGCACTGATACTGTATCAATGACAATAATGTCCATATTATAACGGGATATCTAATGTTTAATGTACAGCCGCTTACTGTACTGAAGGTTTAGTGTCAACTAAGCAGTTCTTCTGAAAGTGGTTGAAGCAGGCTGAACTACAAAGTGTAACAGCACTTTCCTTGACCACAAATCATCACGAGGTCCACTTCCTTATTGTTTCTGTCATGGCCTTCCTCGGCGGATTGAGTTTTCTCAGTTATTGACGTGGTGTTGTTGATCTCATGTGAGTCATATGATAACAGTTTGTTAACAGCTGTCTGTAGTCGCACATTGCCAGACCTTCCTTCACTCTGGCATGCCCTTACAGCATTCCTGGATGGGAGAAGAATGTGCTCTGGTTTATTGGCATTTCTTTAAACCAATCACAATCGTTTTGGGCGGTGCTAAGTGCCGAACAAAGCCACAGTGCTGCTGCAAAATAGAGTCTGGAAGGAAAGTGCAACAGAAAACTTGGACAGATAGTCTAGCTATCTGTCTGGATTTACCCTGCAGAGATCTGAGGAGCAGTTCATAGTCCTCACGAATTGATTGGAGTTTAAAATTACCACACAAAGAAATCTTAAGGTAATGGACATATGGTTGAAAAAGTGTGACATCCGGCGGAATTTCCGGCAGCACCGGAGCAATACCGCAAGTGGAACGTCGTGGATATAGACTACAGCTGTCTGTGACTTAAACTGCTCACAGCCTCCACTGGGTAAAGGTCAAAGATCATGGACCATGAGTAAGTGGACGATCAGAAAATCATCAAGACCATAGTGTATACAACCACCACAAGAAAATATGTGATGACAACTGAACTATATGTTGAGAAAGACTGCAAGATTTAAAATCGCCGGTCGCACTTTATTTTACAGTCCATTAAAAAGACGTCGTTGTAAAAAGAAGGCGTACTTTGTATGCAATTAGACCAAAGAAATAATGTTTTTATTGGATTAAAAAACAGTTATACCTTAATTAAAGGCCAAATGCTTAAATTATGGTGTAATTAGTACATGAAAAAAGATATAACAAGCCTTTCTTTGTATCAAATTAGACCAAAACGAGAAACTATTATATCATATTATGATATTTATCTCAAAATATACTATATCTAGACAATTAGTTTACCAAATTACAATCCATTTAGAAACCAAATACAGGCGCTAATTAGACGAAAAGTAAAAAATAAACATCCATCCATCCTATCTGTAACTGCTTATCCTTTACAGGGTAACAGGGGATGACGTTGGGTGAGAGGTACACCTGGGCAGGTAACACCACAGGTCCATCATAGGGCTGATACACAGAGACAGACATCCATATATACTTACTATCTCACCTCAGGGCCATTTATAGTGCATAATTCACCTAATTAACCTAACCTGCATGAGAAAATGCAAATTTCAAGCAGAACGGTGTTATGGAAGGTTTGTGAATGGCGGACCCAAAATGCAGAGGTGGAAACTGAGGATAGTTATGATGATTTAAAGAAAAAACTCAAAAATGCACAAAAACCAAAGGAGTCCAGAAAAACAAGCAGGCAAAAAAAAAAAAAAGAAACAATTAAAATAGAAAGCAAAGAAACACTAGCACAAACCGGGAAGACTAACAAACAACAATACTAACTGGGGACAACACATACGCAGTAACACTAGAATGATCTGATAAAGGACAAGGGGAACACAAGGACTAAATACAGAGGGTAATTAGACAGCAAGAGGCAGGTGACACAAGGGTTGGGGAACAGGTGGAAGACATCAGGTAATCACAAGATCGGGAAGACACCTGAAGTAAAACTAAAGGCAACACAGCAAAGAAAACCAGGAATAAAGCAGGTAAACTAACCCTAACCCTAAAATCTAAATAAAACAGGAAACATACATACACTACAAGACACTCACAAGAGACCACAAGACAGAAACTACAACTAGACAAGAAAGCGAATACAGTAAAAAGTGATCAGATTAGAGTAACGGTATCACTGATGAGGAGAAGAGCAGATGATAAGAGAATATGTTTATTTATCATTAGAGAGACTCCCATGCATTAAACTGTTAGTCACCAAAAATATATTCACAAAGAACAAAAGAATTAAATGAAGATGACCAATGTTCGCTCTCAACTTTACTCTCTCCTCCATTCTTCCTTTTGCTCTCTACCTCAAGTGTTCAATCAATTATTTACAGCAGGGGTGTGAAACTCATTCAAGGACGTGGGAGAGAGGGAACACATTCAGAGAAAAAGAGAAATTTCTGAGATTGAAGTCATAAATTTGTCAAAGTAATCCAGTGGGCCTGATTGGACTCTTTAGCAGGCCGGTTCTGGCCCACGGGCTGTATGTTTGACTACAGCCTCAGGAGGAAGGGAGAGAAAGTCACAGCTGGAAAACTTAATACAATACATGTTTATATCTGTGCCAGCAATGCAGTTTATCATTAATACATATTAAATGTGTTTATTGTTGTCTTGTCCTTAAAGGAATAGTTTACCATTTTGGAATAATACTCTTTTATGGACCCAAATGTTGGTGTTTTTTTAAAAGTCTGTGGAGCTTGGAAAGGTCAGCAGTTCACCACAATAATCGGGAATCATTCTAAATGATGAATATCCAGACTAAATCATGTATTCATCTGTCCATTTCTGTTGAGATATTTAGCTCTGCCTCAAGTTGTTGGAAAGACAGACAGACAGACAGACAGACAGACAGACAGACAGACAGACAGACAGACAGACAGATGGATCAGTGGACCAACATCGCCACCTCTGGGCCCTGTAGTAATCATTTTATCACACAACTGATCAGTGATACTACTTTCTCGAAAATAATATGTTTTTATCCCATTAAACTGGAAAGTATGTGTGTACAGACTGTATGCCACGATAAGAGCTAATCTTCCAATTGGTCATAAACAGAACTTAACATTCTGTACATTGTTCATATCACAAAGAAAATAAATACATTGCACAGCCCTACAGTAATTGTTTCCAGACTAATGTTAATGTCCTCAGGGCCCCAACGAGGTGGTTCTCTCAGGGCCATCAGCGGGCTCATGACTCAAGTTAAGCAGCGGAGATCTACTCTTATAGAATTTAATGCAACACGATACAAGAGATTCTGTATTTAGGATAATTATAATATTTATTTTTTGTTGACACTGTCAGAGAGGTGAACTATATGTTTACTACTGATGTGGCAGATAGTGGTGGTGTTGTACCGGACTTCTGAATTGTGTTTCCAACTTTCTTTCTTTTGTAAATGGGATGAGCAAAACGTTAAAAAACATCTGTCAATATGGTGTTGTTCAGAAAAGTCGGCGGAGCACCAAAGTTGCTCCAGTTCCTCCTTTGGGGAATATGGATGACTCAACCAACCGATGGCAATCCACCAAAAAAGCTGTCAGGACATTTCACTCGGAAACCAGAATGTTAATTTGTTGGTGGCTGTATATATGAGAAGTCTATGATTAACCAACGTTAATAGGGTTAGTCATCGGGGGTCCTTTGATTTCTGCACCAAATATCATGGCAATCGATTCTTTAGTTGCTGAGATATTGAAGTGTGCACCAAAGTGGTGGACCCGCCAACTAACTGACCTGCACTGCATCCCTAGAGCCTATCCTAGAAATTGTAAGTGTACACAAATACTAAATGAGAAATTACTTAAAATACACACAGGACATTAAGAGAAAGAAGGATTTAAAAAAAAAATCCAAACACCCAATACTTTACATGATTAGCCTCATGACAACTACAACTACAGATGTGAACTGGTTGACTATATTGTCCCCTCAATAATCATTGCATTGTCAAAAACAACAGTGCAGATAATGATAACACTCATGTTATCTTGAGGATGGAGCTGACCGAACTCCCTCAGCTGTGTTTTTAAGATCACAAGCTATTCCCATTATTACACACAAATGAATTTATTGGTTATCTGAAAAGCAAAAAAATGCCATTTGCTGAAGAGGTTGAACTTGATGGATTCTCACACTAAAAAAAAAAAAAACTCTTGAAGAATGAGGAGCTCCCATGGATGGTTGACATGGAGGAAGCAGCTGTTTGTAAATGAACCAAAAGAAATGACATAGCAAGTTTCCTTTAATACATCTTGGACAATGTGCAAGTGGTAATCAGAAGAGCAGTGTCTGGAATAAAAATGGTGTGTACGCTGCATACAATCAATCCATCATTGACAAGGTGGAGGCTTGAAATTCTTCAAGCCCTTAGAGATTTGGCAATCCATGGACAACAGACCAAAAAAACTAAATACAAAAACAGAACAAAGGGATTGTCTCAAAGTCCCTTAACTGCAATAACATGTGACATAGATACAGGAAATGAGTTGGGGTGTCTCGGTTCTTATCCGTCTCAGATTTAAATAGCATATAAGTGTGTTTTCCCTCTTTTAATTCTTTGTTTTTTTTTCATTGCTAATTAGCAACAAATAGACATAAAACAGCATTGTGATGCATTCATTTTTGTTTCAGAATACGTACTAGATTGTCCTGGTCTTGGTTGCCAGATGCAAGGCAATACTCTTTGTTTCATCAACTAGGAAGCTTTTTATACCCTGTGACTCGAGGACTTCAATGGTCTTTTTTTGGACGCGTCAATATTTTCCTATGTGTTCTTGTGGCTATACATAGGTGAGGGAACAGTGGACATCAAAGTGAGCGCGTATGTTTTCTTAACCCCTTTCCCTCTGCAGCGTGGCATGTGTACTGTTTGAAAAGGTCCCATGGGAACCGAGTGGGAAAGCCCTGCTACATTCTGGTTTTCTAAGCGGAGACCACAGAAGCCGACGAGCTGCCGCTTTCTGTTTGACCCTAAGATGCCAAGGTGTCCCCAGTGTCGCAAACTTCAAACGGCATTGCTTCACTGAGTTCTTTATGAACTTAAACATGTCATATGGTTTGCCCCCAGGTCACATCCACCGCTCCCTGCGCCCTCCCCCCTCCCCTACTGTCCCACACACAGGATCTGTTCCTCGGGGAATGCTTTGGATGAGAGGAAGCTGAATCAACATGGAGGCTTTGACTCCTGTCAGTTTGCTCCGGCGGGCTTCACACCAGAGGCAGAGGAGCAGGTGGAAAAACTTATGAAGATCCTATGACTTTCAGCTCTCAGGAGGAAGTGACATGATGTCCCACAGAGTTACGGGGGAGGGGAAGGGGTATTGGGAGATTTGACTATGTGTGTGTATGCTCTCCGTTAGACGTGACTCCATCGTACCCTTTTTCCACTAAAATGAGCATGTAAGTGCAGGTTTTTTAAACGTGGGTGAATCGCTAAAAATAGGCAAAAGACTTATTTCCCATTGCCTGTGGACTAGTATGAACGCGTGGCGGAAAATAGGTAAAAGGCGCTCAAACAGCGAGACATGTCAAAAGAGTTGTCTCGCAGCGGTGCCGGAGGGAAAACAAAAGACAAGTTGCATCTGCATCGTCCTCTAAAAAGACGGAAAAGAGAGAGAGGGTAACACAAGATTGGATTAAAAGATGATGATTACAGCTAGACTAATTCTCGGGAGATGTGACTGTGCAATACTTATTATGTGTTTATCTTTAGAGTGCCTTGTATTTTGTCTCCCTATCCCTTGCTAAGAGAGTGAATTTCCCCGTAAATAAAGGATTTTGAATATTAAGTCTTTGCCTTGTGCTGCGATAGATTAGCATTGTCCACTTTTAAATACATGCATGCATTCAGGGCATACACTTTAAAAAGCTGTTTCATTCTAAATGAATAGGTGATTATAAATGTCCTCCTGTATGATATGTGCAATACACCAGAAGTCGTCTCGCTTTGCCAGACCTTCCTCCACAGCGCTGCGGAGGAGGGTCTGGTGAGTCCACATGGGAGAATAACGTGCTCTGGTTTATTGGCATTTCTTTAAACCAATCACAATCGTCCATTTTTTACCCAGGAGGACAACCCAAGGGGCAAAATATTTTACATAGATTTAATGATAATTTAATTTTAATTTAATAAAAGGTAGGTCTGAAAACAATGCTGCAACCCAGCTTCACACAGGGCACAGCAGAAAAGGTCTGAGTTACTGTAAAGGGATAAGGATCACTGCAGCATCCACCACAGGAAGAAGCCTTCACTTTTTTTTTTTTTTTATTGGACTTGCACTTTGAAAAGCATGACAAATAGAAAGAGGCGAGACAGCCACGGAGGACGCACTTATCTAAGTGGTATTAAAGTAAATTAGTAAAGGTGGCAGTTTCCAAATTGGACCAAAAAGGGTCTTTGAAGGAACAAATCACAAAAAAATCACCCCACGGATCCCTTCTGTAGCAGGGGGGAAAACAAACACGTTTCACAGCTTTGTGTCCAATCAAAGTGCAGACATAAAAAAAAAAAAATAATAATAAAACATTCCCCAGGTGGAGAGAGGTTTTCTGTATAACTCCAAGTGCACCATCAGATCTCGAAGCAGAGCATAACAGGCAGTAAGACCCCTCTGGGGGTCCGGCTGGAGCACTCTGGCCCCAGAAGATTCAGCTGTCCAACTGCTAGAAACAGTCTGACACAAAGACATGTGGAGGAACAGCTTACTGATGCAACTGAAGAAAACAAAAGGCCCTCTAAATACAAATAAACCTCGGTAACATCTGCGGGAAGAGAAAGGAGAGGCTTGGTGAAGCTAACTGCTTCTGCCAGTGCCGCTGCGACCGAGCCGGGAACATGTGACCAGAGAGTAAATAAAGCAAGCGGCATGAGGTGGGAATGTGGCGTGGGGTTTGGACCCCTCAGGCAGACGGATGCTCTGGCCTCCGCGGTAGAGGTCTGGCCTGTCGGAGGACTGGACATCCACAGCTGTGTTTTCACTGTGTTTGTTCCTGAGGGCCACATGGAGAGGCTTCAATAACCAATAACTCCTCTAAGACGACTGTGCTCCATCGCACGCACGCACGCACGCACGCACGCACGCATGCATGCACGCACACACGCACACACAGACACATGGTGCATCTCACTATCTTTGTGGGGACCCGTCATTGACATAATGCTTTCCCTATCCCCTCACCCTAACCATAACCTAATTCTAACCCTAATCCTAAAACCAAGTCTTAACCCTCAAACAGACCTTTAAAGTTGTGGGGTACAACATTTTGGCCCCACAAAGCTGTCCGGACCCCACAGGTTTACTGTATTCCCCGTTTCTGGACCCACAATTGTAGTTAAACAAGAACACTCACACACACACACACACACACACAGAGTGCTAAAACCCAGAAAAGAATGTGGCTACTAATATGGAGGATTCAGAGACATATTGTCACTCCAGAGAGAATATTTTTGCATACTCTTACACCTATTGGTTGAAATGACATTGTTTTGTGCACCTTTCAGTTCAAAAGACTGCAGGGCACTCTAACATGATAGTGTGGATATTGAGTGGAATATGTTTATGCATATGTACATAAGATGAGATAAGATAAGAAGGGCTGACAACAGCTGCATACAAACACATACAGTACAGTACAAGACTATAAATAATGAGACAACAATATACTTTAGGACTTTGGGAGAATATTGCACAGGTCCTGATATAGTATTGCAATGAGTATTGCAGGTGCCCCGGTATAAAATAAATCACGCATAGTAAGCAAATTGCATAAATAAAGAATGCAAATGAAGGATATAAGAAAGAAATATGTGTGTATGTACAGTATGTATATATGCATAACCTGGAGGTGTTTTCTCATCCCCAGTGTATTGATATTACTGTATGTCCGTTTTTGCCCATTCTATACCAACAAGTCTGTTATTATTGTTCAAATTCATACATTGTGGCCGACAGTGTGCCATGCAGTTTCATTTCAACAGCTGAGGGCAGCCTTTTTCTACAATTTGAAGGCTGTCAGACTGCACTGAGAGAGAGAACTGAGACGGGATTGTGTTGTTAGTTGCCGCGGCACATGACTACAATGAGCGAGGCCGTAAATCTTTCTACACATACACACAGTGTCGGAAAAATGACCAATGTGAATGACCGTGTTGTGACCCAAAGAGTTTAGGTTGAGCTAGACATCCCAACGTTCCTTTTCCCTTCCTCCAAGCTGCCAGCAGCACGCTACTTTGTTTGTTTTTGTTGAGGACTGTCCAAAGGGGAGATCTCTCGCACTAAGTGTCCCTTTCACTTGCCCCATTTATACACAAGATTGATGCTCAATTGAGGATGACAACTTGTGTTCCCCACTTCTGCTTCCCTCCACATTTTACCCAGAATCCCTTAACTTAAAGAGAGATGGAGCAGGGGGACCCCCCCCTCCTGCCCCATCCCACCCCCGCTATACATGTCTATAATAAACTGGGCCAACAATAATGTGTAGGACAGCCTAAAGCCTTCATACATACCCTTTTTGTATAAAATACTAAGCTATTAAAATAGCCCTGTAATTGTATGCATGACTTTATAATTCATGTTCTAATGTAAAAGCTATAGAGCGTAGTTTCGCTCTCCACCATGAGGAATTTGAAGTAACGACAACAGAACTGCTGGCGCGTCCACATGATACAAGCCTTACATGATCTCGCACAAGTGCATTTAGATAATATGATATATGACGCATTTATGCTATGACGCCAAAGAGTGAGACTCTGTTGTAAGACGATACACAGTGGATGTTTGCGTTCAAGTGACAAAGTCCTCTAGTGCAAGTTTCTTTGAGTGGTTTTCTACACGCTTGTTATGAGTGCACTTACTAGTTTTATTGACTTGCTTGTTTGCTGAGAGAATGATTGAATCATTAGTTCTTGTTGTGTTAATGGGCCGGACACTTTTATACAATAAATCCCCTTTGACTGAGAAAGCTGTGCTTCTGGCACACCCTTACAATTGTTCAGCGCCTGTTTTGTATTGTATTTATTTAATTCTAAGGCTCCCACCTGTATAAAGAGTGTCATTGTTGTGGCTCATTACATACATTCAGAACAGATTATAAGAATAGAGAAGATTAGCCAAAATAATTTGGGATCTTTCCTGTTGCGAGTATGACTAGTAGGAACTTGTGTCATGGTTTTTTTTAACATTTCTATTGCTGGTCGGTGTTGTTAAGGTTTGTCGTGCTGTGTTCTGAGCTGTCTCATCTTTGGATCTATTTGTCTCGTGTTCCTGGTGATTTTGATTCCTGATTTTGTTGTAAGTTTTGCCTGCTGCTTTGAAAGCACTTTTTGTTGGTTTGTATTTTACTTTTGATTAATAAATCACCTCTAAACTGCATTTGGGTCCAAGCATTGCTTTTCCTGACAAATATCTGACACCTTGAAGTGAAAAAGGTTGAGAACCCCTGCTCTGGTGGCCATGGGAACTACTATTAGACCAAAGGAGGAAGTCAGCTAACATGCTAAACTATGATTATGAAAACGGGAAATTTTTGGGATACAAATAATACAATATTTACTGATATCCCAAAGTCTGCCACGGAACGATGGTGATTCGATTGAATTTGAATTTTGAATTTGAACGTTGGGTGGCAGTAGCTCAGTCCATGGGGAGTCGTGTTGGGAACCGGAGGGTCGTCGGTTCAAGTCCCTGTAAGGACCAAAGTACGGAGTGTAGCTGGAGAGATGCCACTTCACCTCCTGGGCACTGCCTGGTGTCCTTGAGCAAGGCACCCCCCAACCGCTCAGAGCGCTGGTCTAGCTGGCAGCCCTTTCACTCTGACATCTGTCCATTTGTGCATGATTAGGTCCTGAGCATGTTTGATTACTAAAAAACTTGTAACTTGTAAATTGTAATTTCCCCATTGGAGATCAATAAAGAGTATAAATTATTATAAATTCAGGGTCCTGCGACCAAAATCAGACAATGGCATAAGCCCATTTTTACACAATCAGTTACATTTATATCAACTCACTAAATGCAACTAAAATATGATTTGACAAATTTATTACTATGCTTTTCCAGACATTTTAATTAAAAACAAACTACTCATTGTAATGAAAAGAATACATATAAAGTGGCAATTTCAAAATAAAGGCAAATCTTAAAAATGCCAATATGTACAGTTAGGATATTTTTACTTTGTATCGATAATACTGGACTGTTGGATTGAACTGATATATATTGATCCAGATCAATGTATCGTTACACTCTTAGTGAATACAACCTACTAAACATCCAAATGTTAAAATTGTCATTTTAAGCAAAGTACAGCCTTAGAGAGCTGCTAGCATGACATGATTTAATAAGTATCAGATGCATAATAACATGTGAAGTCATTTGAAATGATAAAACCACTTCAGTTTCTTTAATGGACAGTTTTGAATGCAATCAGAAGGGGGCAGCACACTGACTTTCCTTCCCACTTGGTGATGTGTGTGTCTCCACTTGGACAGCAAAGAAAATGTAGAATGACATCTTTTAAAAGCTACCCTGTTGGAATGATTTCATAGAAATAAATATGCAGCAGATCCCGTGGGAGATAGTCTGCTCTCTGGAAATGGGAGTGGGCAGCTGCTTGCAATTGAGACCAAAGAGCTCAGTGCCAGGAATGTCCCCAGTGCCTCAAAAACAGAACAGAAAACACAACACAACATTAAAAGAACCAGAGCATGGGGTCGGGAGGCTTTGGTTCTCTCATCTACTTCAACACCAATTTTTTTTTTCTTCTGTTGGGTGGGGAAATGTGGACTGGTGGACTGTAATGGAGAGGGGATGGATGGGCGGGACGGTACAGAATATCTGTCACGATACTTAATGACAAGCATGAAGAAAAACAGGGCAACGATCAAATTATATGTAGAAAGTTTTGAAGGGATTTATACGTTAAGCAGTTTGCAGTACCGAGCCCCAGGGGCACCGTGTGGGGAAAAGTTAGGACAATGGGCCAAGGGCCCGTGACTGACAGGAGCCCCGAAAAATAGGTTAAAACTAATATAAAATTATTAACTACTACTAACTACTAATTACTAACCCAATTGGATTTTTTTTTGTCATGGGGCCCAAAATTCCTGGCGGTGCCCCTGCAGAGCCCCAAAAGTGTCACAAATTAGCATGCTATGTCTTTGTGGCGTATATGTCTGAGCCTGTCTCCAGCGCCTCCACCTGCAGGTTGTCAGCTGTGTGTGTCTGCCTGGTGTACTCTCAGACAGCTGATTTAACTCACCGGTCCTCAGCAATATAGTTTCAGGTGTCACGTAGCGCTCCACAAGCAGAAAAGAAGAGGAGCTTAAAACGCAACTTGCTGGTTCAAAGTTAGGACTAACAAGTTAATTAGCGGTTAAGAAATAGATTGTATAGCCTGTTTACATATTTATCATGCAAAAGACGTTTTTTGAAAACTTTATGCAAAAAAACAAATGCAGTGTCTGTCGCCGAATCACAAAAAAAAATGTGCAAATTATCGTGATTTTGATTTTAGGTCATAACGTGCAGCCCTACTTTAACATGCCAAATAAGGGTTTTTCGGAATAACATGGCATGCCTAGCTAAGACAAACCAAGAACAAACAACCCAAGATTCAAAGGGTAAAAAGGGGCAAATCATAATGATTGCATTCTTTTTTAAAGCTCCAGGAATTATTGTATACTTTGATTTTTTTTTTAAACAACCTGAACTCTCAAATGCATTGATTTTATGTCAATTAATGAACCCTTTGACTTTGATCAAATGTCAAAAGGATATATACATATTGATAATTCTTCTTACGTGACATTTGTCACCTCTGGGACTCCGTATACAGCATTCAACCAATGATTACCTTTGCTCACTACACATCTGTCTATATTATCATCACTCCTGAGGCTATTATTTTGACATATCTGCAACAATTTGTCAAGCTGCTGATGGGTTTATGGCTGTCTGAGCTAATGGTTGAACTGGAGGATATCCCCTCCTTGTATACAGGTGGGGCATGTCAGAGCAGCCCCTGATATCATGAGCCTGTTACTATGGGAACAAAGTTTCTAGAGGAGACAAACGGATCAGGGCTGTGTAATTTGTCTGTCAGCTGCATGTTAAACCTCACAGCTACGGTGTCACTGACGGTGAAACTAAAATGTGCTTTAAGTGAATAATGCAGTGCAATAAATGTAGTCTGGTAAAAGACAAAAAAACAAAAAACAAAACATATCGTCGGTACTGAGTTGATAGGTGAACTTGGAGCAGGGTGAACACGTCACTGCAGATCCAACATGGAATCTTGTTCTGATTAATTTTTTTTTTTTTTTTTTTTTAAGCAATGCCAACCATCCCATCTGTTTCTGGAAAGAGGAAGCACTTGCTTTCATCTTCCTGAAAGGACCAGTTCAGATTGTTCCTGCATTTGTGAGGCTCTACTGTGGAAGTAGTTTTTTGCATTTCGTGAGATTTTGGAGCAAACTGTATTAAGTTACATGAGCTATCCTAAAGTGCTCGACAAGACAGCTGGCATTGCGCTCCACTTTTTATTTCTAACTGTAATGCTGCTATGACTTCAGGCTCCTGAGGAGTTTGGCAGCGCTGGACTTACTACTATGTTAGAGAACATCCAACCCAACGCTGCCACCACCTGATGAAGCAATTACCAATAATGACTGTGACGTTTGACTATTTGTTTTTAAATGATTATTGCCTCATTCTGGAGCACGCAGCTGGTGTTTTTATTTATTTCTTTACTGCTTAGCTTAACTAAAAGCTCTTAAGAGTGTTGGCATGATAAAAGCCAGCCTCCCTGACTGTAGCAGGATGACAGAGAGGAAAGGGCAACTCGCTCTCTAATAGTCTCTTGAGGCTCCAGCGCTTCTCTTTCAATCACTCTTTTATCATGACAGCTGATACTACCTAAGTCTTGATGTTGGAGAGGAGCGAGCACTCGGCTTCGGCTCCCTTACTGTTTGACAGAGGACAAACAGCATTCACTATAAAGTGGGGTGTCACACTGGAAAATGAGTCCAGACAGGACGGGGATTAGGCCACTCACTCTCCGCTGTTAGTGCTAATATCTCAAAGTGCATGAGGACATCATGCAGGAAATCCTGCTCATCCAAAGTGATAAGAACAAGCACCGTCATCCTCCGAAAAACACTCCTGTTGTCCTCTCGGGTCAAAAGGGACAAAGATTTGACATCTTTGTCCCTTTTTCAGACTTTGTTTTTTAGTTTTCACTAACACCACCTTACTCCCACTAGTTTTACTACTTTTTGGAATTCATAGTCAATAACCCTTATTTATATAGAATTATACCTAATATTTGAGATAAAAAAACAGAAATTATGAATTATTTTGACTAATAGTTAAGATTAGAGGAACGTTTAGATGAGTATAGTCAGGAACGAAAGTGATCAATTGTATGGAATCCAATCCATTTTTGTGGTAATTTGGATAAAAAGAAACCCATATTTCAGATATAGACATTTTTAAAGGGGTCAAATTTAACCCGAGGACAACAGGAGGGTTAACCACACACACCTAACGAAGGTAAAACCGTTTAACAGATGTTTTAAAACCGCGGATGTCCTCTGGTTCAGATATACAGGTATTTCCTGCCACCCCTAAGGGGAACTATTTTATGAAACACTCCTGTGGGTGGGATAAGAGGGTAGGAACAAACAACCTATATCGTTGTTTGGTTTGCTGACTGTGTGCTATAAACAGAAGATGCACGGAACATTTTGATGATATTCTGTGCAAGTTGGGAACTGATGGTAGCAATGTATACATGTTATGGTTTTCTTTTTCTCTGTCTTCTCTGTCTAATGTTGTTTTGAAATGCCATGTGATGTGATTTCTGCTGCAACATAATTTCTCCATGGGGACAATAAACATGAACGAATAAAGCAGGAGTGGTTTCTGTGAGCCAATATATCTAAGAATGCAGTAACATCACTAAATATCCATGCAGAAAGACTATTGGTCAGTAGTGACATTTTTTTGAAATCACAATAATAAGAATTTTTCATAACCTTGGCTTCCATCTTCATCTTCTTCTTCTTCTTCTTGATTTTTTTTGTACAGATTAATCCTCACTTTAAATTGAACCACAGCTATTCATATACTTTCATATACTTTCTATTCATATACAGTTTAACGTGGACGGACAGTGATCGGGCAGAATGTGAGAAGGAATGCACCTGTTTACTGATATCCTTTGCTGCATACCATTTTTTTTTCTCATAAAATGTGGTCATAAATGCTTGCAGTCTGACATGGTGTTAGGGTTGTACACAATTATTTATTTTCCTAAGGGGTTATAAAATGGCACCTAATTGAAAAAATATGTCACTCTGTCTCTGGTCCAAGACTATGATGTTTTTCTAGCTAATTATAATAAAATACCACAAATGGCTGAGGGCCACTGCCGCTAAAAGCAAAACAATTTCCAGCATCAGACATAAATGTTTTCTTTTGGTTATTAACAATGGAAATTGCTGCTTGGCAGCCTCTGTGACTGCAATCAAGTCTGCTAATTGTCGGGCACTTTATCCGCAGTTGAGCTCACAGTGAACGCACTGAGGCAAGGCTGGATTCTCTTCACGAAACATGCCATTACTTTGCACAGTTTGTGCTGTGTGGACAGAGGAAGCTTTTCTTAGAACACAGCTCTCGTCATTACTCGACATTAACAGGGTAAATGACACTTTGACTGATGCTCGTAATTTAGAAGGTTGAGCAGAAACATTTGCTTCTGCTCTTGGAATGGATGCCTAATGAAAAGCAGGCAACATCAATGACATCTTGGTCTCCTTTCATCTGTGTGGTTCCCACATGTATACATTGTCAAGCATTGACTGGGAGCTGAGGATTAAAAAAAAAAAAAAAATGGCATTGTCTCCTGCTGGAGTGGTCTCATTGTCAGATCAATGAGTTCTTAATTATACCACACACTACAAAGTATCAAAAGTAGACTGTATTGATCCCTGGGTGGGGCATACATATGCTGCAGAAGCTCAGAGACAGGCTAAGAGGTAAGGTAACACAACATATTCTCACTCCCATTGTGTTAAAAAAGGAAAGCTTTATCAAGTGCCTTGCTTTGTTATTGATGCAGAAAGTCTCCTTTAACGTCATATTTAGATGGGCTTAGTCGGGACTTGTGGTGTAATTTTTGATGCTCTTGGGACTCGCATCTAGCCCTTTGGCGTCATATTTAGATGCACTTGGTTGGGACTCTTGTTGTCACTTTTTGACGCTCAGGACTCTGGGTCGGGCCTTGCGTTTAATTGACATGTGGCACAAGAACGAGACAGTTACGGAAAAAAGAGTGTGGGTGGGGTTACATAGTGTTTCTGTGACACACGGGGGACAAGTACAGGATATGAACCCCAGCCGCCTGGGCAAATGTCCTGTGTCGTTGGCCCATACACCATCAACAACGTGGGGGTGGCCTCTAGCTCACCCAGTAGGAGTGTTGGCCCCATGTTGGCTGAGTCCTGCAGCGGCCCGGGTTCGAGTCTGACCCGTGGCCCTTTGCTGCGTGTCATCCCCCCCATCTCTCCCCCCCTTTCATGTCTATCCACTGTCACTTGATAATAAAGGGAAAAGCCCCCAAAAAACATCCTTACCCCGATTTTTTGGTCTTTTATATTACTCGCTATTGTTGTTGTTCTTTATACTACATCATCTTACGGTGCCGAGGTCAAGCTGCTGCTATGCCCGGTGTGTTCCTTAGAGATGCTAAAGGCTGATTTTTGCATCGGTATCTGAAACTGAGAGCCGCTGGACAAGCATCAGTATTTTACGAGTGGGAGTGAGAATGGGTTGAATAAGAGATAAGGAAAGAAAAAAGTGTGTTTGTTCAAGCAGCAATTCATCCATTGACCATACACTGAGTTTGCAGGACATTAAAAATGTGTGGAATAATTACATCTGGCATGAGCAGATAGTTTATAAATACATCTGATTTCATATACATCTTTAGTCACCTAAGACCAATGTTGACGCCAAAAACGAAAGTTACTGTTGCACTAGTCTGGACATCTTGCACCTAGTTTTGTGTAGATTTGGACTTGGTGGAGCGGCCTGGTGAATGTGACGGGCGTAGATATACACCGGGACTCTTTCTGTGGATCTACTGATCACCGTGGATTACTTTTTTTGTTTCATTGGATTACGGTGGTGTTTGGAGAGCCATCTCAACGGACTGTAGGAGGAACACTGATTGTTCACTGTTAGGCTACATTTAAAATAAATTTAAGTGGCATTCCGCAACCGTCTGTCTATTGATCCAAGACAATGTGCTGCAATTGGATTTCATAGGGGCGAATTGTTACATAAATTGTTACAATGTAATTTAAAATCTGCTTTTAACCCTTGTGTTGTCTTCCCGTTAACCATGAACTTGCCCTTCCAGGTCAAAATAAAAAAAAAAATTGTGCATTTCCAATGTTTTTGTCGCTTTTTCTGATGAATTTGTCACTTTTTCAATGCTTTTGGTGCTTTTTTTTAAACCTGAGCTGGTTTAATAATAGATTTTACACTTATTCTTCATGTGTTTTGTTAAACACATGCAACCTAAACTTAGGTGCTCATTGGTCTGGTAGATACTGTATGTTTTAACACTTTTAACTCCATTTTATATTCTGCACCTACAAAGTCTTTTTGTATGGTTTTCTCTCAATTTATACAGCTTATTTTTTTTTTACTTTTCTGCAGTCTTCTGGATCATCAAATTTTCCTTTACATCGAGTTTTACTGGAGTATATTAATATGCAGAGAGCGAGTGGTCAGTCCATATGTTTCTCTCACTTTGGTTTTCATGTTTGAACCGTCAGCGCTTGCTCATAATTGTTTTTTGCCGAGCGTAATGATTGATGACTGATTGAGTAGCTTCTCTCTCTCCATCTGTGTGTGTGTGTGTGTGTGTGTGTGTGTGTGGGTGTTTGTTTGGGAAGCGGGCAGCAGAGCCTGGGACGTTGCTAAGAGAAGAAATTGTTAAGAAAACAGTTCTTTGGTAAGTGTGACCTCACATGTGCAACTAAACAGTGTTTTGGGTAGGCTAATTTCCCCATTTTGATGGTCTCTGCCAAAGCTGAGCTCAAGAATGTTGCTTTTCAAATGGTTAGCATTTCTTGGCTGTTACATACAAGAGCTGAATTAACAATATGTGAAATTTTAAATAAATATCCCACATGTAGCCAATCACGCTTGTCAGCACCCCTCAAAGCTGTAATGCTCCCCAGAGTCTGATGTTTGTCTAAACCCAAAGCTTTGCAGCCCACAGTTGCCCCGGCCAGGAGGTCATCATAAGACCATTACATTTCTCCAGAGGCTCAACAACTGCTTCTTCCAGTATATGGGTTTCAAAAGTTTGGGCACCCCAGGTTAAAAATGTATATTAATGTGCATAAACAAGCCAAGAAAAGATGGAAAAATCTCCAAAAGGCATCAAATAACAGATTAGACATTTGTATAATATGCCATCATTTACACTTTCAAAATAAGAGAAAACAAAAAAATGGCGGCTGCAAACGTTTGGGCACCCGGCACAGTTAATAATACCTTGTACCCCCCCCCGTTGAAAAGGTGAGACCTGACATGTGTCATGGATTGTTCTCAATTATCGTATTTTCTTGGCTTCTTTGTGCACATTAATACAAATCTTTACCTGGGGTGCCCAGACTTTTGTACCCCACTGTAGGTGTCCCTAGTCTTAAGTATGTCCATTCCATCTCTTATCATTTAACCCTCATGTTGTCCTCGAGTCAAATTGACCAGTAACTACCCAATTGTAATTACCCAAAATAACATGACTGATTCCACACAACGCTCTTTGGCAAGTACAAATATCTACTTTCATTAATTTGAGGGCATCTTCTTCACTTTTATTGGATTAAAAAAAAAACAATGGCGGATGTAAGTCGAACAAATTAGAGTTGGAGCGGCGCAATAATCATTTAAATGGAAGTATTTTTGGTGTTTGCTGTACATTTGTTATCACTGTTGATGTGTTACATGAACGTAACGCTAAAAGCTTTAATGCTGGTACAAATTGTTATTAATAATTAAGTAGATACACCCTAAGCTAATATTAAGCTAACTGAATCTATCGTTTAACATTTCAATCAGGAGGGACATGTAGATGCAGATGTAGGACATATACAAATAAGGTTTATTGTACAGCTCAACAAAAAATTTACAAAGTCTTTGGCAATTAGACTCCATCGCTATATGAATATTCCGTATATATCTATATAAGGGTAGGGAACCATCAGACTCCCCCGATGTAATCTAGACACCGGTGGTGGTGACAAAAGAGCCCAAAGACCAGACCGAAGGAGGCTCCGGACCAGTCAGCAAATTATTATTATTCTAATCACGATACAACATTATATCAGATACATATATCTGTAAGATACGCCAAAATACCATTTTGGTTTGTTTCAATTCAGGGGCCTGAGACCAACACGAGACGATACATAAGTCCATTTAACACAACCATTAACATTTACTCTATATCGACTTCCAAAAAGCACATAAATATATGACATATGTATTACTCTTCCAGCCATTTAAATGAAAAACAAACTACTTTGGGTGAAAAGAATGAATATAAAATGGAAATTTCAAAATAAGGGGGCAATTTAAAGATACATACATTGATGATATTGGATCGTTGATCATTGAATGGATACACTGTTCTAGATCGATGTAACACTACACCCTGAGTAAATGCATACATACAAGGAAATACATATAAGAGTGTGTGTCTTTTCATTTAAGCATTATCCATCCATCCATCTTCATCCGCGTATCCGGTATCGGGTCGCAGGGCAGCAGCTCCAGTAGGGGACCCCAAACTTCCCTTTCCCGAGCCACATTAAACCAGCTCCGACTGGGGGATCCCAAGGCGTTCCCAGGTCAGGTTGGAGATATAATCCCTCCACCTAGTCCTGGGTCTTCCCCGAGGCCTCCTCCCAGCTGGACGTGCCTGGACCACCTCCCTAGGGAGGCGCCCAGGAGACATCCTCACCAGATGCCCGAACCACCTCAACTGGCTCCTTTCGACGTGAAGGAGCAGCGGCTCTACTCCGAGCTCCTCTTGGATGACTGAGCTTCTCACCCGATCTCTAAGGGAGACGCCAGCCCCCCTCCTGAGGAAAACCATTTCGGCCGCTTGTACCCTGGCATTACGGCATTATAATCTTTCAAAAGTGTTCTTGCAGGGATCTCATGACTTGTAGATGAAACATAAGCATTTGGTTCCTCATCTGATTAGAATGTTAAATATTGGTCTGTTTTGTTGTGTTGCTATGATGTCAGTTTATATATAACGTTTTGTTTCCGTGCCGCCGGAATTCTGCCGGATGTCCCTCATTTCAGCTGGAAGTTCGTCACTTTCCACTTTCTTTGTGTTGGCATTCATAACTCCGATGGATTTATGAGGACTATGGTAAAATCCTGACAGCTAGCTAGACTATGTGTCCAGACCCTCCTCCGTGGCGCTGTGGAGGAAGACTTTGATGTTCATAGTAGACAATACACAACAGTCTGTGTATTCAGTGGCCTAACGAGGTAGTAGCTTCTAATCTTGTTGCTGCAGGAAGACACATTACACTTCTCTTCATCACAGAGATGTAAGGTTTGCCTTTGCATTCTTGTCTACTTGGGTGCAGATTAGGGGATGATCCTTAGAGTTAACTGGTGTAGTAGTTAACCAGTATAATAATATATGAATATAGTAATGGTCTAACAAACCTTCAGAGTGTGTAGGTGCAACCTGATAGCTGTGAGAGGCTTTAAGCTGAAGCATAGGCCTCAACGTGCTGCTGCTAGTTTGCAATCGGTTACTTACGCCTACTATTTAACTGATATTCATAAGCCTCAGGATAAAAAGACTCAGGCTACATTTACATTGCCACATTATGGTTTAAACTCCCAACGCGAGTTCAGAGACTGCTGTGTTTTTGTTTTTGTGGAAACATGGCTGAACAACAGTGTACCGGACTCCGCTATCTAGCCACCAGGCCTGCTAGCCTTCCGAGCAGATAGCAGATGCTCTGTTGGGTAAGAATCGCGCGAGGTCTGTGTTAACATGGACTGGTGCAGAAATGGGCTGTTTGTATCAAACTAACTGGTGGAGTTTGTGACCATTCTACAATCCACGCAAATTCACAACTGAGTTTATACTCATATTTACATCTCACCAAGCGCTAATGCTACCATTGCTTTAGCTGAACTTTACGGAGCCTATAATGTGTATGCACTAAATGTAGCCTGTTTGGTCGTAGTCGTGTATTGTATTCTAAATGTGTACCACCACTTGAGCCACAGTGAAACGTTGTTTCGTGGTTAAAATGACAATAAAACACACTTGACTTGACATGACTGCCTCTCTGTAACCATTTTCACTGTCTGTGTTTGTAACCAGTGTGGCTTGGGAATGGTCTAGTTGGGAAGCGAAGCAAGTGCATTCTGGGACTTGATGTCTTTCATCCACATGAGCCAAAAATACTTTAACGACTTTTCTCGGCCTAGAAGGCACCAACTTCGATACTCAAAATAATTTAATTAATAATTTAATACATATTCATCTTTTCAGCAGTGAAATATCCCTTTAAGTAAAAAACAAAACAAAAAAACTTGCAGTTTACTTCTAAAAACAGTTTCAAAAAGTACTCAAACCGTGTTCTGTCTAGGATTATTTTCGGGTGGTCAGTCTTAAATAATAAGTGAAAACTTTTTCTTCAAGACACTAAGTAGTTTTTTTTGGTATACTAACTTAATTTAAAGATACTAAGTTAATATTTGAAGATATTAACTCATCATTTCAATAAAGGTCTCATTATAATGTCATAGTGTTGAAATGAAACCTACGCCCCTGCGTACACTTGTCTCAAGGTAAAAAATGAACTTCCATACTCATCTCAACTGTGTACCTCATGTAGCAAGGTATTACTAATTAATTTCACTTAACAAACAACTAAATAGACTAGACAGTTTGATTGCAGAATGATGATATGTGAAACAGTGGTCTTCAGAAAAACACCACTGGCATGACCAAAGCACTAAAACATGCAGGCTTTGCCTGTTAAAAATACTGTCAGCCTGTAGCTCAACATATCAGCCAAGCTGCAGCATAGTGGATGCACAGAGAACTTCATGTCATCGTCTGTGGTCCACAGTCCCTCCCAGGAAAGCAAACATGGTGACGGTGCAGTGACAGTGATGGAGCAATTGTTGAAAGCTCAGGGCGAGTCACTGGTTTTGAGGTGACTGCAGAGACAAAGCCCTTGACTTAACAGACACACCCTAACTGTGTAAGCTACAGCAGAAGCATGTGTTTTAGCATGAAAAAAGTCATTTCCTTGACCTAGTGATGTTAAAATGTAAATAAATGTGAAAATAAATGATGGGTGAACAAATAAACCTGCTTTATCATGCAGATTCTGGCCCTGTTCACACGTGCATTATTATCTCTGGATGTTTCCTCTCCTCTCTGAATAATGTGTGTATGAAGACACGTCCGCCTCCGTGGTTTTAGAGTCATGTAAAGGACATTGATTACATTGCATAGAGAGCTGATGTTGCATAGTTTCCTCTGATGATAAGATAAAGACGTCATGTTTTAACTCTTGTGTTGTCTTCCCGTCAACCATAAAAAACAGCAACGTTTTGGTCACTTTTTCGATATTTTTGTCACTTTTTCAATGTTGTGGATGCTTTTTTTGATGTTTTTGCCAAAGTTTTTTAAATATTTTTATTGTTGACATTTTCAGTGTTTGTTTCAATGGCCCATTTTTGTGCCAATTTGACCCACAGACTACATGCGGGTTAAAAAAGCAGCTGCTGATGAGGGTTGGCGTAAATAATGAATTGCGATTAAGTTTTAGGTCATTTTATGGTTGCAATCTGCCACAAAACAAAGAAGAAGAAGCTTTAGTTAACTTCCACCCAGTATTTCCACTCTGTTTGCACACATGGCAGATGTCAACAAAGACAGATGGAAGTGTGCGGAGGAGGAGACGAGAGACTTTCTGAATTTAATTTATCAGGAACTCGAGAAGGAAATGGCCGACAAAGGTTAAGACAAGCCGTGGGACGTCCTCCGGAGTAAATGGAAGGCGCCCAAACAGCGAGACATGTCTCAAAAAAGAGTCTCGCAGCGGTGCCGGAGGGAAAATAAAAGGCAAGTTGCATCTGCATCGTCATAGCGATGTGTTGATAGCAACGTTGTTTTCTAATTATAGCTTGATGTGTCTATCAGCTGTGTCCAATACTGATCATGTGTTAGTAGATGGCGCGATCCATTTTGTCTAGAAAAACTTTGTTCCCAAAAGTTTGCTTGAATGTTGTGCGATTCAGTGTGAAAATGAATGGAGACACCTTAAATCAATTCGATATACCAATTTGATCGCAAAACAGCATCTGACGTCATTACGTACAGGTTTTCATTTGCTTTAAAGCAGTTTGAACATACGTTCACCAGCTTTATTCGCTTTGCTACAGTAGAGTTGAGACTACCGCATGAGAGGATCTACCACTCAGTGGGAGAGGCCGATGTGTTGCTGTTCAATGCTGCTGATTCGACTGATGAACAGCCCCCACGTTGGATTGGTCCAATCTCCAACACTATACGACAACAAAACCAGACTGTTCCTTCAGTAGACCAAACCTACTCGCTGGTGTTTTCATCTCTAGTGTTAAATCACTCTCTATGAGAGAGCATATCATCTGTTTGTGTGACCCCAATTTGGCCCTCCTGCTGTGGAGGTATAGGTTATCTCTAATATCTCAGTGGGAGATGCAGGGGAGTGGACTGGTGTGCAGTTATTTGGCGACATTATCAGTGTGCGTCAACAGACAGAACTCTGTTAGTGCACATGGAGCTCTTTGGGATTTACTCTTCAGAGTGAGATGCTCAGTGCTCAGTGTTCTTTTGCTGATGCTCTGTGCTGCTGTAGTCAAATACCAATAAATACCTAAAGTTATAAATACCCAATGATTATTATTATAATAATATAAAATAAGTTTTGAATGTTAGAAGTGAACCTTTGATCCTGAAAGGGTGCAGATGTTCCCTCATTGTATGTGTTAGTATGCTGTGTGTGTGTGTTTCTGATGTTTTATTGTAAATCTAAAGATTATGTGATGTTTTATATCATATATGAAGGAATATGAATTGACTTAAATGCATTTATTAACAG
The DNA here is from genome assembly GCA_013375575.1 of Percina caprodes. Lineage (NCBI taxonomy): Eukaryota > Metazoa > Chordata > Actinopteri > Perciformes > Percidae > Percina > Percina caprodes. The sequence continues at coordinate 3,838,021 of JABXJD010000022.1, read as the reverse complement.
TTGTGTCTGGCAGTGTTGGCAGTGTTAATGAACTTGGTATATCTTGGTCTATATCACTCTATAATCTATTGTCTGTATAATAAACAATATTAATGAAATAAAAGGTGTTCTACGTTGTCTCAGCTACAGCTGAGACAACGTAGAACAAGTTACGTTATACGACTGTATTGGGGCTATCAGCTAGTAGCTAACGTTAGATCCTACCTCCTTTAATGAGTCACACAGACGCACGCACACAAACGCACACAAACACACACACACACACACACACACACACAGAGAAAGCTGAACTCTAAAGATCTCGTGCCAACTTGTCCTATGTTCTACAGACACAGTTAGTCATCTGGTCCTGATTAGCTTCTAGCTCTGCTAAGTCATGTAAAATCACTGTCTGTGCTCTCCGGTCTGCTGCATATACAGGAGGATAGAGTATAAACATGACCCCATTCTGAATTGATGCTCCCTCTGTGGTTTAATCAGTAGTGTTTTGAGAAGTTGTCATACACTAACTGAAATTCATATCTCATTCAACTATTCGTCCACGACTACTGCTGATAGAGATCACCAGTACCAGTCTGTCCCAAGAGCACACTTTTAGTTTCAAGTTTTAAAGCTATTGTGCGTCGTTTTTGTCGCCCCCCCATGGGGAATTCTAAGCAATGGCCACAACTTTGTTGACATATCCACATGAAGCAAGTCTTCGGTGATTGTGCGCCACCCCCACCACCTCCTCCAGGCAGTTGCTTGTAGCATTTAACCCTTCAAATCAGGATTTAAACATGATGGACTCTTCAGAAGAGGTAAGTGTCTTGTAATTGTTACGTCCTCTTCGTCTCCAAAGCTGAACGCTGCTGTTGTCCTTTCTCAGCAGTGACGTGAAACAAAAATAAGAAAGAAACTACACCCTTTGGTAAACACAGCCATAGTGAGAAATGCAGAGAGTTTTTTTGAGGTGATATAATTATAATTTATCATGTCTCCTTTAAGGCCGTGACACACCAACCCGATAATCGGCCGTCGGACAGTCTGGCAAGGTCGGAGACTCCAGTCCGTACGGTCCGTGCCGTCTGAGAGCCCGGAGGCCTTCATTTTGGCCGACCTGACATGCTCGGTTGGAAGGCGGGCTCTGCCGGCAGTCAGACTCAAATGACCAATCTGATTAGTGCAGTGCTAACCCGGAAATGACGAGCGGTATGAGCTCTGTGACTACAGTCTCTCAAAATCTGACGGAAATCTTTTAAACTGACCTTTGCCGATCTGAAATGAAGACAGATTCAGCAGCTGCTCGGCATATTTCTCCTTAAAATGTTTTCAGAAACACATTTCAGTGTATTATTTTAGTAAAATATGAGCTTGTATTCTGGAAAAGCTGCCATGACTGTCTGGTTTTGTCCAATCAGCTGCCGTCGGCAGCCGGCATCGCCTTCGGTGTGTTCTGAGGCACTTTTTTTGGCCAACTCAAGGAGGCGATCAGTCCGACTGCCTTTTCTGCCATCGGTCAGCCTTCGGCTTGGTGGGTCAGGGCCATTAAAAGCAGTACTACACAAGTTCAAATATTACTTTCCTACAAAAGCCTTCAGAGAGTACTGATACTGTAAACCAGGAGTCATCTGTAAAATCCAAATCTCTGTGACCTCCTGAAGAGAAAACCACCACATCAGCACATCTGTCAGAACTGGCCAACAATGGAGCCAAGAAAAAAAAAAAAGACTCATCAAGTGTTTGACTGGTGAAAGAACAACATTTATCCAGGTTGTGCCATTTCAAAAGCTCACTGTTGACATCACTTTGCTCTCCTCAGTCGATCTCATTAACGATTAACTTGTGAAAAATGCTCTAGGGCCCCGGAACTTTCCAAAGCAAAGATAATTAAGGATGTTTACCTATCAAACATACAGTTTTCATTCTTGTCGAGTAAATATGTTCTCTTTTGAGGGTATCACATATTTGTGTTGTAGAGCTTTATACAGTGCACGCGTGGCAGTCAACGGGCTGCCTTATCACGTGAACAGCTGCGGAAAACTACAGCACACCGACCAATCCTGACCTGTGTGGAGGAGTTGCCACTGTAGATGGCAGTCACATTGGAATGAAGAATGATAGCACGAGTGTGGAAAAGAGAAGTGCCAGAGACATTATTTAACAAATAATTCATCATCCTTAATGCAGCTTTAGTGTGTTTTTTTGCCTGGTTGACAAATGGCCAGACAGCAGGCTTAAGGTCAAGCATTTAGCTGTTTTTTTTTTTTATACTTCTCCAACATCACACTTGCTTTGTCTTGAAGGAAAATGCCGATTTCACATAGAGAACTGCAGAGGTGAATACATTTGTATGAAGCCTTATGTGGCTATGCCCAAAAGCACCACCCCTCCCCTCTCAAAAGCACAAACCCATGTTCATGTTTGTCTGTGATTTAACTGTCACATTGAGCTAAACTGTGTTTCGGTGTTGAAAACAATGACAATTAATATCTATTCCGTTCTATGTTCATGGAGTTTTTGTGTGTGAAATATGTTTCTGAGAATTTCAAGATTGGTTTGTTTTTTAATGGAGAGCATTTAATCCCAATACCTGTTTAGTGGTGGAATAGAGGCAAATGCATATGACGTTATTGTTGGGTCTTCCTAAATTATAGTGTGTTCTAGACCTACTCTATCTGTAAAGTGTCCTGAAATAACTCCTATTGTGATTCGACACTATGACCTAATGAAAACTGAGTTGAATTGAATTGCCAATTAACCCTTGCTTATTAGCAGCTGAGGCGGATGGCAACGTCATTTCTTTTGCAGATCATTGTACAAACTTAGTCGGATCTGTTTACCACTCAGTAGCTCCACTGGTTGAGGTTCAGGGCCTGGCACAAGGGCGGTAATGAGTGAGGGAAGCGCTGCTCTGACTGAATTGCCCACCTTGCACTTGAATCACACACGAACACAATCTTTTTTCCGAGCTGCAGTTTATAAACATTGTTGCACTTTGGCATTTATCAAACGTACATAGTTGTATTTCACTCTTAAGCGTGATTTATGCTTCTGCGTTAAATCTATGCTGTGGTTATGTACTAGGTACGTGGGGACGCTGTAGCCTGACATGTAATTAAGCTTGGCTTGGTAGCGTTGCATTTCCCCTGACACATTTCCTGGTTCTCCTTCTCCATAAACATGAAATCAAGGAGAGGGTTAACTTTTCCTACTACAGATTTCCCACCGTGGTCAGAAAGCAAAGGGGAGACACTTTGTTTCTCCCACAATAACTTTAGAGTGCCACATGCTCCGAAGCTATTGCCTTTACTTACTTGCTCTACCACAGACTCCCACACACACACACACACACACACACACACACACACACACACACACACACACACATGCTGGCCCTACAAGAGATCAACGCACACACCAACGTACAAGTATAAACTTCAGGCCACTCACACTCTGAGTGGAGCCCTCGCACAATCATAAACCAAGCTTTACTTTTATCAGGTGCAAAGTCATAGACCACAGCTCTGGAAGTGGCTGCAAGCAAGACACAGATGGACCAAGAGATGAGGTGTCCAGCTGATGTTAGCACACCGAGCTAACCTTAATGTTATTTCCCGACATGTAACTTTGAGATGAGAGAACACACGTTTACCTGATTGCTTTCCTCACAATTCACTCTCATGGTGTAATTTTCTCTCATTTTGGGACCAGAAGGATAGTTCCGCGTCAGACTCTCATTGAAGTTGTGCACATTGACACCAACTTTCACATGATGGGGAAAACGTACCTGTTGCATAATTTGCACAGGTGGGCCTAAATTGCGTAGTGCGCTTCTTGCAGGGGGCCTATATTGGGCCCCCCAATATATATATATATATATATATTTATTATATATTATGCTAGCACATTTGTTTCAGTGTCTAATAAAGGTGTCGGAGATCTCAAAGCACACATGGACACCGAAAAACCTTATCTTATTACATTGAAAAGGTTTTACAGATATTTAGTTGAAGCTGGATTTTGAAGATGACACAGAATAGGTCATATACATTATTTCATATTTATTTATTTGAAAAGAGAGCTATTTTATTTCAGGTTGTTACAGATTTTATTTTATTACATAACTTATTTTTGTGCCATTGAGGCATAATCAAGCATGTTCATTAACCTCCGCGAAGTCTGAATTTGTGTCTCGATGCCGGCAGAGTGGTCACCCTACACCCTATTTAACAACATGCTATGACTACCTTCCTACACCTAGCTTTGTGATGGTCACGTTACTCAGTATGGACCAATAACCATGTGTCATGATCATTGTGTACATTTACAGACTGCTTAATCAGGTATATAAAATGGCCTGACTTTCTGAACAGCGGTGCGGACATGTAGGTGATTAACTGTGCTCCGGTCTTTGTGGTGTTTCATAACATATACTCCTCTGAGGGAGGTCCTGCTACTATCCACGCTGTCTTTTTAATTGATAAAGCATGTTCCAGTGTTTATTTATGATGCAGTTGTGTCTGCAGTAATGATCTCACAGACCCCTGGGGGAGAGAATGCAGGCACAATGAAAAGAGCAGGTGTGTTGGGAATCCTCCAGCACCGACTTCTTAAGAATACTTCTTACTAGCTGCTTAACCACTCCAAAGGAGCCAGGAGTGTGTACACACACAAACACACAGCAGGGATCACTTAAGTGCATTTAACACTGAAACACTACAAAGATGAATGCCCTGTTCTCATGTGACCTGTTGACATGTGACAACAGGTAGGAGTAACGAATTGTGTGTGTGTTAACACAACCTAGGGCTGGGTGATATGAAGAAAATCAAATATCACAATTTTTCTGACCATAAACCTCAATGTCGATATTGCGACGATATTGTAGGGTTTACAGTTGGAGCCATGGCTAAATGTGGTCATAATGAGATTATAGTACAATAATAAGTCTGAATATTATTGCAATGCAGCTTTTAAATCAAGGAAAAGAAAAAACTTGTCATGACAATATCAAAACTGTAGTACAATGTCAATATAATATCTATATATTACCCAGCCCACACATAACCATGCAGAAACGCTTCTCTTCTGTAATGTGGTCTGAAATGGCCCAACAGATATTCGCCTCAGGTGAACATTCAAGTAGGCCGAACAATAAATAATGAACTGTCATCGTCATCAACATGAACCCTTCCTACACCTGACCTGACTAACATACCACTGGCCGGGCTGTTTATTGGAATATGCTACAGATTACAGGTAAGGTAAAAAACATGGATGCTGTTCCAGAAACATAACATTTCCCCTAAACTATCCACCAACACTAGCTTTGTGTCACGGCACAATCATGTTCTTATTGGTCGGCAGGCTGAGGTGGATGTGGCTTACCTGCGTCGGCAGCTGCAAAGTTGACTAAAGTGGAAATTGAGGAGAAATGACACGTGGCTCTGTGTGTTATGGTTGAATCCCCCGTTTTGCCGATCAAGTTGTGTCAATGTTTTTTTGTCCATGCTGAGTGTGGCAGCTGATCGACGCTGGACCAAGGACTAACCCCTAATTTTCCGTTTTTGGTGTCAATAGGTTTCCATTAAAGTCAATATGTGTATTTTTAAAGACTGCGGAAAGGCTGCGCCATGAGGAATTTTGACAACAAAACTGTTGGCGTGTCCACAAGCCTTCTGTGATCACGCACCGAAAATGTACACACTAAAACTTTAACATCAGAGAATTAGTATGATAAAATGCTTGCTTAATCTCTGAATTCCCACTGTATCAAAACAACCACAACATCCATGTTGAAGAAGTTGCCCTCTGTTGGATCTGTTTCCTTTGCACAGAGCCCCTCTGGCGAACAGCATGTTTCGCACATGCTCTTCACACTCAACTCATCCAATAAATCTGTACAGCAATGGTAGACATCTGGAAAATCTGGCATCCTCTCTGTCCATGAAAAGCTGCGCTCCATCTTTAACTGCCCACAATACAACACAGGTGGTCTTTATTGTTCCTTTCACTCGTTAGAATTCCCACTTCTTCTTTGTTGCATGGACTTTTTCAGCCAAAACATGAACATTGTGTTAGCCGATGGGTAAATAGTAAAATTAGACCTCCTCCTAGCCTACAGTGGAAACACTATGTATGGATTTTAACACTGTAGGTTACTTAAATGATCTCAGATTAGATGGGGCTAAACTAATTCATATTCTGTGCTATGCTGTTTGCAGCCTGGTCTCACTGAATTACGTGAAATGATCACAAACTATTAACACCGCAATACCTGGTGGTGGCACGAAATGTGTGAAAATACCGTTTGGCCACCACAGAAAACAACGCCAAGGTAAAGTCAATGAGAAGCTGACGTAGCATTAGGAGCGACAACGGCAGGGGGTTGTATGAAAGCCCAAAAATCGGCATTGGGAGGTTGGCAGCGGTGGCGGATGGGTCAAACAACATGACTTTTACCCAGGAGACCGGAGATTGTGTCCCGCGTGTCACAATTTCTCAACCCAACCGTCCCATTGTTCTTTTCCTAAACCCAACCCGTTGTTCTTTTTCTGAACCCAACCCATCCGCTGTATACAGCCATCCCGTTCTTTTTTTCCTAAATGCATCCCGTTGTCCCGCCCACCCAAGCCCTTTTTCTTAACTTAAGGGGCTGTGTTCACTTCACAGAATTCTTCCGTGGACCCATCACGGAAAATTCGGCGTTTCCGTTCCGCTTGAGTTTGGGCGCCGTGTTCATTTGATAGAATTCTGTGAGATCAGGTTGGTTGTTTGATAGAGCAAAGCAAACATATCTTTATCAAGAATGGAGGATGGGAAAGAGGTTTTTCTTGTGGGAGGATAAAATTGGATGGAGCTACAACGATGAGGTAACAGAGCACACAACAGTTTTCACGGGAAATGCTTTCTACCAAAGAAATTGTCAGAGGTAATACTCATGAATAAATATATTCTTCTAAAAAAAATTAAAATGTCATTTTTTCAGCACTGTGAGCAACACAAGTTAAAGTGACCTCATTGTATTGTGGCATAAGCAGAAATTGCAGAGAGAGGTATCTCAAAACCTGGTCAAATAAAACCAAAGCTGCCTGCACAGAGCGATACTACACGAGAGAAGTCAGAAAATGTAGCCTGAAAACCAGACAAATGTACGAGCTCATGTTTCATTTGCCCCCGCCCCCCCCATCGGCAGATTTCCAGCCGACCAGGCCATGGGCAGACCAAACACAGCCATTCATCTCACATTTAAGATAATAACTTACGGGGGGCGTAGTTCCGATCAGTACAAAGCATCAGACTCAAGAAACTCAGGTGAAACTAGGCGGTGCTGATATGTGCCTAAATATTGTTTTTGACTATTTCTTGCCTCACTTTCAGACATATTAATTTAATTTTACTGCAGTGTTGTGACAAAATGAGAGCTGAGCCAGAACGCAAAACTCTCATTCTACTGGCCAATTTTCGTTCCTACCCTCACCTATGGTCATGAAGGCTGGGTCATGACCCAAAGAACGAGATCCAGGGTACAAGCGGCTGAAAGGGGTTTCCTCAGACGGGTGACTGGTGTCTCCCTTAGAGATAGGGTGAGAAGCTCAGTCATCCATGAGGCACTTGGAGTGGAGCCGCTGCTCCTTAGCTTCGAAATGAGCCATTTGAGGTGGTTCGGGCCTCTGGTAAAGGATGGGCCTTGTGTTCAAGGCACGTCCAGCTGGGAGGAGGCCTCGGGGAAGACCCAGGACTAGGTGGAGAGATTATATCTCCACCCTGGCCTGGCTCAGGATCCCGCAGTCGGAGCTGGTTAATGTGGCTCCAGAAAGGAAGGTTTGGGGTCCCCTGCTGGAACTGCTGCCCCCGCAACCCGACCCCGGATGGATGGATGGATGGATGGATGGATGGATGGATGGATGGATGGATGGATGGATGGATGGATGGATATTTTAGTGTACAGATTTGTGACCAGGCAGGGCATTTTTTTCCTGCTTGAAAAAGGATTAAACACCGCACCCAACTTTCATGTGTGGCACAGAGCTATGTCACACGTTTCATTCCTCTGATCGGTTGTAGGTCTATCATAGTGCGTCCATAAGCATTATGGTCTGCACCATTGATAACGCCCCTTGAAAATCAAAAATGTACTATGAGGTTTTAGACTAGAGCTGGGCAATGTATCAATATCATATCAATATCGTGAAACGAGACTAGATTTTGCCTAAGATTTTGGATATCTTAATATTGTAATATGACATAAGTGTTGTCTTATCCTGGTTTTAAAGGCTACATTACAGTAAAGTGATGTAATTCTCTGACCCTTTACGCACTTAGTCATGCATATTCATCACAAATCTTATTGTGTAAATATTTTTTGAAAGCACTTGAAAGCAATTGTCAATTTTACAATGTCATCTCAATTTTGATATTAAGGTATTTGGGCAAAATTATTGTGATATTTGATTTTCTTCCTTTTGCCCAGCCCTATTACCAAGAAAACAAATTAGTTTGGTGATACAAGGTTAGATAAAAAATGTTTTCTTGGTCATTTCAAAACCAACCCTCTTACAGAGGTGATAGACAAATTGCCAATGTGTTCTCATAGCTCCTAATTGTGGTTTGCAGATATATATAAAATACAAATAAAATTTGTAGCTTTATCTAATAAAGTTGTTGCATAAGACTTTTCAGGTTAAGGTAAAATTGTGTTTTCTTAAAACTCGTTCTCACCAAAATCCACAACGCAGATCTTTTTTTCATTAAACAATTGAGTAAATTATGGAAATAAAAGTCTACCCTCCATCATTTTGCTGAAAAAAAGCCCTAGTATCTTGGTTTCTGAACGGTTCAGAATAAAGTGAGAGAGAAAAAGAGAAAAAGGACAGAGTCAGCACAGGACAGTTTTATGTTTTATGGCCTCTCTGACAGACTCCCTGCTGAGGGAATAGCTTTGATAAAGAGCAGGGCCCTTTATCCAGTAAGGCTACTTACAAAGAGCTTTCTGAAGAACTGCAAATGCTTAATACACATGATATCTCTCATTTAAGAGCCGGTTGAATGACAATACCCGGGCCTCCGAACCTTCACAGAAGGAGAAAAAAACGTCTCACGGGAAGATGGAGGAATTCTTTTATTGAATCGAGTGCCTGAAAAACTGTCTGCATCACGTTGTAGTTGTCCGGAGTTGACAGAGCCCAAATGAAAACATGCAGAATGTATTATAAAATCACTTAGTTTTCATTTGAGATGCTTTTAGAGCTAAACAGACAGATGTGCATAGCAACAAGTGGCTTTCATAACACTGGATTGAGTTTTTGTGGTCACTAGGATCACAGACAAAACATTTACACACAGAGATTTTCATCTTCTGCGTGACTTCAGTGGGACCTGCCAGCACTACAGCTAATCACTATCAGGACATGGCTCTGAAATATATCGGAAGTCAAAATCTGAAATGAAACATGAAAGGAACATGTACCGTTTTTCTTCTTCGCATCTTTAGTTAATGTGCCCATGTAGGCTATAAACAAACCTGTAAAAAGGACGTAAGAAAATCACAACATTGCTTGTTTGGTTGACATGGCATTTGACAGGAACCAGCGCCAATGAGAAAGGATATGACTCAGACTCTCAACTATTATCTTTTTCATTATACAACCAAGGGATTTACCGTTTAGATTTGTACAATAATGTGTACTAGAAAATGGAAATGTTAGAACCCGCTAGCCAGGTGAGACCAGTTGGTCAGGGTCCATGGGCTTATCTCAACAGCCCTTTGGTAGTTTACCGGTGGCACTGATGTCTCACCTTGCCATTTTCAACACATTCTCACTACCGTCGCATAAAATACGGATGCATGTTCATGTGCCTTTGCTGTTGTTATTGACGTTCTTTTAGCACCATACCTACACGTTCTTTATATGAACGCGCTTGTTCACTTTGGACCCCAGTCTACCGGGTGAAAGTCCTGTGTAGTTTGACCCATCCACCACCCCAACCAGCCTGGCGTTCATACTACTTGCTACCCTTGTTGCTCTTAATACTACGTCATCTTAAAGCGCTGCTGCTGCTCAACCCGGTGCGATCCATACAGACGCAGAAGGGTGTCTGTATCTGACAGGCATGGTCCAAGAATCCGTATTCTACGAGTTGGGTGGGAGAACGCGTTGCCATTTACATGTGGGTACCCCATGTACGAGCCCAGCAGAATAGGGCGGGGTCCCCATGGTTCCATCCATCCATCCATCCATCCATCCATCCATCCATCCATCCATCCATCCATCCATCCATCCATCCATCCATCCATCTTCGTCCGCTTATCTGGTATCGGGTCGCGGGGGAAGCAGCTCCAGTAGGGGACCCCAAACTTCCCTTTCCCGAGCAACATTAACCAGCTCCAACTGGGGGATCCCGAGGCGTTCCCAGGCCAGGTTGGAGACATAATCCCTCCACCTAATCCTGGGTATTCCCCGAGGCCTCCTCCCAGCTGGACGTGCCCTAGGGAGGCGCCCAGGAGGCATCCTTACCAGATGCCCGAACCACCTCAACTGGCTCCTTTTGACGCAAAGGAGCAGCGGCTCTACTCCGAACTCCTTACAGATGACTGAGTTTCTCACCCTATCTCTAAAGGAGACGCCAGCCACCCTTCTGAGGCCGCTTGTACCCTGGATCTCATTCTTTCGGTCATGACCCATCCTTCATGACCATTGGTGAGGGTAGGAACGAAAACTGACGGGTAGATCGAGAGCTTTGCCTTCTGGCTCAGCTATCTTTTCGTAACAACGGTGACAATGGTTCCATGCTGCAAAATCTTATTAAGTATATTCTAGTCAAAATATCTGACACTTAATATAGGGACTTGTTTTTTAAGACCATTCATCTTAAATATCTTGGAAAGTGAAAGAGTCTCTAGAAAACATCTAGTTTTGAGTTGTATCTCAGACGGAACAAGCTTTGATATCTCAAAAGGTTTTTAAGCTGTTTTAAGTTATTGGTAAAAGATGGATCACCTTCAAAATCAAATCATATCTTATTGCAAGAAATCTTACCAAGTGAAATTTCAATCATTCCATTGACAGATTCTGTCACTTATTACAAGCAAAAAAAAAAACCTTGTAATCATTGTTTTGTTACTCATTTTTGAAGTGGTCTTTGTTGTCCAGTGCAGAGGTCATTGCCTTTCACAGCTGCCCAGTTGCAGCCAATATGGGCCAATGTAGTATTTTATATACTGTTTGGGCAACTGTCATGTTTTTTAAATTCATCATAACTTTTGCATGTAAAATCTTAGTCTGAAAAGTCACTTGGAACTAAAGCTTTCAGATATATATAGAGCAGTAACAAGTACAATCTTTACCTCTGAGATGTAGTGGAATTGGGTTTGGGTTAAGTTAGTATAAAGTTGCATAAAATTGAGATACTCAAGTGCAGTACAAGAACCTCAGTCACATTATACATCTTGCTGTGCAACCTGGACACATCGTCAGTGATGGACCCTGAGTCATCAAATGTTTAAGATCTTATCATCAGACACCCTCACCGGGTGACCCAGACAGGTTTCATCAAAGTCCCACTTATGTCCAGGTAACTTGCTTTGCCACTCGTCAAGCCTTCTAAGTGGCTTCCAATATATTCTTGATAACTCTTTGTCTCTGCAGTCCACAGATCCCTAAGAGTCCCAGAACCCTTTGTGGAGATCGCCCCGCGAAGCCCCTGCAGCCAACTTCGACTGGTTCACAGCTGGCCTTCCACCCCGGCCTCCAACACTCTGCTACAGGGGATGCAAATTTGGCTCTGTTCCTCTCTTGAGCCTCTTCCATCCTTCCTTCCCAGGGTATCTGATAGCAACCCCACTTGCTTGGTTACCTTGGACATCAAGACCACATCAAATTTTCAAGATCAAGTTTGTACTTAAGTACACTACTTAAGTAAATGTAGACATTCCACCACTGCATGTCACCCCTCTTAACATTGGCATGTACAATGTGAGTTGTGAGCAGTCTATATTAAGATCATTTTTCTTTTCCAGATTGATTCATTTGAAGGATGGATATTTCATCTTACTTGTACTTTTTCTTGTGAAATTAAAATCTGACAAATGTTTAACCCTCATGTTGTCCTTGGGTCAAACTGACCCATTTTCCTATATCAATGTACTTTTTAACTACCCAATTGTAATTACTCAAAATAACATAATTGATTCCACACAACACTCTTTGGCAAGTACTGTGTCTTATTCGATTTTATAGCATTTGGAAAAAAAATTGAAGTGTTTTCAAAATAGTATTGAGTAAAAGTTGACATATTCCAGTCTGTGATTATCCATCAACATCCATTCCTTTAATTTTGGTCCAAATAAATCCTAATTTCTGCTTTTCTAACTCAAATATTAAGTATAATTTCCTATAAATGATGTTCATAAATTCCAATAATAACTAAAACTAAAATTAATAAGTTAGCGTTACAGAAGTGTTGAAAATGTCAAAAATGTTGAAAAAAGTGTTGGAAAAAAGGAACAAAAATGTAAGAAAAAGTTAAAAACATCCATAAAAAGTGTCAACAAAAGGGTTAATTTTCATAATAATAATAATAATAATGTGCTGTGGATAGCAGATATAGTGATTGAAAGATGCAACTCTGACAGATAGCAACAGCACTAGCCAGTGGACAGAGCTGTAAACACATGCATGGGAACACAATGAGGAAAAAATGCACCCTGATGAGTTGCCTGCACAAGCAGCCAAACACCACTGATCATATTTTATATTTGAGAAGGACCTGTGCATGTGCTCTGACAAGGTAAAGGAATGTTTAAAATCTGAAAATGCCTTTTTATTACACAATCTAGGTGGTTTACCAGATACTGGGCTTATCTTTCAACAAGTTGCAGCTAAGACACTCTTTGTTACAAAGACAGATCCATGAGACAAATTCTAATTTTTATATTTTTTTTCTAAGCTATCCCTGGTTGGAAAAATGTTGTATCATATATACGTAAATGCTTCCATGACATGACATGGCATTGTGTATTTAATTTTTTCACCCCACACTTTTGGCAGAGAAATGATGAGCGTGAAAAAGGGAATTCCATTATGTACATAAAGACAGTAATGTAAAGCAATTCACACAGGGACAAAGTGGGAAACTGGTACTTAAAAGAATGCAACTTTACCCACTTGATTTGTCTTACTTGTCTGATAATGTGAAGTGGATTACGTTTATTTTTGATTTTGAAATGTTACTAGAAAACTCTCTTACGGCCACACACACACAGCTTCACACCGCCACCGACTTGAGTGTCTAAAGTTACTGGAAGTCATTCATTTTCAATGAAAGCCGGCTTCTCTCTGCTGCAAGGAGGCAAATCTGTCGGCGTCGCATTTTGGGCGTTTTGAGCGGGTTGAGCGTCAATCAGAAAGTTGAAATTTTTCAACTTTATGGTTCAGCAACAAGCAGCGGCTAACGCCAGCCGCCAATCAGAATATAGACGTCCTCCGCGCTGGCTGATCCCAGAGAAACATACGATGTAAACTTTTGTTCCTACCAAAATATTAATTCTAAGGACAAGCTCATAATTGCCGTTGCTGGGTTACCTATCGTTTATAATAGAACGTTATTTGTACATAGGGACCAGTTAACGTTAGCTGCTGGTTACATGGTCTCTAAACGGTCCGCTCACAGTGAAGTCCTGCACGGGTCACTAGGTTAGTCCGGCGCCTGCTCACTCAGCCTGCACGCCGCTACAACTCAGCGGCTAACGAGCGAGCTAACTGCTAACAGACTCCGCTGCGACCAATACAACTTCTATCAATATATATGTAATTTATAAAGGTTTCTTGTGTCAGTGTGTTGGCCGTGCCGTGGCTGCGTGAGCTTCTCCCAGTCGAGCAGAGAACGCTTCCACGTCAGAAAGGCCACAGCGTCAAAAAGCTTCCCCGTACTTTTTGACAAGCGTCCTTGGCGGGGCAGGCAGAGCTTTTTTGCAGCTCAAGTCGGTGGCGGTGTGTACGTACGGTAACACGGGTTGCTGGGCTGACGGTGGCCGGTTGGGCAATATTATCATATTAAACATATTGTTCCAGTTATTACCATATTGCCCAACCCTACAAACTAATTTTTATTTTAATTTTGGTCTAAGAAACCATTAATTCCATAACATTAATAGTTATACTGCTTTAGTTTTAGACTGCAGGGGGACTTTAAATGACCCACTGTGTTACTCTTTCCTTCTCTTTCTCTCCATCTATGTCTCTTTACTGCATGTTACTAACTTAGCTCATTGGAGTTTCTTTCAGAGTCCTTATGCCTTCTCGCCTCGCGGATTTCCTGGGACTGTGGTGGCAGCTGCTGCCATGGTCCTGCTCCACGCCCTGCTACGCCCTGCATAAATACAACTATTATTTCTAATCATAGTTATATTATCTTTATTGGTACTATAATTGCAACTGCAGATCATGCCAACTGCTATAATTATTATGAAATCATAAATCAAGTGGCGGCGGCAGATGGTCGCTGTCCACGGTTCCTGCGTGTTTAAAGGAAGTTTTTCCTCGCCACTGTCACACTGGGGGGAATTGTTTGGTCTTTGTAAATCCTCGAGTGTGGTCTAGACCTACTCTATCTGTAAAGTGTCCTGGGGTATCTTCTGTTATAATATGACACTATACATAAACTGAAATTGAAATGAATCAGGTTCCGGTGGTTGATTCATATTAGACATTTAGATTTAGCCATATGGATCATTTCTAGCCACTGGGGGGGCCATAGGCAGGCTGGGGAAACGCAAATTAATGTTAAAAAAAACTCAAAGTAAAATTTTTACACCATGGGACCTTTAATGTCACAAAAAAAACACAATAGGGTGCAACTTCAACATGTGCTGGACCCGTTCAGAGAATACAGTCTGAAGTGTAGTTAATACACTAAACTGATAAAGAGAGCTGTACAGTTGTTGGGCTTTATGATCATAAAGGATCATGATGTTTTTGTATCGTCTATACTTTCCATACTTGCACGGGTTTGGCTTACGGAACTCCAAAAAGACCAGTGAATATTATGGCATTCAGTTTGGTTTAACAAAGATAAGATTAAGGGGAAAGAAGTATAAGAATGATGAGCAAGGACCAGCTGACCACTCCCCCTCCAATCTTTCATCCCGTCTAGACAGCACCTCCTTATCAGCTCTTGGAGCTCTCATCAGACATCAGTCTCCCTTTCCAGACTTCAGCTTTAGCTGAAACAGATCACAAATACACATTCATTTACCACACATTGTCCTACTGCCTTACGTTATTCAATAGAGCGCCAAATGTGGATTAACTAATAAAAACAACACTAACAATCAGACACGCATCATTAGCTTTTAAATCCCTTATTTAAACTTTCTTTTATAGAAAATTTAATAAGAATATTTAATACATGGTTGGGTTTTTATCATACTGCCCTTCCTTGTTCATTTTGGTACAACAACATTTTGGTACTTTCACTAAAACTTTATATATTTTTTGCAAGTTAGACAGTGTGTGGGAGTTTTCTTTGCAACTTTTTGACCTGCATGTCCCCATCCAACCCACCGGTCTCACTTAGATGTGAGTACTTATGTAGTATATTTCTGTACTAGTTGGCAATAAGAACGATATAAAATAACACCCAGCCTGTTGCTGCCACCATGACAAAAAAATCACAACATCTGAACGACCTGCCAAATCAATCATATAATAAGTTTCTCAATGCTCTAGGCTAGATGATGGATCTTTGTCTTGTTTTAACATGGCCCTGGGCTGTATGACAGTACCGGTTGTTTTGGCTTATTTCTGCTTCCCTCTTTCAGGGCATCTCTGACTGTTGGCTCCTACCACCTCAATAAGGGATTGACCTGGCCTGTTCTGAAGTCTAAATGTCCAAAAGAAGTCCAAAATGGCTCACTCTCTTAAGCTGGTGCCTTTTCAGCACCTAACTTGGTTGTGATTGTCTTAAGTTTGTTCATGTCACCTGTAGGTTTAAAGTATAGCACCTACAGTTTCATAGCACCCAACACCCACAGTTCACCACTGACTGCTGACTCATATAATTACCCAACACATTCTCATGAAAGGGTTTGTACAATATTCTGCAGAATTAGGCGACCGCCAGCTGGTCACGTGACACCAGCTACAGAGCTCCACAAGATGTCAGTTATAGTTGAGTTAAACCGACAAAAAGTGAGCAGAACCCAACCGTCCCGTTCCCGTGAGTCATGGAACCCTAAGCCCAAACACAAGCTTTTCCTTAACCCAACCGTCCCGTTACTGCAAGTCACAGAACCGTAAGCCGAACCACGAGCTTTTCATTACCCGAACACCGTCAACAGGCACGCCAATAGTCCAGAAAAAGTGTGTGTTATATGACTCTAAAGGAGAAGACCAAGCGCGTGTTATATAACAACGAAAAAGGCACCTGACCAAGCATCATTATTTTACAAGATGGGAATGAGAATGTGTTGCCTGGACTGTATGTCTTGCCACAAAAGCTGCACAAAAGTAGTTTAAGGTGAAATGCCACTTCAGTGATCCATTTAAAGAAAAGCTTTATAACCACATAAGACGGTGTAAATGTGAGAGCACCCAGAGAGGTTGGCTCTGAAAATCCCTTTCAGCATACCATACAACATCCGCAGCAGGGCTTATAATCTATAAGTGTTTCATAATAAGTGTCACTTAGAGTACTTAATGTTGATTCATTTGAAATTGAAGCTTTTGAAGTCCGATCAAAGCAGTCAGTCAGTATTTGTACTGGTTCAGTAAACTTCCATTCATTGATGTTGACTTCCTGCGACTGAAACTCAAACATGAAGCGGGTGGCGTGAGTGTGGCTTGCCCGTCCACGCCCTACTGACGCCTAACCGTTATGACCACCAGTGACTCAACTGGGAATACGGCCCTCCAAGAGTGACACTGTAAAGGGATTTTCTCAAGCAGGGTTGAAGAGGCCAACACATCAAGGAGCCAGGGTGTGTGCCGGGCTCTTCATGAGCCATACATCTCAGACATTGACAGCGGGTAGAATTGGCTGTCAGATGCACTGGGAGTCATTGGTACTTCTAGTGCCTGAGTTTGCGATGCACATTGGTCCCCTCTCTTTGCGCTGTCTTTACTGTCTTCTAACAGACATAACAGCACAAAAAAGAGGACGCCACACACAGTAACATCACCTTATCTGTCATGGTGAAAAGCTGAAGAAGCAATTACTCATTTCACAAATCATATCAAAAGTAGAAGTCACTTTCATATCTAAACAAAGGCTGATGATAATTGCTTGGAATTAGAAAAAGGAAATTCCAGGAAAATGTCAGTAAATGAATGTGTGCTAACAAACAAGGCAGCTGGCACAACCACCTTCTAGTGTTAATGATCATGATCCGTGTTAAAACCACTCTGCTCTGGCTGTGGTGCCATTGTTTTCCTAGAGCGGTGGAGACATCTCGGAGGAAGCGCTACTCTTGGAATTTGCTGATGAGCGTTGCGTTGAAAGAACAAATGATTTAAACTTTTATCTCCCTGCGCTGAACTTTCAAGACTCAACCAAAGCCAGCTGCAATGATGACGTACACCTGTGCTGCGCTTTGCTTCTGAGCCTGCAATATATACCTTACCTCACATGGAGTGTCATAAGTACTGTAATGGAGTCAGCTCCTTCTTTTCAGTGAGCAGCTTAAAGGAGAATTCCGGTCGATTCCAACACGTATCTCTGTAGTTTGTAAATATGGAGTGCTGTCAGTAGAGAGAAAAACCATACCAATCAGTGCTGCCTACACCGTGTTATCCTCCTGCTAGAGTTAGCACCCAACAGACTAGTTTTAAACGTGTTTTTAGCCTCTTAACTTGTTAAAAATGTCATTAAAAGTGCCTACCCATGTGAAGTGATTCCTGAGGGAACACAGTGAATCTGACTGCTACAACTGTGAAAGAAATGCACGAAAGTTGTGCTAATTCAGCTGTGTTTAGTTCCTGTGTTGAGAGGCAGTTAGAGAGCTTAGGGAACGTCTACAAACTACAACACAGAAAAGAGATCCAAACATACCTAGCAGGAGACACTACCTTATTTAATCATTAAATTGATAGCCTACATATTTTTGTTTTGTCTCTTTTCTGTAGTTTGTAGACGGTCTCTAAGCTCTCTAACTGCCATCTCAACAGCGGAACTAAACACAGCTGAATTAGCACAACTTTTATGCCTTTTTGTCACATCTACTGCAGTCAGATTCACTTTGTTCCCTTAGAGGGAATCACTTCACATGGGTAGGCACTTTTAATGACATTATGAACATGTTTAGAGGCTAAAAACACGTCTAAAACTTGCCCTGTTGAAGTCTGTTGGGTGCTAACGCTAGCAGGTGGATAATGCGGTGTAGGAAGCACCGATTGGTTTGGTTTTTCTCTCTACTGACAGCACTCCACATTTACAAACAACAAAATTGGTTGAAATCCGAATTCTCCTTTAATTTAGTGTGTAAACAGGTAAATTTCACCATTGAGGACAAATTATTTTAATGTTTTTGGCATGTGCCCAAAACACAAATCTATATGTAGCTGACTTTATTGATAACTTTAAGATCTTCAAGTCCTGTCCTATCTGTCCTTTCCCTAAAGTTGTCAGACACTTTCTGAGCTTGTCAGTGGCACAAAAAAAGCTTTTTTAGTGGACGTACATTTCTGGTGCGACCTCCTGTGCTAAACAAATGAAGCCAGTATGAAACCAAAACGAGTGGCCACTTGAGGCTGGCTCCAAAAGGGAGTCAGTCCCCATAGACTCCCATGTTAAAATGCCCAACTTTACAGTGGAAATAAACATCTTTACAGCCTGGTACAAAAAATGCTTTTGGTCTCTATAGCTAAGTTCCCCCCGTTCATGACAACTGTAGATGGGTAAGGGGTTAATTTATTTTTATTTGTTAGAACTCACCCATGTAAATTATATTCGGGCTTAAAGTTTTGTATAATGAAGGTTGAGTGACAGTTGGCTGCCGTCGCAGGAAACAAGCATCGACTGTATGCTTCATTCAGCCCGCTTCAGCCTCCACCACGCTCCACCTCTTTCCCTGCTTTGGATTAGCTGACGTCAGGCACGGCCAAGATGGCGACGGTCGGAGCTACCAGGAAATGTCCAATTTGAGCTTCATTGTGGCTGGTTGTGAGCCCAAAATAGCCCTTAACAGGTTGCTCAGGGCAACACTGACAAATTGTCCCTCAGAGTGAAACATCTGGTGAGTTCAGAAGGCAGCAGGCTGCCCGTGTCATGCGTATTGTTTGCTGTAGATTTATGAGGTGTGGTATAAGAATAAGAACACCTAATAATGTATTCCTCAACCGCGTCCAACAAAAATGTAAGCTTTCAAATCCCTTTTTTTTTCTTGGATGGCGCAAACCATGTCCTAACTGTTTTGTATTTCAGTCCCTCCAGAAAAACATGATTATGCGATCGCATAATTCAATGAATATTGAGCCAAAGTCTGCATATTCATGCGGAGGCAGCACTTTCACTTTCATGCATGATTTCATAAACCCTGTGTTTTTGTTGCAAAAAAGTCACTCATATCTTAACAGAAAGTTAAAAAATTTTGCGTTCCCACAATATCACATCAC
Source organism: Percina caprodes (assembly GCA_013375575.1). NCBI lineage: Eukaryota > Metazoa > Chordata > Actinopteri > Perciformes > Percidae > Percina > Percina caprodes. The sequence continues at coordinate 3,818,429 of JABXJD010000022.1, read as the reverse complement.
ATCATCATCACATTAAATTGCATAAATATTCTGCATATTCCATCGCATTTTTGCCTGCAACAATCACAAAAAAAAACTCAATTTTTTCTGGAAGGACCGGTATTTGTGTTTTCTTAGGAAAACGTAGGAAACAGTGCAGCAGCGTTGGGGTCCTTTACATTTCTTCTCCTTTGTCTCTTATCTAAATCAGACCCACTCAGTGGTTTGGATGTGTTTTCTTAAGCGTTCATTACAAGGCCCTGCAGCTCTGATAAGCCAGTGTACTCTGCAAACACACTGGGGTGATAACATCACTTCATGTTGATGTCACTCTCACACAGTCATTTTCAATATTGAATTAAAATCACTTGCCGTGTCAGCGCAAACAGTAACCACCTGAGAACCGCAAGACACCACTGGAGCCGGTGTGTGAGCGGCGGAGGGCTGCAGGCGTTCAGACTCACACTGTGTACACAGTCCCACATTTCAAACAGTGGCTCACAAAAAGAATTTCTTGTCAAAACACAAGAGTTTTGGAAAAGGAAACTGCCGGAAGTTCCACAAGTGTCTTTCCTTGCCAGAAGCTGAGTGTGTGTCAGATCTTAAACAGGCCTGTCTCTACAGAAACAAAGTTTACATGACCTAAGGAATTATCCTCTATATACTCTGCTTCAAGATGCAGTCCACCTACACCGTTTTCTGTGGGCCGTTTAGACTGTGATTGATTCTTCATGTTGCCCTAAGGCCTGCCTAGCAAAAGTACAGAACATATGAAAAATATGTGTCTGCCTGCTGATTCCTCCACATCTTTTTCTAATAATTTGTCTCTTGTAAAGACGAATATATTTAAGATTTGAAGATCCCTGACACTATTACAAAAGTAACTAATGATCACATTTGGAGTAATTTGTCCTCTGAACCCGGTTTGCATGATGATAAAGATCCAGCCCTAATCCAATCTCCAGGTCTCCATTAAATGGACCGTATTTTTATATTAGCGGTGTAAATCACATGTTTTTATCGAGACATTATATTGACGAGCGTGTGGAAGTAGCCTATGAAGCAATGGAAAGAAAGCAGCACCAGGGAATAATTGTTATTATAGTGTTTATTGACTTTTTGGAGAGATTTAATGAACTTTAAAAACAGTGACAATGGAATTTGTTCTCCCCTTCTTGGGCACCAAACGCTGCTTCTCTCCCTCCGAGTTTTAACCCTTGTGTGGTGCTTTGGGTCACCGGGACCCGTTCAGTTTATTTGACTTTTTGTATTGGCCTGGCGTTGTGCTTAGATTATTTTCATTTTGAAAAGCACACTTATTCTGGTATGATGCTGCCGTCCAACTTTGACAAAAGGTACTTTATACTCTCTGAACCCGCTGAGTTATTTTGCAACCTTCATCTAGCACCGCACACAAAGAAAGAAACTAGAGACCCTTCCTACAGTCGAATGTGTTCCCACTACCCCTGATCTCGTCCTACGGGGTCCAAGAGACCCATCCTGCACTCAAATGCGTTTTCCACTATCATCATCTCGTCCTTCGGGTCCCCCAGACCTGTCCTACATTCAATCGTATTTTTCTGCCCTCATGGCCTGGTCCCCCGGGGTCCCGAGACCCATCCTATATTCAAACACGTTTCCTGCTCGCCTCATCTCATCCTTTGGGTCCCCTAGACCCGTCCTGTATTCTATCGTATTTTTCTGCTATCATGGCCTGGTCCTCCAAGGTCCCGAGACCCATCCTGCATTCGAACGCGTTAATAACAAGTACCTGTGACACAAAGGATAACACAAGGGTTAAAACTAATACCACAAACAGGACCTTGTTGATTATTGGCTGATTGAGTTTAGCATTCGGGAGGGGTGAAAGTGTGAGACAAAATCTGAGTTTTCTTGAAAAACACACTTACTCTATGCTATATATGTTTTGATGCCTAAAGTTACCTGTTGTCGCAGCACAACGTTCACTTTATCTAGGCTAAACTCAACTGCCATGGCCCCTGAAAGGGCAACTAACAACTCCCGCTCAGCATCACAGAGCTCTGTAGCCGGCATCACTTGACCAGCCAGCGGTCGCCTAGTTTCATTCAAAATCATACGAATTGGTGTGCATCTATTTTCCTACTACATTGTACCAACATTCATTTATGAATGCGTTGAACAAACAATGATTAGCAGGATAATCCGGTCTCCCTAAAAGTATTGATTGCACAACACAGAGAGGAAATATGTCACCTCTTATGTCTTGATGTGTCCATATATTTTGTTACTGTTCCTGTACTTCATGAAATCTAAATGTTCCCACTGACGATGTGTTCCCTAACCTGCCTCTGTTTCCATGAGTCAAGCCAGAGCCAGGTTACATGAGAAAAGAGGTTGGGAGCAGAATCGTCAGCACATGTAAACAGAGCCAGTGAAGCAGCCCGTCATTGGATCAGGATCCTCCTCCTCCTCCTCCCTGCAGAGTTGTGACACCAAGACGAGTTGGCTGGCTGCCCGCCAAACATATCCACTACAAAGGACTCCTGATTCAAACTTCTTTTCCTGTTTAGACAAGGGCCTGAGGTATGCAACATGGGTCCCAGGACCAAATGCGTCATGGTGAGAGCGCAGCCGTGGCGGGAATCAAATGAATATACTCTACAGTATAATAGTTTACAGTGTGTGAGTGGGATGGGGTGCATTGTCATGAATAGCACTCCTTTCCTATTCTGTCTTTTATGTCAAAAGTGTATCATAGAGTTTAAAACAGCTTGTAGGAGACCAGGGAAGTTTGAAGGTTCAGAAACATTTACATAACTTGCATAATAAGCATAATGATATGCCACGCTACACCCTGTAATGCCCTGCAATGACAAGAACTACTACAACTACCATTTATAGTCACTGTTCCATTATCTTTATTGTGACTATTTTTGCCGCTGTGCATCACACCCCCAACCGACCCAGTCAGACTCCGCCTACCAAGAGCCTGGGTCTGTCCCAGGTTTCTTCCTAAAAGAGAGTTTTTCCTTGTCATTGTTGCACAAGTTGCTTGCTCTTGGGGGAATTACTAGAATTATCGGGGCTTTGTAAATTATAGATTGTGGTCTAGACCTACTCTAACTGTAAAGTGTCTCAAGATAACTTTTGTTATGATTTGATACTATAAATAAAATTGTATTGAATAAAAGAGTCACTTGAAACCACTGCAGTGCATTTACTTAAGTGAGTAATTCAGTTCATGTTAATCTGTTTTAAGAGGGGGCTCCTGCAAAATACTAGCATGGAAATCCAGACCCAATTTCAAAAGATTAAGGGTGTGGCATTGAGTAATGAAAAGTCGCCCATCTCCAGCTGTGGCACCAAGGGTGCATTTGAAAATCTAACAGCACGCAATTGGATAACACTACGGCCAATCACAACAATACATGGGGTGACGTATCCAGAGCCCCATACGCTGAGCTACCAGCGGAGCTAACTGGCAGATTAAACTGTCGTCATGTGTTTAGCTCGCCTCTGGCCCATCTACATCAGATACACCGATGTGATTGGTGCAGCTCGGCTACAAGGGCATAGTTAATGAGCAGCATTACTCGATGCTGGAGTAACTTGCTGAGCAAATTCAAATTGTGCCTCGCGAGAACTCTGGATTTCCAGGGTAGCAAAATACACCTTCTGAGTACAAACCTAATCTTCCTGAAGGCTTAAAAATGGGTTTCATCCTTCACGGACAGAAGCAAGTATCTGTCAGATTAAATGTCATATGTAAAGATTACATGGGTTGTTGGATAGGAATGGAATTCGTAAAAAAGGTGACTTTATTTTCCAATCGAGAAGGGATTTGTGATGAAGTGTTGGAGGCACGTAAACAAGACCTGGTGGTAGAGTCTTGTGAGTGCTCCGTGGAAAGTTTGACAACTGAGAGGAGATGGTGTAATGGGAGGTTGTCAGAAGCTTAGTCGGTTTGCCTCAATGTCTGCTCAGCACGACAACGGCATGATAAAAAGGCCGGCGCATTTTCATAATGAATTACAAAATAAAACCCACCTGTGTCTGACTTCTACAATATTCCAACGAGAGGGCCTGTCCAACCTCCTGAACTACACAGCTTACAGTGTGTTGTGAATCCAGTTATGGTTGAACTTCACAGAATTCTTTTTTTTTTAGTTTTAGTTTAATGGTGAAACCTGTCCTGCTGTCACACATTTCACGGAAGTGGAGAAGTCACAGGCACCCAAGCGAACCAGGAAATAAAGATAATCCAACTTATTAATTGGAGACATGTCTGAGAGTCCCGGCAGCGGGAGATCATTGTTTACATCATCCTGTTTATAGCCCTCTCAAATAAAAACCATTGTTTGCAGTAGAAAGCTAAGGCTTCTGTCATTCCAGACATTACATTGTACATCTGTCATTCCACGCCATTACATTCTACGACCTGGGATGCAAAATTACGTGACACCATTCTATTGCAGAAAAAAATGATCAAACCCCACTTTTACGCTCTGCCTATAAAAATTAGCTTATCTCAAAAACTCATACATTTACATGGAGTGGAGGGTTAAGAATGATTTTTTAGAAATCTGTGAAAATGTGATCAAAACAGGTCGTATTTTTGATTTATTTATGCCACAATGTCAATAATGTTGTCAATTATTATGGTTGATTGACTTACAAAACCTTTAAGCTAAGGTTTTCCTGATCTCAGGGGTGGGAAGCATTTGAAGATACTCCAAGAAGTGACATCACAACAGTAGGCACTGGTGGGCCATTTCTATTCCAGAGTTCAAAGGGTGAACACATTAAGACACACAATGATTTTTGGGGGTTGAGATCTCCACTTTTGAGCAAAATTGAAGTTTTGACCATCAAACACTTAATTTTCTGCATCTTGGTGTCATTTTCTGCAACAATCTGTGTCTTTTCTGCATCACGTTATGGTGCAAAAGTCTTTATTTGTGTAAAGGAAATTATAATAGGTTTTTGGGATGGGTTGCACCCCCCCCCTCTCCCCCCGTGAATCACGCCTATGGTTGGGGGTTGACCTGCTGGTTGCGGTTCGACCCGCGCGTCACTTGTGGAGTGCTTCTTGGTAGCAGTGTTAAAAATATGTGTCTAACCCTCTCGGTCTCCCGGTCGTCTCAGTTCTCACAACCCTCCCACACCCCCAACCCTTTTTTTTCTCCTCTTTCCCCACTTAGTAGGACACCACAGCAGCTCAGCGGTTCACACCATCATCTCCTAACAAGAAGATCCTGGACCTTAACCCCGGGGGGGGGGATGATGAAGCTCATCGAGCCTCACACCCACCCTGAGTCTTGACCCTGGGGTCCCAGGTGTCCCAGGCCAACCACCACTCTGTGCTATCGCTGCCCCTTTTTCATCCCTCTCTTTGACGCTTATTCCACTTTTTATTTAACTATGGTGCGGTTTTGTGAGTGAGTCCCTTTTCAATCAAGTCTGCCTTACAAATTATTATAGTCCATTATTGTCCATTCAGAAAGTCCCAATGCATCGGATGGAAACTTTGATGTGAGATATATTGTACTTGGAGAAAATATACTTATCCTGTAGAAAATTTTATTTGTTATACTGCAACTGCTGGTTCTGTGTTTTTTTTATCATATCGGATGTGTAACATAATTACGTACGGAGCCCCGGAGGTGACATGAAGAGAAAAAAAAAGACATGTACTGGGGACAAACACTTTTGCGTGATCTTGTTTTCTTTGTTTTGCAAAATCCCGAGTTTTATTTGCAAGAGCTTGCCTTCGACATGGAGAAAAAAATAAAAATAATAATAAAAATACATGTAAAATAAATTTTTTTAAATCTCGACTTTCAAACTCGAGATCTCGAGTTTAGTGTTCGTCCCCAGTATAGTTTTTTTTTTCCTCCACGTCACCTCTGGGGCTCCGTAATCATGTACAGTGAACCGTCGCTATATCACGGTTCACCTTTCACGGTCTCGCTGCTTCACGGATTTGCATCGTGCATTGTGTTCTGCATTCTGCAAACATAATCAATGGTGGCATGTCGGTTTATAAGAATCCTTCACCGCGGGCTTTAGAAGAAAAACCCGCTACAGAGCGGAGTCGGGATGCAGCGGCTCCGTCAGAAGAGCAGTGAAATACACCTGAGTCACGGTTTTTCCTGCTGTACTTTACTTTGTATTTGTTTTCATAATCATTTTTCATTTTCTCCCGTTCCAATGACTCTGGTCGCGGGGGGGCGGTGCTGATCTCTGCAATTTGAAGCCTTCAGTTCGTATTGATGATTAAAATTATTATTTTACAGTACAGTTATTTGTAAAAACATGTTTATACAGTACTTTTATTTGTTAAACAAATGCTTGGGCCTGTAAAAAGGTTTTGTTCTTTGGTTTCAGTGTATAATGGAGTATTTCATCGTATAATAATGGTAAAAAAAAAAGGTTACTACTTCACGGATTTCACCTATTGCGGGTTCTTTTTGGAACGTAACCCCCGTAATAAACGAGGGTTCACTGTATATGTTTAGGACCACTTTATTTTTATTTACATTCATCAGGAAAAATTTTGCCGAAGTACAACCTTGTCATAAGAAGCCATTAGTGATGCATTAGCAGCATGGGGTCATAATGCATTCTCAATTCTTTATAGTATTTGAAATATTTCAATATTTAAAAAAAAAGCATGTTTATGTTCCTCTTTCATCCGCAGAATCTCTTTCCAGTTAAATCATTACTCTGTTTTGTTTGTTGTTCTTCTTTGGTAAAGTTTTGGTAACGTCATGGTGACATGTGCAGTGGGTGAAGTCAGTTCAGAAGGCTTTTAGAGCGGTAAACCATCACATCAGTAGATGTCCATTAACTGAGGATATGACAGGAGGAATATTCATCTTCATCACCGTTAGCAACAGAGACAAGATCAAATGCCTGTGTTAACCTTCAGCATTTACAGGATCACTGAGCAGCAGGCATGCATAGCTAACAGCTGACCAGTGATCAGTGAGAGGGAAACTGACAGCTAGTGTCCCGACAATCAGTTTAGTGAGAACACAGGAAAGAATGCATTAACTAATAAAAAAAACACATGTTCATGGAAGCTGTTTTGTTAATTTCACACCTAAATGTTGTATACTACTGCTGTTAATACTGGACAATACTGTATTATATTGCACAAAAGGCCTAAATAGTGAAGTTTGTATAAAAACAGCCATTTGGATCCATTTTGAGCAGATTATTTTCTGTGAGTATTACATCGGAGATTACGTTCTCTTATTTGTAGGAACTCTTAAAGCTTTAGTGTGTAACTTTTTGATATTAACGAACGTCAATTAAATTCAAGCTATTGCCAAATGAGTTGCTACAAAGCTAATTAAGACTATCAGCTCCCCACAGTATGTATTCACTGGACTGTATTTCTCAGTAATCAGAAGATTGTGGCGACTTTTGCGTGTAGAAGCTTGAGTGAAGCTAACTACCTCTTCTGAAGAGTCCGTCATGTTTTTTTAATCCTCTGTGTCATCCTTGGCTACTAGCAACTGTGTGGAGGAGGGGTGGGGCTGTTTGCGATCACGGAAGGCTTGTATCATGTGGGCATGCCGACAGTGTTGTTATCATTACATAGAATTCCTCATGGGGGCGACAGAAACTACGCACAATAGCTTTAATACAATTCTGTGTATTTTTTAAAATTTTTTAACAATCACACACTAGGCTTCTTTGTTAAGTCTTCATATCCTGTTAATATCTTACAAAATCATTTAATTTTCTTTACATAAATGATTGAAATGCAGAGATATAGGCCAACAAAAGTTGTCTTGCCTTAAAATCAAGAATGTCTCGCCACTCCCTGTGAAGTACTGGCAATCCCTTTTGGGGGTCGGGACCCCCAGGTTGGGATCCAGTGGCCTAGATCAGGGGTCTTCAGCGATTTTGTAATCCAAGGTCACCTCAACTGAAAGAGAGATGGAGCAGGGAACCCCAACCCTGTAACCATTGTATAATATAAAGCTGCACATTAAACAATAACATGTAGGGCGACCTAAAGCCTTTATACATACCTTGTTTTGCATAGAATAATAAACTATGAAAATAGCCTACTTGTTGTTGGCATGATTTTATAAATGATTTAATGTTCAAAATACATGTGGCACAGTGAATCCTTAGGAGGAACCGTACCTGTGGATGACTATCTTAGTGACCATACCTTACCTATAGCTCAATAAGCCTATAAGCCTATATTTGCTAATATATTGGATTCATGTCAAGACTTTTACTTTTTTTTTTTTTTTCAAAAATTACCAATAATTTGGAGGGCCCCTTGTATTGACGCTGTGGTCCCCCGGTCCCCTTGTTCCGGACCCCCATCTCCTTCTCTGGACCAAAGTATTTTTGGATGGACTAACAGACCTACAGACCATCATTACCATCCTTAAAGTGAGGCTAAGTAGCTAGTGAAGAAAAAAACAAGCTTTTAAACAGACTCCTTCTGTCAATTCATGAGAACAATTTTAATTACATAAATAAATCATGAATCTTCATCTCTTAGCATCGAAACAATTAGCAGCCGTCATCACGACACCAACGATGCTATCTGCAATGAAAACAGGTGTGTGTGTGTGTGTTCAATTGGCTTCTCTCAACAGTACATTCCATCGCAGCGAAACAGCTTAACCACAATACAACTTCTGTTCTCCAGGTGAAACAAAGGAGGTTTGTGCTGTCTGTCTGTTCGGGAGGCTGAACTGCCCCACAGGCAAATACTTCACACGTCTGACGCACTGTTATTGTTTATACAAGCATATACAAAATAGCTGTAGATATGAAGAAGAAAAAACTGGCTAACTGGCTGGTGGGACGGGGCTTGCAGCACAATGCTGATGTCAAAATATACACCAATATGTCATCAAAGAGCAAAATTAAATGTAAAGATTGCAAAGCCAATGTAGCATTTAGCATGAAAATTAGCAACAAAATCTGCTCCAAGTTTGCCCGTTCAAGGCGTATTCGTAGGTATTAAGGTGGCAGCTCCCTGAGATTGCTGCCAAGAGCTGGATTTCATTTGCTGGGAGTGTCAGGGCAGTTGATCAGACCTGAATCCACTTGCTTGTGATGCTGAGACGTCCTAATGACGCTCACTCACACAGAAGGAGATGTAATTCACATATTTATTTTCCTGGGAAAAGGTCCCGCAGAAGGTCTCTTCCTATCCCTGCCATTATGAATAGCCCTGTGACTTATTTGTTCTGTTGTCATTAGCAACAAGTATTCACCAAACACACACAAAAAAAAAAAAACATTGCTTCATCATTGCCTTCCACAATAACCCATTTGTGGCTACATTTAACCCCCAGTTCAGACCTAAGACTTGCGACGAGACGAGTTGAAACTTGCAACTTCTTGCAACGAGTCGGTCTGCAGCGTTCTGAAAGCTGCCAGTACGCGCCAAGACAACGAGGTCAAGGTAAACTTTATTATCCACAAGTAGGAAATTCATGTGGTCAACAGTACGCGCTACATTATTATACAGCCTACTGCATAACATTAAAAACCTCAATACAAAATATTAAGACATGAAAAACAAGGACAAGACAGACAAAGCAGTAAGAACACTGAAGAAACATGACAAGCATGTATAAATAAGTAAAATAGTTGAGTGCTGATATATACAGTATGCTTATAGTTTAAAATGCCTGAGGCGGTGTATTATCTCCATAACAACGCCTCTTCCGTCCTTACTTCCAGGCTTTTTGTTGCTAAATGTATCTTTTCATTTATTTTTTTATTTAAATATGAATGTGGATAACGTTATTGATATTGAGATGCTTGCTACAGTTACTTTTCAAGGGATGAATCGGTAAAAACACGTGTGTACCTGCTCCCTCTCTTCAGTCACTCTCTATCTCACTTGACCAGATAACGTTACCAGGTTGTTGAGGCTCTGTTTTGAACTCTTGCTATTTCTCATTTACTCATTGCTCAGGGTAAATCCAGACAGCTAGCTAGACCATCTGTCCCTTCTGAGTTACAGTGTCTGTTTAGCACCGCCCACGACGATTGTGATTGGTTTAAAGAAACGCCAATAAACCACAACACGTTGTTCTCCCATCCCGGAATGCTGTGTGGACTAGCCAGTCCGTCCGCCGCTCCGCAGCATGTTGATGGTCTGACAAAGCGAGACTGGGAATGCCAGAGCAGTATGAATGCGAGGTGTGAACAGCAAAAAATATTTCAATCATTGTGCATCGCTCTGCATCATATGGATCATGGATCAGTAGCATCATATCAGCGGAGGAGCGACTGCACCCTCCTGCAGGGTCGTGCAGCCAAAAGTTGGAAAAAGCATCAAGCTGAAATTTCTCCCTCCATGAGAAAATGTGCTGCTTTTTATGTGTAAATGTCAGACGGGACACCCACACACACAAACACATATACAGTGAGAGGGTTAAAGGCAGGAATTTGGGGAGTTGGTCGATGTAAAGTCTTAAAATAACAAACACCTGTATGTGTTCGCTCACAGAGCGCTGCACTGTTAAGAACCTGTTTTTCATCCAGCTTCTTATTCTGACAAATAAGTGCACGAATGAACATGTTGGGTCCTCCCGGGTGCAATGTGGAGAGATGCTGAACAGGCCAGAGGCCCAGTCTGGATAGTCATCTCTGCAAACACAGCATGAATGAACATATACAGTATCAGGTTTTGCAAATCCACATCCACGTTATGGTTTATGTTATCATGCATCTTAATCGCCCTTATTTTTCCATTTATTCATACAACATTTTGACTGGTACTGTGTATAAATATATACACACAGTACCAGTCAAAGGTTTGGACACACTTTCTCATTCACTTGAATGCATATTTGAGCTGCACAAACACTTAATAAATAACATAGTTTTCATTAGATCATAAGAATATGCCCTTCAAAACGTTATTACACTGTATTACACTATTGTTTTCCTGGTACACAGTGAAGTAGCTGTATCTTCTTGCTGTGTCATTTCAACCACAGTTTCCTGTTCGACTCTTTTCCAGTAACACAACTGTATGATCACTTTTTCACATTCTTTTCAGATGACCTTTTTTTTTTAGAATGCACTGACTGGATTCTGCTGAGCACATGTCTGTGTCTCATTGTTTCAAAGAAAATATACAATTTACAATAAGATCCAGTGGGCTCAGAGGTTTTTGACCATTGACATAACAGAGCGCCTTCTACAGAAAGACAATGTATGGTTTGACAGGTTACAACTTGAGATGCTCAAAAGTCTCTGAGCTAGAGACCAAGTCAAGTCTCTGAGCTAGAGACCAAGTCAAGTCTCTGAGCTAGAGACTAAGTCAAGTCTCTGAGCTAGAGACCAAGTCAAGTCTCTGAGCTAGAGACTAAGTCAAGCTCAGAGACTGACAACTCAGTTTTGCCAATTGACTTGACGGGCTGTCCACACTTTGTCAGACTAGCCCTTATAATAATAAATGTATAGCCATTTGCTGGAAAAGTGAGGATCCTCCTGGGTTATCCATGTGGCTCAAAGAGTTGGCATCATACTTACCTTCAGAAAAGATCATGGTTATATCAAGAAGAAGCCATTTCTTTTTGACAGATGCTGGGGAGATTTTGTAACCATTTTACACAATAGACCTTCTCTCAGACATGATGCCCATACTTGAAGCTTACTGACCTTTGAGACCCTACTCCAGGTGCACTGCAGCCTTATTCAGGTTCATATTTTAGCCTTTGAACATGACATGTGTAGATAGCATGTCCATCTCCAAAACTGACAACTAATATCAATTTTATAATGTATTAATTTATATACTTAATATATTTTATTATTATTATTTTTTTAATTAATGTCATACTTAACCCTCATGTTGTCCTCGGGTCAAATTGACCCGTTTTCCTATATCAGTGTTCTTTTTAACTACCCAAAATAACATGATTGATTCCCACAACGCTCTTTGGCAAGTACAAATCTTTACTTTCATTCATTTTGGGGTATCTTATTCAATTTTATAGCATTTGAAAAAAACTATTGAAGTAGTTTTGAAATAGTATTGAGTAAAAGTTGACATATTCCAGTCTGTGATTATCCATCAACATACTTTCCTTTAATTTTAGTCTAAATAATTCCTAATTTTTGCTTTTCTAACTCAAACATTGGGTATAATTTCCAATTGATGAGGTTTATTGACCATAAATTCCAAAAACAACTGTAAAATTAAAGTTAATAAGTTAGTGTTATGTAGTGTTGAAAGAAAAAGGGACAAAAAACTAAGAAAATCTTAAAAACGTTGATTAAAAGCCTCAACAAAAGTGTTGATTTTCAGTTCAGACAGTTGTATTTTGCTGCTGTTTTTTTTTTTGCTGTACTGATCTCTTTTTGTACTGCAAGAAAACAAAAAAAAGCATTACTGCCTGCATGGTTCACTTACTTAAACACTTCATGTTTGCCCTACAAATGATTTTAACAGCAAGTGATTAACAGCTGTTATTCCTATGTATAACTCCAACACTCTTAACATACATGCACCATACTTGTCTTGTCTTATCTCCTGTCTGTATCTGTATGTGGAGATATGGGAACAGAGGAAGTCAGACAAAAGCCATATTGTCCAACCCCGGCGACTGAAAATGATCCCAAAATGTGCCAAAAGAATGAAAGGTGTTTTCCAAAAGTATGTCTTTGACAAATGGGCATTGTTTAAACATTGGCAGCTGGAAGCTGTGAAGGATTCCTCAATGCATGCAAAACATTCCTTCTTATTGTCACCAACACCCAACACCTGATTTCCTGCTGCAGCCTTTATTAAACCAATAAATTGTTGGTGACATGACACCCGCGCTGCGATAGAGAAACAGAAAAACATGTCCCTGCTGTGTAAATGATCATCAATGCTTGCACTGGAACTGAAGCTGCTGTTTCTGCTCAGACAAACACACCAGACTTTAATTTCTGCCTGAATGTCAATACTATGAGTGCTCACTGCTTTCAATTTGTGAGAGCATGTTCTGTAGCACATTTCGGATTCACCAAACTGTAAAATGCCTAATGAATGCCAATGAGATTTGAGCATTAGCATAATTAACCCCCATAATTAACCCTCCTAAATTGTCCACATACCTGTCTGTTTGTAATTTGTGATGTTAAAAGTTACTAAAGAGTAAAAAGAAGATCTACACTTACTGTGTTTTGTCATTCGATCTAAAAATGGCGCAAAAAAAACAATAATTTAAGTGCGTTTCCATCAAGCGGATAAAACATCCTAGTTAGACGTAACTTGTGTAGCATTTTCTAACGTTAGCTTACTGTAGATAAAGTCATTATAAATACTTGTATCCTATAACGGGACGGAAGAGCGCAGTCACAGCCTGTGTGGTACGTAGCCCCCACGGGATCAGCGGAAGAAAAAAAAACTAATAAATGTGAGCAAAGTAGGAAAGATGTTCACAGATTTAAAGTTCTGGGATCAATTACTCTATAGAGAAGTGATGTTAAATCACAAATTATGCATCTTTCGTTTCCTTAACAACGAGCTACCAGCTAGTTTCTATGAAAACAACACAAAAATATCTATTAATTTAATGATTTAATAAGGTAGTGTCTCCAAACTTATGTTTTAAAAGGAAGTGCTGTAGTACAACTAGGAGGACACACGTTATAATTAAGGTAAGAATATATATATATAGAATATCTTTCCTATTTTGCTCACGTTTATAAAACTGCGCACAGTTTTTTCAGCTGACCCCAGTATGTATGTGTGTGTGTGTGTGCTTGTTTATCTGTAAGGAAGGAGCCTAAAGGCCATAAACTGATTTTCAAATAGTTACTTTGTCAAGTGAAACTTTTTTTTTTTTTAACCCGTGTTATCTTCCGTCAACCATGAAAAAAGTTTTTTCAACATTATTATCACTTTTTCCCACATTTTTGTCACTTTTTCAATGTTGTGGGTGAGTTTTTTGATATTTTTTAATGTTGACATTTTCAGTGCTTATTTCGACGGCCCATTTTTGTTGACAAAAAAAAAAAATTAACTGAAAATGGGTTGGTTTGACCCAAGGACAACATGAGGGTTAAATAGATAAAAATAAATAACTTAACTGCTTTAAGAAATACCATATGTGCGAGTGCTACCGCTGTTTTGGTAATGTAAATAGGTTTCTACTGATGACAAAGTGGTTTAATAATCCTCCTTTTGATTAGCAGAGAGTTTGAAAAAGTTTTAAATAAAGTTTAAAGGTGTTTTTGGTTTACAGGGCAAATAAAGCACAACAGGAGGAAGCTGCCAAAAATCAAGAGCTGTACTTCCAAATCTACCAACTAGTTTGTTTATGAGCCTGCTGCAGCCTTAGTCTGATAAGTGTTCATGCTGGACATTCCTACATTATGATGCTTCATTTAGCAGGGGTTCTTGTTATATAGCCCTTGGCAAGTGCCTGCTTTTATAAGCAATTAATTTATTTCTCTCACTGTCTCCAACGTCTCCTTTTAAATATTTTTCAGATTAGGCACAGATGGCCAACAATCAAGCTAAATACAGATTCAGGCTTATCCAAGGCACCTCTCCTTATTTGTTCCCAAAAATGCAGCTCCGCTTAGCCGTCATACTCCAGAAATCTTATCAGCAGTGTTCCCTGGACACATCTGTACAGTTTCCCCTTGTTTCTCCACTTCTGAGACAGAGGTTTGGCTGAAACATGGCTTCTTACAAGCAATAACATGATGCTGTAGTCCAATAGTTTGAACTACCACAAGGCAAATGTCCAGGTTACACGAGGCGAGGCAAATACAAAGCCATTTTAGAAACAGGAATGGGAAAAATTAAAAAACTGGATAGAAAATCTTTATACACGGACACACTATTTATGACACTTAAGGTCACACAGTTAGTGAGAGAAAAGTGGTAATCACTGGTCTTGGACTCACTCACTGTGAGACATTTCCACCAACAGCCAGTTAAGCTTCATGTTGTCTCATTTTCAACAAGTTTCTATATCACACATTTGGGTCTTCTTTCAACCAAATTGTCAAAAAAAATAACGTGGATGGTTCACTACTTCTTAGTTTTCTTAAATGTGTCCAAAATTTAATTAAAAAGCTTCAAAAAACGCTGCAAAAACCCTCTACAAAAACCTCAATAAAGCGCTGAAAAAGCTCTACAAAAACATCATAAAAAGTGACAAAAAATGTGGAAGAAAACATGACAAGAAAGGCTGGAAAAAGTGACAAATGTTGAAAAAGAACAACTCCAATTTTTACCCAGAAAAACCAAACATACATCAAAATACAGTATGAAATGACAGTGAGTGACACCACACCAACCATGCCAAAGGATCTATGGTTAGCATGACATGACAGGACATGAACCTTTAACCCTTGTGTTGTCTTCCCATCAAAATGGGAAATCAAGACTTTTGTTGACACTTTTTAATCGATGTTTAAAAGAACTGTAAAACTAAAGTTAATAAGTTAGTGTTACATAGTGTTAAACGTAAAAAAAGTGTTGAAAAAAGGGACAAAAACCTAAGAAAAAGTTAAAAACATCGCTAAAAAGCGCCAACAAAAGTGTTGATTTCCAATTTTGACAGGAAGACAACACGAGGCTTAATGATGGTTGATTGGTTGGTTGTATTTAATTACAAATCTATCCATGCCAGTATTGTCATATCTTGTGTAGACGTGTAACCAATGGTACCAGAAAAGGTTAGAAAATTCAAGCTTCATCCTCCACAGACCAAATATTCACAGCAATTTTCAGAAATAGTTTTTTCCCCACAGACGGACATGGGTAGATTCTCTGTTGTCATCTCAGCAAGGCTCTCTGGGCATTTCAGGGTTTTCTCCACTCTTCATTACACGTGTAACCAGCCCTTCATCCAAGCCACACAGCAAACCACAATGTCAGCGAACCCTAATCGTACAGCAGCAGCTGGGGAAGGAATATAGCCACTGCTGTCAGTCAAAGACCAACCTCGCCATTAATCACTGTAGACAGCCAGCCAGTGGACCCCCAAACCTGCCCTCTAATATTACACATTTAGTGCGTGATGGCTTTCAAATAGGAATACTAATACCACACTAATGACACATGAAATACCTCCCACTAGTTAGGCTGCTTTATGAATATTCAAACCCAAGATGTTATGGTTTTTATTGCTGATTATATCAATCCAAGTGTAGATGTCTGTAATGCATTATTTTACATACGTTTCTGAAAAAGTCAGCCTTACATGTAGTATTTTGCAACTGTGAAAACTGTGAAAACTAGAATTCAAAGTCCCAAAATGTTCTGTATTTCCAGGCTCAGGGAAAACACACAGCTGGGTCACCAAACACAGGGCTTTGAAGCACAGGGGGCGTAGTTTGGATCCTGGGGAAAACACAAGACTTTTAACCGGAAAACACCTGGTTGTGTCCTGGGAATACTGCTTAACACTAGAATTCCATTTAGTAATATTTCCCCACTGCCGAAACAGCATTAGAAATCGCACATATGGCATTTGTTGTAGTGGTTAAGTTATTCATTTTTATCTAATTAAAACAAAAACACTTGACAAAGTAACTATTTAAAAATCAGTTTATGGCCTTTAGGCTCTTTCCTTACATATTAAAAACACACACACACACAGGCTGTGACTGTGCTCTTTCGTCCCCTTTTGGTTGAGCCAACACTAAATATTATTTATAATGACTTTAGCTAGTGCAGTAAGCTAACGTTAAAAAATGCTACACAAGTTATTCGATGTGTTATCCACTTGACTGTAACTGAGGCGCCTGTCATGTCAGCGTCTAAGGGTCGCTGTGCTGCCATGATACTCCTCGTCATCACATGAAGATTCCTCATCTGATAAAAATGGCGGGTTATTGATCTCTCGCCGATCAGATTCTCCATCACTCATATCTGGCTTGCTGTAGCTTTTAATATTGCAGCCGCCTTGTCAATAGACGTGTAAAACAATACGAGTTACAACTCGCAAGATGATTAATAAACCCATTTTAGTAAAAAAGTCATGGAAGAAGGGGTTTTATAATAGATAGATAGATAGATAGATAGATAGATAGATAGATAGATAGATAGATAGATAGATAGATAGATAGATAGATAGATAGATAGATAGATAGATAGATAGTAACAGGGAATAAGTTCTAAGATGTGAGATGTAGATGTTATGACCATAGTTCAGGTTATGTATGACTAATAAAAGAGTTACATGCATTTAAAAATGCCAGGTGGGTAAATTTCACCCGTGGCCTTTCTAGTTTTAAGGGGGCCGGTGTTTTAATTAAAACCACAATCTTTTTTCTTACCGTAGTCATTTTAATGCCTAACCCTAACCACTAATCCTAACCCCTAACCCTAACCCCTGACCCCTAATTCTAACCCCTAACCCTAACTTGTTTTATGCCTGTGATGGTTACCTTTTTTTGGCTTGACTCAAGTGCAACAGCCTCTGAAACGACTGGCACCTCATGGTGGCCGGTACCCGGCTCCCAGTAACCTCATCTCTGCTAACTGTCACGTGACCAACCATCGGCCGCCTAATTTAGTGGGCTATCATACAAATTGGTGTGCAAAAGTTTTCGTACGATACAATCTGAACCCATTCATGAGAATGCAAAATTAAGAATGTGGAGGTCTGGGTGGTGGATGGACATGAAGCATACATTTTTTGTGCAGAAGACTAGAGATCACAACCTGCAATTTATGTTTGCCTTTACTTACCATAACCACAATGTTTTTCCTTCCATTAATCATGCTGTAGTTGCCTTGTGCAGATATTGTGGAAAGTTTGAATTTTGGTGATTGCGGACTTAGACGTCAATGTCCTTGTCTTGAGATATGGCTGGAGAAATAAGACCTTAACCACATGTTTTTAGGCAATGATTGACTGTGTAACATGAATTTGCAACAATAGACCCACAATGACTCTGGTAGGGTTGGAGAGCTCAGGGTTGTGAGCTTTTCCTGGGATGTAGCTTAGAGTAATCTTTGAATGCCAAGTATTGTTTAATCCTGACATTACATCTGAACTGTCTATAAATTATAGCAGTAACTATGAGCCTCCCAGATAATTGCAGTGTTGTTTCTGACTACCTGGAGTGCTGGACAGATTGGCATGTTGGAAGGAGCGACGGTTTGTTCAGGAATGTTTGGCTAATCAGGGCTGATATTTATAGCTGGCTGCTTAAATCATCTGCAGGGTTGCATGTTGTACAGTGAAACCAAGGTGCACAGTGGTGTTAAAGAAATGAAACATGACAATGTTGATTATGAAATTATCCATCACAACTTAAGTATGATTCAGGAAAGAATCAACCAGTGGGCTTGTTTTACTGTCAAGACGATAGCTGTGGTGCAGAGTGCAAAGGGTGTCTTGCAGCTTCGGCATTGTTACCCCCAATTTCCACAGGATCCGGAACGGCGTCGGAGCCATCAGGTTTTCCATTAAAGTCAATGTGTGTATTTCCACGATCCGCAGCCCTCCGGAGCAGATTCTTCTATTTTTGCCGGATGCCGAAGAAACCAAAATCAATCGATAAAACATCCGGTTCATTTTCAAAATAAAATAGAGCATGCTCACATCGGATCATATTTCCCTCCACCTTCAAAACACAGCACAGAGTTGTTTCCCCTCTACTCCTCTGGATGGAAACAAAGTGTTGTTGTTTTTGTGGTTCTATTCTACTTGAATTTGCGAGATCTCTTGGGTCGGAGCAGCCGAGCCGAGCCGCAGCGGTTACGCATCCGGTGGAAATTGGGGGTTAGGATCCATTGTTCCAATGCACATGCCTGTAGGCAAGTTATTGGCCTGTGCAATTGTGACTGGTGTGTTAACAACTTTGAGGCTAAATGTTTGCACCCAGAGGAAGGTGTGGGCTTTGAGTTTAGGTTGTAATGACTTGAGTTAATTCTATAGAGAGCATTATTTGCTGAATGAACACAGTGCATTGAATCATTTTAGTTGAAACACTTATGTTTAAGGTTTTGCAGAAAGAGTTATGAAGAGCAAAACATGTTTTGGAAACAGGTGAATATTGTGTTTGTAAGATGTAAGGCTATGGGTATTGTGCTCCAGGAACCAGTTTTTGTGTTTAAGAAAGCAAGGAAACTGTAAAAGGAAAGACATTATGGGTAGAATGAGCAAAAATAAAATGACTCAATTCAAGGACTAAACTCTCTACTATGGGAGACAGGGCCTTCCAGGCAGTCGCCCCACGGATCTGGAATTCACTCCCAGAGACCCTAAGGGCCCCACAAACTGTGGAGGTTTTTAAGAAGGACCTAAAGACATTCCTATTTAAAAAGGCCTTTTAATAGTCATAGTTTTAATTTTAGTTTTATAGTGTTTTATTATTTGTTGATTTTGTTGTGTTCTGGGAACTTTTTTTTAACTCCCTGCTACTGTAGCACTTTGAGATTTCATTTGAAATGTAAAGGGCAAATTATTATTATTATTGACATTCATTTTAAGCCAATCACTTATGATTTTCTAATTCTAAGTATTTTTGTTGCCTAAAGTTCACTGGTTCAGGTTCACAGCATTAACAACATTAAACTTGTAACATTTTGACGTTTTTGTCGCCTTTATCCATGTTTGTCGTTCACTTTTTCCAAAGTTTTTATAAAAAAAAGAATTCTGCGCCTTTTGACATTTTTGTGGACTTTTTCCTGTGTTTTTGATGCTTTTTCCGACATTTTTTGCGCTTTTTTCAACCTTCTTCTATCGTCTTTTTTTTTTTCAAATGCTATAAACTGAAATAAAACACCTAAATGAAATTAAAGTAGGCAACTGATCATTTTTTTGACTTGTGAAGAGCGTTGCAGAGAACCATCCATGTTGCTTTTTGTTGTTGAGAATTTGGTTGAAAAAAAAATTTTGATATCACTAACTTTTTGAAAATGGATCAAGTTTGACCCGTGGACAGCAGGAGGGTTAAAACTTGCGAAAATTATGTTAAATAGAACAGCCAAGTGTTTTAAAACGGCCACCATGCGGCAGCAAATCAAAGGGTCATACATGTCGTTTTGGGAATCATTGGAAATGGACTTATTCTGTCATTTAGGTATGAGGATGAGGGTTAGGGTTTGGAGGGAGTGTTGTTAACATCAGGGGCTTGTGGAAGTGTTGATTGAGGCAGATTCCTGATAAATTGCTCAAGTGTTCCTAAAGAATTGACCCGACCGCAGACAGTGCTGAGGGTTGTGTTGCTCTCAGCGGAGCAGTGGTTGGAGGATCAGAAGGGATTAGGCGTGAATATGCTGGGCGATGATGAATGATCATTGTGTTTTGTTGTAGAGTGACAAGAGGTCCACACAGCAGCCCTTCTACCCCCTCTGAAAGCAGCAGCGGCATGTATGTATTCATGCTGTTACAGATGTATTGCCTGTCACCACCATAAACTCATGGAACTTTATTGTCATGAAAATGCACCCTGATTGTCAGTGAGCAATCCCATTTTAAAAGTCTAATTCTAACACTGTTGGGTAATCCTCAGGTCAAATTGATCTGTTTTCCTTTATCAATGTTCTTTTTAACTACCCAAAATAACATGATTGATTCCACACAACACTCTTTGGCAAGTATAAATCTGTACTTTCATTCATTTGGGGGTATCTTATTCAATTTTATAGCATTTGAAATAAAAAAATTGTGTTTTTTAAATAGTATTGAGTAAAAGTTGACATATTCCAGTCTGTGATTATCCATCAACATCCATTCCTTTAATTTTAGTCTAAATAATTCCTAATTTCTGCTTTTCTAACTCAAACATTAGCTATAATTTCCTATAAATGAGGTTTATTGACCATAAATTCAAAAAATAATATGACTGTAGAACTAAAAGTTAATAAGTTAGTGTTACGTAGTGTCAAACGTCAAAAAAAAAGTGACAAACATTGAAAAAAAAGTCAAAAGTGTTGAAAAAAGGGACAAAACTATTGATAAAGACCAGTGGTTAAAGCTGGGTGAATCTGATATACCAGCATGTAATACAATCTCAGGGTTTAAAATATTAACAAAATTGTGACAAATGGATAGCGTAAAAAATTATTTGGTAGTGTAAATAAAGCCTATTCTAAAATTGCGTCGGACAATGCATGAACCGACAATAACGCCCACTTTCTGCAGCAACAGGCCAGGTGTGTGGAGCTGTTAAAGTAGGCAGTATTTAGACTTTTTACTCAAGCTCTCTTTTTTTTTTCCACCCAATTACGTCTGCTACTTCTTGTGTTTACAGCTAAGTGCACCGCCATGACTGTCTGCTTGGAGAGACTGTCAGAAGGCTGTCCACATTCATACAACTCACAAAGACACATAAAAGACAGCGCTCAGGGAGGCAGAGTGATGATAGCAGACATACAGTGAGGACATTCAGAGCAGCAATAAACACCATGGTCAAACTATACAGTACATTGTACAAATTTGTTTTGTTTCAAGGATAATGGAACTAATTCTTTCAGGGAGACCTAATTTTTAATTGCTGCACTCCTATATCAATTCCACTGTTATCCTAATAAATGTACTTTTTTTTGCTGTGTTTATATCTATACCTAGTCTCCTGATTTAAATATAGCTCAGCGTAAATTCTTTCAGGAAGACCTAATATAATTAACGCTCTGTTCCTAAATAGAAACACCTGGTGGAGGCGTTCACCTTCCTGCTTAACCAATCACAATCGTACACAAATTGCAAGGGCCAATCACAGAGTCACAACCCTGCTTTAAAAAATCTGTTTCTCCCTTGGCTATCAGCTGTCGTTGCAGGCAAAGAGCGCAACCCTAGTAAGGAGGGCTGCACGACAAGAGCAAAACACCTAATTGCGGATATTTTGACTGATATTGCGATATGATTCACGATATTGGAGGGAATGGTTATTGTTGTATACTGATTCTCATTTTCATTGAAAAATACTTTTAAAAAATTATAGTGTGATTTTTGCGAGGATCTGTACCCAAATAAGTTTTTCTTTAGGCTGTAGGATACCATTCTTACGCCTGGCTGTCTCTGCACCGATACAATGGTTTGACACATATTTTGCCTCCAACTAATGCTGTGCCCCCACTATGATTTGGATATAGCACAAGTCCATATTGCAATTTCGATAAAATTGCGATTAATTGTGCAGCCCTACAAGTAAATCAGATAAAGTCAGGTACTGTGGTAACATCACACCTACTGCAGCAGCTCCCCTCATTACAGCCTAACGCTGTTCCCAGCTCTTCCCCAGTGATCTGTGGATCATTCTTCATTTCTTTTTTCACATCTTCTAATGTGTTCATTTTAACAGCTGTTCAGTGTTAAACAAAAAACAAAAACGCATATCTTTGGGTGCCGGGAAGCTCAGTTGGTAGAGCGTGCCCATATAGAGGTTGATTCCACAATAAAGAGGCCCAGGGTTCAATTCCAACCTGTGGCAATTTCCTGCATGTCCTCCCCTCTCTCTCCCTTTTACATCTAAGCTGTCCTCATGATTAAAACCGGAAATGGCCATAAAAATAACCTTAAAATATTTATGTCCACACTACTCTGGCATTTCCGAGCCCCAATTTTTTTTTTGAAAACTCCGGGGTTGCATAGCAGTCCGGACGGACAGAAACGGAGACCTTTGGGAACGACGACGCATCTGTTAGGTAGGCTTACACACCTTTCAGTAACAGTTTGTCCTCGTCATCAATCCGAGCTAAAGAATCCCTGGTGTTACTTTTCGCCATTGTTGTTTTTTCTCTCCACAGTATTCCTCCAGGTGTGAAAAGTGACTCCACTTAATGATACGTAGGGAACTACAATCAGGGATTTTGGTTGCTGCTGCCATTTATAACACTAGTTTGTAGAACTGAAGCTTTAGGTGAGATGTTAGACACCTTTGAGTCTTGTTTTTCGACCGTTGACTGAGAGAAGTGCCTCTGATGAATGTGCTGTCCCTTTTAACACCCAGGTGTCAACGGCCACTGTCTGTCACTGCTTATCTGTAGATAAGATGTAATCTACTACAGTACAATTCGTAAAGGATCAGGATCACTAATAACGATCCAATATTTAGACATATACCATTAACTATTTTCCCAAAAATCTAGCAAACCCAAAGAACTGAATGATTTCCGACGAGTTGCATTAACATCTCTTGTGATAAAAAATGTTGAGAACATTTTAAAACCCAAATCTTGTCTCCCTCATTGATGGCAAACTTGATCCATCCCAGTTTGCTTATCAAGCCGAGAACAGAGTGGATGATGCCAAGTTATTTATTTTAGACCGAGTATATAAGCACCTTGAAAAACCCAAATCCCATGCCAGAATTTCATTTGCTGATTTTTCTTCGGCTTTTCATAAAATGTAGCCTCATATGCAGCCTCATGTTCTGATTGAGCGACTTGCCTCTCATTTTGATTTAAAGTTGACAGTTTTTTTTTTTTTTACAGAGTTCAACAAGTTCTTGTGAATAGTCACAGGTCATACAGGCTCACGTCAGGGCTTGGTACTTTCCCCCTTGCTTTTCCTTCTGTACACACACAGCTGTAAGAGGCCAGCTGAAATGTTCTGATGACACAGGTAGTCCAGAAAGCTAAGAGACTCATGGGTAATTCTGCCCCATGTTCTTTCTTGTAGGTTCTCTTTAATGCCATCAGGACCCCTCCCCCCCTCCCCCCCATGTAAAACCAACTATTACTTCATTCCTGCTGCCATTTGGCTCTTTATTGCTGCTGATGGAAGCAACCTGTAACATTCAGAGCTTGTACTTCTGGGGAAGCATACATGCTTTGATTTATGTATTTATTACCAATCCTAAATTAGATTATGCTTGTATATTTATTTAATGTACCTTCAATTTGGCAACCTGTGTGTGTGTGTGCGTGTGTGTGTGTGTGTGTGTGTGTGTGTGTGTGTGTGCTTTGCTGCTTTATCCTGGGTTACCCATTTGTTGACCTGCTGCTACTGACATCTTTTTTGTGTTTTTATGTGTGTGTTTTAATTGACTGCAAAATCAAATGTCCCTTTAGGGCTAAATAAAGTTGTTTGAAAAGATCACTGTAGGGCATAACAAGTATGTTTACTTTCACATCTGGTTGAGTATACTTTGCTATTTTCCTTCTGCAATTTTAAGCTGTGATATAGCTCTTTTTTTATTTCTTTTACACTACTTAAGAGACACATTTTCCAGAAAGAGTTTTCTTTAGTGTATCAGGGATTTTTTTTTATTCAATTTTTTATTTATAGTATCAATTCATAACAAGAGTTATCTCAAGACACTTTACAGATAGAGTAGGTCTAGACCAGATAGAGTAGGTCTAGACTACACTCCACATTTTTGACTTCTGTATCAGTTTAGTTTGAACCGTTTAGTTCAGTGTCCTTTAGAACATCTCTACAATTTGTGTGTTAAACCTGCAAACCTTGTTCATGTGAACATCCCTCGATAAAAATGAATAGGATCTTGGCTAGTGGCAGCCTGTGTAGCAATTTTGAAATAACATTCATGTGTATTTAATTACTGTATTGGGATTATCCTTTCTGTTCATATTATAGATGATATTGTCCTTTAGGTCATATATATATATATATACACACAGATTGTGCCTCTAACATGAACTTCTGGAAAAAGATTTCTTTAAAAAAACTAGAAGTTATTTCATGAAATGTCAAAACAGTTATGGGCTGAACAGAAGGTACACAAATGCAGCGTCAATGAAAGTGAGATGATTAAACTTGTCAAAGTTATCACAGCAAAATTTGGAAGCGGATCCTCTCGAACTACTCTTACCGTCCAATCAAAGACGGGGTATATTTGCTTTGTCTCAAATGTCCAAAATGATTCCGTTGAGGAATGAACACTTGATTAATCAAAACAACTGGCTGAAACTGAAGCTGACACTTCGGGACATATATGGTCTGTTTCCAACGTAAATGTTAGTCTGATAAATGTTAAACATCAAGAAATGAATAACAATCAGTTAATAATAGTCTCAAGTTAGCATGTAAGAATCACACGACCCAGGTGAAACATAAACAGTGAAGCAGTTTGACTTGAAGTTGGGGTGCCAGGCAGAGTCAAAGTCTGACAATAGCAATTATTATTATTTGAGGATTTTTTTCTTCTTTTTTTTGAACCAATCAAACCTCACAAAGAAAGCATTTAGTTCTCATTAAATCAAACTAACCCAGCAACCAGTAAGCAAATCAGACGGCACACACAATAATCTCAGTTCACCCTAACGATGCATTATACAAGAAATCGGAGACGGTGGACTTGAGACTCGGTAAATGGGACTTGAGTCATCGTTTTGATAGTTTCGCTCTGCCAGACCCTCCTCCACAGCGCTCTGAAGGAGGGTCTGGCTACTCCACATGGCATTCGGGATGGAAGGAAAACGTGCTCTGGTTAGTTGGCATTTCTTTAAACCAATCACAATCGTCTTGGGCGGTGCTAAGTAAAGAAAAAAACCACAGTGCAGCTGCTAAATATCATTGGAAGGAACTTGTTTTGGTGGAACATGTCATTTCAAAAGTTGTTTTAGTCGTGCAACAGAAAACTCAGATTGGACAGATAGTCTAGATAGCTGTCTGGATTTACCCTGCAGAGATCTGAGGACCAGGTAACCATAGTCCTCAGAAATCCTCCAGAGCTTAAAATACCAACACAAAGGAAGCCCAAGGCAACGGATATCCGGCCTCAATGAGTAAAATTCGGGTGATTTGCCGTTGGCAATGGAGCAATCCCAGAACATCAAGAATATAGACTACCGCTTTGATGACTTGCAACTTGACTTGACAAAAAGTAAATGACTTGAGATTTGTCTCGGACGTAAGTTAATGACTCAAGACTTCACTTGAGGCGTGATGACTCGGATGACTTGCATGTATTTCTAAGTTTGAATGCTAGTTGTAATTCATGAAATACAATAGAATGTTAACGTTTCTGTCTAACTATCAAGTAGTGATGGCCAAATGAAGCTTCATGAACCAGTGTCTTTATTTTCTTTAGTTTTTCGGAGCCCAGTAGATGGTCTCTGCTCTCTGTTCAACAATTGGTTGAGAATGTACTGAATTGCAACGCCTTAGGCCTTTCCCTTAAAACCAAGGGCGCCATCTAGTGGGCTCAGAAAATAAAGACACTGGTTCACGAAGCTTCATTTGGCCATCACTATCAAGTACGCTATGCAGCGGCAGCAGAAAAAACTGTGAATCATGATTGGCTCCATGGTTTTTCTATATGAATTCCAGGTACCACAGGTAAAAGTGCTTTATCTTGGTCGTAAAAAAAAAAGTGACTTGATTTGGGACTAGCCTTCACTAAAGACTCGACTTGACTTGACTTGGCATAACCTGTGACATGACTTGACACTTTCATAGACACTGCATCTGTGTACCTTCTGTTCAGACCATAACTGTTTTGACAATTTATGAAATAACATCAAGTTTTAATTTAGAAAAATAAATCTTCACGTTCCATCAGTTCATGTTAGAGGCACACTCTGTGAGCTAAAGGACGCCACTAGACAAGATCCTATTAATATTATCTAAGGTTGTTAAAGGTTTGTTCACATAAATTATGTTTGCTGGTTGAACACACAAACTGTAGCGAGGAGTAAAGGACACTCTACTAAACAGTATGTGGTTCATACAAAATGATACTGAAGAAAAATATTTCTGGATATGTGTCTTTTTAGTAGTGTAGAAGAAGTAAAAGTAGCTTTATCACGGTTTCAATATGCTCTAATACTCCTTGGTTTTTCTTTATAAAGACCGGATTCTACAGGTGTGCTATATCTTGGGTGTAAAAAAAGACTTGATTTGGGACTTGGCTTGCCTAAACTCAGGATTTGATTAACTTTAACCTGGAATAATCTGTGACTTGACCTAGCCCCAAGAAAAAACTCAAGACTTTCTTGAGACTTGGACCAAATGACTTGAGACTTGAGGAGCAAAGATGACTTGATCATAACACTGCAAGAAATACACATCTATACAACACAGTTCACACGCTCTGATATTTTTAAAATATGAATAGAAGGTTTTATGGGCCAGCTGCAGTAAACTTTGTCCTCTATCAGTACGGTGACTTCTCCCGTGTCCATTACACACAGGTACAGGTTCTGGATGTCCAGGCAGATCCTATCCCCACTCCCATGGGACTGACAGCAGTGTGGCATTTTCAGGGTTAGACTGTTGGCATTCATTGTTGATATTATGAAAAGCTCTGGATAATAATCTCCAACCCAGGAAGCATTGGATGAGAGGCATAATAAATTCTGGATAGAGTCTTCAATTGACTTCTGTTCCTTATTTCCATGCAGCAGGTCAGTTGTCAGATGTCTCCCATTGGCTCGCTGCCAATTTGTCCCAGTGTTCATCTGTGGTACTGCAATGTAACAGTCCAGTGTGGCCCTAAAAGCATTTCCTCTACAGATCTCCATTACACAACAGAAGTCTGTGTATCTGTTGGCTGGACACCTCAAACTTCCATCTCTGGACATGTAGTCCTTGAAGGTGCCTAAAGATGTTCGTTAAGCTTTAATGCTCTTGCGGTCTGACTATACCCGGCTACATGTCCGGACAACCAAAAGGTCTCTAGTGGACGTACAAAATTTGATATGTGAAATTGATTTGAGTCTTGGAAACCAACCAATATGAAACATCACTTTGGCCTCTCTGATCTAAACCACCTGGGGTTTCTCCAACCTAACAAAGCCGACATTACCACGGGAGACGCGGGCCATGCTGCCTTTTATAACATCCCCATGCAAATTGTTTTGTCTAAAGCCCCACAAAGTGCAGGTTTCATCCAGACACTGTGGGTGGAAGGAGTAAGAAACATACAAGACCATGAGGAGGGTTGTTTAGCCAAGGTTACCCAAGTTGCTCTTGGAAAGGGATCAAACCTTGAGGAGGCCCTTTATCGTCATCCTTCATCCATGCTGCTCTTGTTATGCTGCTGCTTTTAGATAAACTCCTAGTCTGGAGGGCGAGCACAGCACCAGGGGCCGGGGGCTTTTTCTTTTTTAACTGTCACATTTGAAGAAACAAAAACTCTCGGGGAGTTACGGGAGGTGCTGTGTGGGTGAGTTTTGGGGAAGATAAAGCTTGTCATCAATGATTCCCTCGCCCACATGTACGTAACATACATATCTGCCCTTGGGGCTTCGCACTCTGAGGAGGAAAGACATTCCTCTTTTTGCTTCTGCATTAATCCAATTACCAAACACCTGCAGACATGCAATAACAGTTCCTGTGCCAAGTTACCACCTCCTTCCCCCCCATCCCAACTACCTCTCACTTAAAAAAACCCACTTCTCCAGGAATGGGTTGCACCAGCTTTTTGTGTACCTGCGTTATCACCCTGTTTGTGTGTTCTCAGTAGCTACTAAGAAGAGGGACATGCTAATTCAGGTTTCACCAACAAAACTTAACCCATCTTGACTGGTGCAGATTTTATAATGTCGGCTCTGACTAGAATAACCTCCAAAGGTTTTAGGTTATATTTGATTGTGCTGTGCTATAATTGTATCATTTTTGTGAAATGTTGTGTACTTAAATCTCTTTTGGATATTGTCAACAGTATTCCATTTTACAATCTTAGCTCTATAGATGTTTATTGCCATTTGTGCAGGTACCGGGCCATACAAGTACATTGGAATTTCTGGGTATTAGGCCAGCTACACATTGGCTGCGTTGCATGAGCGTGGCGTTTCTGTTGCGTGTCAGCTGCGTGGATTTTTCTACGTCCTACACACCAGAAACGTGTCTGACGTGGCACTGCTGCTGCTAGGTGACGTACAGGGAGGGTATCTCCGGACATACAGTCGCGCCGACAGATTCAAACTCTGAAAAATCTGTACGTTTATTTCAATAACATTAACAACTTTGTGTAGCTGTAAAAAAGCCTATTTTGTAAGCTTACCTGATGTTGGAACGTCACTCAAAATAAATTGGTTTTTCACGTCTCGCGTGAATATTGGGCGTTGGTTCTATTTATAGCATGCACACATTTTCGGGCGTTCGTGTCATGCAGGCGGAGCGGAAACAGCACTAACCTGTTAACATGGGAACAGTGTGTAGCCGGCCTTAGAGTCAGCTCTACAAACAATAGAAGAAAAATACATTAAAACATAAAACTATATAAATATAAAATAAGAATTCTTCAATTAGAAGAAAACTATAAAATAGCTGTATGATAAATACAAGTAAAATTGTGAAAGTGTGCCAGAAACATACAATACAAACTACTTGTGATTAAAGATATCTTAAAAACATCAGTTTTATCAGTTCAGTTAGCAACTGATGTAGAAACTGGACTGATGTAGAAATTAAGCCTAGCTGTGTTCAATCACTCCTCCCTAGATTACTGTATAGCAGTCAGTCAATTTATATTTTCAGACACTTAAATCATCATTTTGCATCATCACTGACAGGTAAAGTGTTGCAGGACTGTAATCTTTACATAAACATAACAAGAACCATGTCCTGAACATGATATTTTCTTTCTATTGCATGGCATTTCTAAAGAGCATTTTATAGAACATAATTTTCTAACTTTTTTTTTGAACCCAAATTCCACCCGTGTTCATTTTGTGGTGCTTCACATCCACATGCATTGACGTTGTACCTTGGCAAAGGTTAATCTTGGCAACCAGTGGCTTCTGAAGAAAAGAGTCATATTCCGTGAGGCTAGCTAGAGTCATGTTACCCACCTGTCAAAGCCTTAAGCTGAAAACACAACATGCTAATGTTTTGAGGTATTTAAGAAAGGCTTAAAGTGAACTTCAGGTACAAATCCTGTCATCCAGCTCAAATCTGGGTGTTCAGTCACCCTGATCCATCTCTGCTCTAAATCTGAGCTAGCCTGTGTGTTTACAGTAGGACATGAAAAGAGCTCAGCACATTTTGCCAACTGCAAGGAAACCCAGAGTGAATAGTAAGGTTTGGACCGCTGTGGGGTGGGACTGAGGGTGGGCTGATATACTGCAGATCAAAGTCTTAAGATGGAGATATATTCATATGCCACACAAAACGGCCTGTTTGGTCAGGCTACAAGTTAACTAATATAGGACAAGTCAACCCTTTACAATAGAGTGCGGGAACACAGTAGTAAAAAACTGATGGAAAATTCCACTATCAAGTGCTCATACACTGCTCCATATCATTGTCAATGTGTAATGTTCAGTGCCTTCCAGGAGTTATTCTGTCATCATGTGTGGTCATTTATCTTTTTGGTGTATGTACATTTCCCCAACCTGCCAAGACTATTTCTTCTTCTGTGATGGATTTCTTTCCTTTCCCAGAAACACTGAAGAAACCTCCAGAAAACGGCCCATGGTCTCTCTGCATCCAGCTGGGTTTTACAATATATAATGTCAGTAACGGAGAGAAGGTGAGAATATCCAAAACAAAGAAGGAGCGGTACCCCTCCCTGTGCTGAGGTCTACAAAGGCTCCTGGTTATACACATAGTGATACCCTTGCAACTTTCGCTATGAATTACCCCAAGTGTGACTGTTGAATGTACTGAAAAATAGTGAATCTAGAAAAAAGGCCACTGTGGAGACAAAAGACAAAGTACAATCTTGAACATTAAAGATATAGTATATAATCATTCTCCATTAAAATGTCCAAAAAACGACTATACCTACTGTGTGTGAACTTACATTAACCCAAATTTTTCCAACAATGTTCACACTCAGAGAAATTTGTGTACATTTCTATTCCCCCGTGTCACTGATTTGATCTTTTCCTAAACCTATCTGTCCCGTTCTCGTTCCACATGTCACTTAAACGTACCTCCCGACCCAGAGTGTCAAATAGTGACGCCAAAAGTCCCGACTAAGCACGTCTAAATATGACGCTTAAGGAGACTTTTTTGCATCAATAACAAACGTCAAAGGCACCTGACCAAGCGTTGGTTTTTAACGCGATGGGAGGGAGAATGTGCTGCCGATCTTTTTGGGAGTAAAATGCTCTTTTACATGATTTTTTGATGTTTTTTTTGCCATAACCACGCTCCCTGTTTTCACACTCCAAACTCAAACAGAACAGAAAGTCAGGACTTAATGAGGCCATCAATCTGTCTAATTGTTTTTGTCCTGAAGAGTTACTCTATGTAATTGTAAAATGCAGTCCAAGAACCAAATGAAAACAAATGGAAAATAGTTTGTTCCATGAGCTGGTACCTGTAATTATGACAGGGGTCTGTAACAACTTGACCTTTGAACCTTTTTGATCATCATGTTTCATTTTGAACACACCCTGAGCCGAACTGTTTCTGTTACATTCCGAGTTTTTCAACATTACAATGAGCCGTTCAGCTGCAGCAGAAGGGAATGTGCTTGTGTAGGACTCTGCAGTCAACTTCCCAACACCAAGAACTTCAGATGAAAAGAAGAAAATGATCCGTCAGACCTCGGTGCACTCACTAAAGAAGCTGTTTGACATGGGCCTCTTGGGCCTGACTTGCTGTTGTGTTTGGCTGAGGAGGGTCTGGAGCTGCAGGGCAGCAGGAGCCACCTGTGGCTGCTACGTAAGAGCTGTTTGGATGGCAGGACGACATGGCCACCCCCGGACATATGCACATACAGCAGAACAGAGGAAGGTGTAAGAAAGGATGGTAGGAGCTTAAGATGAAAGGGGATGAAAGAGAGATCAATGACAATCACACATTAGAGAGCCGTAGCTGTTTGAACACAGGACAGATTGTACTTCAGTTTCACGCTTGCATGAAAAAGTGGTAATTATTTGATGAAGATAGTTCTGTCCAATAGAAAAGCTGCTATATCAATTTAATTCAGTTTACAGGGGCAGTTCACCCAAATTACAAAATAATAATATTTGAATTTACAACTTTTTTTATATATTTCCATTTGTACTATTTAGCCTTACAAGATAGTTTTGGTGTTACTGTCTGAAACTTCTGCCTCCCCTCCCTAGAATGGAGCTAAATTGCCCCGTTAAAACATTAAAAGAGAAAAAGAAAACAAAAATCTCAGGTTTTAGGCCCATGTGGACAAGAAGTGCTTAAAAAAAAGTGAAAATCTTCAATTCCATGACAACTGAGCAACTATGTGCTGAGGAAGATCATGTAATATGACCAAACGCTCCGGAACACCTACTAAATAAACCTTGAGCTTTCTAAACTGCTGCTTTCAAAGTAAAGATCCTTTGAACCTGCAATAAAAAAAAAAAAAAATGCTTTCACAGTGACATGTTTGTCTTAAGAAAGTTGTTCCAGTGAAGTTGGTTCACAGAGAAGTCTTTTGATTATCCAGAATTAATATTTTCAGATGTCATTTTCCAATGTTGTAACCGTCACAAGATGAATTGTATTTACAATGAAAAAAAACAAAAACATCTGGTTTCCTGACTCTTCAAGCCATCAGGGTTTTCCTAATTCAGGTAGCCCCAGGAGACATATCTCCTGGTTTGTTCAACACAGAAAAATATACATGTGTTATTGTGTATTACCATATAAATAGTGGAATTAAAGGTCCCATGACATGGTGCTCTTTGGATGCTTTTATATAGACCTTAGTGGTCCCCTAATACTGTATCTGAAGTCTCTTTTATATAGACCTTAGTGGTCCCCTAATACTGTATCTGAAGTCTCTTTTATAGAGACCTTAGTGGTCCCCTAATACTGTATCTGAAGTCTCTTTTATATAGACCTTAGTGGTCCTCTAATACTGTATCTGAAGTCTCTTTTATAGAGACCTTAGTGGTCCCCTAATACTGTATCTGAAGTCTCTTTATATAGACCTTAGTGGTCCCCTAATACTGTATCTGAAGTCTCTTTTATATAGACCTTAGTGGTCCTCTAATACTGTATCTGAAGTCTCTTTAATATAGTCCTTAGTGGTCCCCTAATACTGTATCTGAAGTCTCTTTTATATAGACCTTAGTGGTCCCCTAATACTGTATCTGAAGTCTCTTTAATATAGACCTTAATTGTCCCCTAATACTGTATCTGAAGTCTCTTTTATATAGACCTTACCTTTTTATGCCATTCTTGTCACTTTTTTTTTAAGCTTTTTCTGATATATTTGCCACTTTTTCAACGTTCTTTTATCATTTTCTTTTTCAAATGCTATACAATTGAATGAAACAACCAAATTCAATGAAAGTAGTGAACTGATCCTTTGTTACTTGTGAAGAGCATTGTATGGAACCATCCACATTATTTTTTTGACAATTTGATAGCAAGAAATGCAAATTTCAGATATAGAAACTTGTTGAAAGCGGGTCCAAGAGGGTTCATTTTTGGGCATTTTAGTACTCCCCTTCCACAGGACAGATGAAGACATGAAAGGAGAGAGAAGGGGATGACATGCAGCAAAGGGCCACAGGCCGCTGCTTTGAGGCGCAAACCTCTATTCTACCTGCTCCGCCAACTGAGCCAACCCGGCCACTTTATTTTTTACATATATTGACATTTGTTTGTGGATACAATTTTAAATAAAATATTCTCTAAACATTCCAAATCTAAGATTCATTAGCCTTGTCTTATATTGTTACAGAGATGCTTAACAAAACGCAAGTCCATTTTGTTTTTACAACAACCTTTATGATAAATTGTGTCACTGCGCGTTGCCAAATCAGTGATTAATACTGTGTATACATTAGGTGTCAGTAAAAAGGAACAGCAGTTACACTGTGCACCTGGCAGAGAGGGAAATGATCATGGAGATGGAATAACAGACATATGTAACAGACACTGGCTGAGGATGTAGAGTTCATTAGAAATGTCAGAATGCTAAATGAGTTGTGAGTGAGAAGGCATGTTTGTAGTCCCAAACAACAAACCAACTTCAGAAATGGCTGACGGAATGTGAATGAATTGAACTAACTGTCAATTAAAGTGTGACATTCAATTGGATGTTTGCCATATTACTGTATGTGATAATGTTTTCCTAGCGACTAAATGTACAGTTAGTTTCCTTAATATCCCATATAAGCATTCAGCCTTTACTGATTAGCTGAGCTACCCTTAGGCAATGGCAATCAGAAGCCTTGTAGATGTTGAAAAAGATAGAGAACTTACTTCCTTTTTAAAGGATCAAATATCAAAAATGACAAATAACATCATACCAATGTTTCCTTTTTTTCTGGCTGTTAATCCCACAGTTATACATTCTGGCCTTTCCAGCAGGCTTCCCTTCATCTTAACTACATAAATGAAGTTGAAATGAGGAAACACTGCCCTATGGAGCGAGATGACAATGGTGAAACTGAGCGGAGTTTGGATGTTGGTGAAAGACTTTGAGCTATGCTTTCAAGCATGGGAGGGAGCCTGGTGCAAAGTACTCAGGCATAGCAGTTTGATTTCCCAAATGTTCATAATTAAACGTTTTCTATTTGAATAGCCAGCAGGGAACTCCTCGGCTTGTGTTTTTGTAGTGGCTATTGTGTTTGTGGAGCCAAATATTGGAAACTTTGATACCGAATCCCCTGGTGTATGTTAACTTTGGCAGTGGCCAAAGGATTCTGGGGATGCTTTTCCTGCGCATTACTTCGCCTCCACTGTTCACCACCCACCATCTCCTCAGGTCGTGGAGTTCCCTGTAGCCACTGCTCGCTGAGCTGAGGAGGGGGAAGCACAGGAAGACATTGTGATGCATCTCGGGTGAAAACTTATCTCAAATGTCTCAGAGGTTTTTAGAGAAAACACTTCAATGTGGGACTTTTTTTTTTGTTTTTTTGGAGAGGCCTATCTCCTCTTGCTGAACTCTGCTTCATCCTCTGTCATACCTTACAGCGCTGTATCTCGGCCTTCAGGAAGCTGTTAGCCACCTCCAGCGTAACCGTTGGTTGACCTAAACAGGAAATGCTCCTTAGACTAGACTCATTTCAGAGGCCGCTTGGTTCGGCCTTTGTGGAATTTGAAGGATGCGGCAGAGGTAGTCCTCCAAAGGAAGTGACCTCCAAAGGCTGCAGCCCCTGAATTTGGACATAGCTAATAGCCTCCCCTTTAGAGTTGGGCATTGTTTTGATTTTAACAATTAAAAATGTCATTTCCAATTCTTCCTTTGGATTCCGATTCTTATCAATTCTCGGTTCTTTGAGGGGTGAAGTTGAAACGGGTTCACACATAAGAGGGCAATTTTAATTTGATTTAATGGTGACTTAAGTTCTACAAGGCTTTATCAATGTAAAGTAAAGCCACTTAGAGCCTGGAAGTATAGTGGTTTTTACGGAAACCAAATTTTGGAATCAAAAACAAATTTTCCAAACGATTTCAATAAATAATCATGATTTTTGAAACGATTCCGAGTAGAAACCGGTTCTCGATGCCCAACCCTACACCCCTTACGGCATCTATGGTGCATGAACCGCTCACCCTGCGATCTCTCCCTTCTGTCCAGGGATCAGTAAGTGTTCAGACTACTGTGGAAAAGAGGACCTGGACAAGGCTCCTTTGGCCGGTCTCTGTGCAGCACAGGATGAGTCCTGACTTGATGGGAATGTGAGCTGAGGGCTGCACAGGAGGAAAGGCAGAGTCAACAAACAAGCAGTAGAGCAAATAAGCCACACATACAGTTTGTTATTAAGTTCTTTTTTCCATGTGTATGTGCTTACACAGTACCACTGATACCAAGATCATCCAATACTGTCGTGGCTTTCTTTTAAGAGATCTCTCCTGTATGGGGTTAGTCTTTTTCTTTTTTTCTTTTTTTTAATAAAATGCATGGCAGGACTATGACCCCATGAAATCCATTGGCCCATGGGAGTTCAATTTCAATAGGAAAACCAAAAACAACTTTTAACTGGGTCTCAAAATTAAGCTTACTATTTTCTATTTATCTTAACCGTGAAAGGTATTTTTATGTTTAAATACTGAAAGGTGAGGAGCAACACTGAAGATGCTATTGCCAGTGAATTGGCAGCAGATGTAGCCTGTACTGCTGCTGGCATGGATACCAACACCGGCTGTAGTTCTGTAAACTAGAAAACCTTGATGATGCCTTACGGCTTTATTCATCCAACAAAAAAAGTTCTTAAAATGGGTAAAAGTAATTTGGGATGTTATTTTGTGTCTCTGGTGCTTTCACACGCATACACACTTAAAAACTATCCATGCTGTTTTGAGTGAGATCCAGGTTTCTGAATGTCCTCTGCCTTCAGTCTCCGGGTGAGCTGTTCAACATCTGCACGGCTTTCTACGTCACTAGCTGAGACGAGGTGGCTAACCGTAGCACATGCTAGTGCTAGCATGCTAGCTCGTTCTCAATGGCAAAACACTGCTACAACACACTACTTCCTGTCCCTGTTCTGCAGGTATTCCACAAGTGGCCCTCGTCTAGAAGAAGTCTCCCAGCTAATCCTGCCTTGGACTGACCAAAGTTGGAGAAAGAGTGATCTAGCTGATGTGATCTTACCGAGCTACTGAGCATGTGCGACTCCCAACAAAGATAGTATAGAAGTGAGATGTCTCACTCTGTAGCTAAAACAGAGACCTAAACAGGATCTGCAGCAATGTGCAGTAAAACAAAAATATGGTGTTTTTTTGAAAATGAAACCATATCAACCTATTCTGGCACTACCTCAAATTACAATTACGAGCATGAAAATGAGAATAATATGGCCGCTTTAAATTGTCCTCAAAGGGGCTTTAGCCTACTCGATGTTGACAACATGAAAGCAACACTATAGAGCTTTTCCCGCTTCGGTCCCCCTACAACCTGTAGGGGGACCGAAGCAGAAAAAGTGTTGCTTTAATATAGCAGTAAACAACGATGTAAATAATGGAGTAACAATTAAGCCACACTCCCTCTGTGACTGTTGTAATCTAACCTTCTCGGGACTTCCTTTCAATAGCTGTTCCGGCCGCAAAAAGCATATTAGTATAAAAAATGTGAGCTTTTTACTTAATGAGGTATGGTCTGTGAGAACCGAGTGGATAAAATCCCCAATAAAGACATAATACATGATAAAAACATATATTGATAAATGGCATACAGCACAAGGTATACGGTTTCAAACAAGTATGGACTAAAAAGTGTTTCCAAAATGAAATACAGTGCCAACAATTAAAGTGATTACGTGAAATGGGTTTACTTTGTAATTTTGTCATAAATATGTGTCATAAACATGTCCTGAAACAGCGCCAGAATTCTCACTTAATTACCCCAATGGAATCAAGACATCCAGACACATTAAATTATGGTTAATTGCAGTGCCATGTGTGAAGTAATGAATGACAAAACACATCAATAACCATGTATCATGCATGTAACTTCATATCAACGTTTATTTTGTGGCATTACAGAAGGCTGCTGTAGTCCTTTCATGCTACACAAGAAAAACAAAGAATGGAAAAATAGAATATTGTCAACGTTCAAGATTGTGTACAAAATTGGCTGTGCCGTACCTGAATATAAAAGTACACACTATGATATTGTCACAATATCGACATCAAGGTATTAGGACATGAATATTGCCATATCTGATTTTCACAATAACACCCAGCCCTACCTCGTACCCTACAAAACTACCAATTTCCTGTAGATCTGTTGTGTAAAATGTGATACTTTTCTAAAATGGATTACACTAAAGTTCACAGTGAGGAAACATAACCGTAATAAATTATTTCTCCCCTTTTTCAGGGGCGTAACACTGACTCTCTCTTGTCCTCTGTTAAATTAAAGTTTTCTGTTGTCCCACCCATTTCCTGCACCTTTTCATTGACGCCTTGACCATAAGGGTGCTTTCAAAAAAGTAAGCAGAACCGAACAATTTGCCGCAGCGGTTTGAGTTTCCATCTATTGGTGATAACTGATCTTATTTTTATCCTCAAAATGAAACACAAACTTGAGTTGTATTCAGAGTGAAGACATGTTTTTGCCTGTTGCCAGGGCTTTTCTAGTGCTGGACCATTGCTTTGCAACAAGACCAATGCCATTCCATATATGTATATATGTTGTAGTAATAATAATAATCATAATAATAATGACAAAATGGATAGTAAAAATACTCTTTTTCATTTTGGCAATAGTGTGACTGGCAAGCAATTCCACCGTGGCCCTTATATGAAGTTAGACCTGCAATTAACATATTTGAACCTTCACATCACCACAATCTGTCAGCGTTGCTATAACAATTAATAAGCCTGCCATATATTCACTAAGTCATTGGTAGCCAATTTTAATAAACATCATTTTGGTGTGTTGGCTGAGCCAACATAAGAAATCATACCCAACTATGGATGGAAACAAAGCCAAAAAAATAATTTGATTGTTTGGGACAACGCCTAAAGGCAGTGAAAACTCGGAGGCAAAGACTGTAACAAAAACGTTAAAAAAAAAATGAGTTTTGCAATTTTCACAGTTAGTTGAGAGATTTGCGATGTGTCTTATTTTACAGAGTTGAGTTTCACTGACTGGGATTCTGGATTCTGGCAGCATGTGACGCTAAGAGCTATCGTTTCACTGGTGAGAAATCAGTCCAGGCACTGGACAAATCTTGATAATTACTCCCCCCCCCACTCCCCACCTCCCCCCACGGTCTCTGTAGTTCATACTGTTTTTCTATTCTGAATTTGCTATCTGACCCTAGGTTTGCTGACGTATATTTTGGAACATGGAACATATTGGCACAAACCTGAAATAATTAAGGTCTTAGAACCAGATTTTGACTCAGGGGCTCTCTTCAAGACTACATCAGGTAATAGAGCAGCCCAATCTTAAGGCCCTTAAGGCCCTTTCCTATCGCTGTACATATGCTTGAGTGGTGCAAATTCCCAATCAAACATTACATTTGATTATTACAAACCAGTTGACAGACAGTAAGCCTCTCAGACCCAGGGACACTCGCCCGCTTCGCCCCGTTGATAATCCATCACTCACCTCAGATAAAAAGCATCTTCTTCTTAAAAAGTATTCAATGGGATGCTTTTAGGACTGTGTCCCATGCAGTGAATGAGACAGTTCCACTTGGGGCTAAAGATGCAACAATGCTGCTAAACACAGCTGTGCAACAGAGTCCATATTGAGCAATCGCGGCCATGTATTCCCAATCATCTAAACAACTTGTGGGGATGTGAGACCAGAGGTGAAAATGAGACTCATATTGTAAAAATGAATTGCATTTTTTCCTGGCTATTTCCTGGTTCAAACTTGACCCATCGCCTTTACGATAGTTACAATATTAACCTTCCCATAGATGATTGAAATGAACAGACATTTTGGGGAAAAAGACAAGTTTGTATGGCTACACTATTTATACTATACTATTGTAGTTTAAAACTTGTGTTGCTTTCCTTTGGACTTTGTGGACCTGTGACACTGCTGAGTAAAATGTCATAACTTTATTGAATAAGCCAAAACAACTAATATACTGTACATGAACCAGGTGGTAATCATTTTCCCTTTAAAATCTTTGCTGTATAAAAGTTTAGAAATTGGCATAAAATACAATCATTTTCGAAGACATTATGTGTGCTTTATTTCAATTTCATGTACTTTTTCTGAACCATGATTAGGAACAAAATAGTATCCATGGAGGTCAAAGTAATAAAACTTCACGTCACAAGTCTCTGTCTCTGAGGACTCCACAACAGGAGACCAGGACTCCTGCAGGCCCATCTGTTAGCTTTCCCACATCAGGATTTGATGTAGGCAGCCACTCCCCCTTAGCTGGGCATGCTGCCATCTGGACCAGCGAGCCGCTGGTCCAGTCTTGGATGGGGTAAAGTCAGCCAACGGGGCATTACAAAATGCACAAGAATGATATAATGGGAGTGTCATGCTAATGCACTTATTAGAATCAGGTTTCTCATGAGCTAAGTATGGACCTTTCCTTTTTTTTTTTTACAGTTTAAACATCTGGTTCACAGTGACTGAAGCTTGACTAAAGGCTCCATGGCTTTAAGACAAAACTAAAATGTTAGGTTTGTCAAATGAATTTGGACTGAAACTAAGAAGCATGAGGTTGACAAAAAAATTGCTAAAACTCGTAAGGACTTTTGTCATCAGGACTGAGACTTAGATGAAATCTGAAACTAGTTGATATAATTGACACTAGCTCTGTTACCATAGGGCTGGTTACCAAATTCGACTTTTTAGACTCTGACCGAATTTCCTCCTTTGTATTGAGTAGTGAAAAATGCCTCTCCATTTAATACCAAATATCAACGCCTAAGGAGTAAATCTCATCAGCGTCAGTGAACCAATTCAGACTCTACAACTCATCTACCTCATGCAGAGAGATGGGCAGCAGAGACATGAGGTGCTGAGGCGGCTCCAGACCCCTTTTCAGCTCCACTCAGTTCATTTAATCTCTTTCTCTCTGGGGATTACAATCATTACAACTCTCTGATTTGCAGGACATAATGTGCAATATCATGGACATAACCATGAAGATTCCGAATTACCCTCATACACTTACCTGCACTAACAGCTATATGCTACCTTTCATACGTATCTACAATCCTTATATTGTTGGCATTGTGAATAGATTTAGGATTTGCACATTATTAATATTTCATTTATTTCACTCAACATTTCTGTAAATGTGCCAGTGTTAGCCAGCTGGCAAATTTTCAACGATGGTCTTTTGGCTAGATGTTTTGAGACCAGAGCAACAGAAAACAGGACGACATTAGTACGGGTTCAAATTCACATACATGAGACAACAAGACATCAACATATTTATGCAGTCATATTGATATTTGAGATGCGAGGCTGGATTTTGTATTTGCACTCTATCTTATTTTGTACAGCAACTGGTGCACAATAATTTCCCTCAGGATAAATAAAGTTGTTTCGCATCTGCTCTTTATCAAAATCAGGGAGTTGTTAATGAATTACATTGTTCCCTTACTCACTCCCTATCACTTTTTGTAAACTCTGCACTGTAGACAAAATCTCAACATATGAATAAGAATGTTGCATACAGTACATTTATCAACATATTAGAAATACAGTTGAGGAATAGGTCTTAGTTTCCTCTACTCAGGCTGGTGATTGTCAGTGCTTATATCTATCAAAGGATCCCATTTCCCATAAACCTCACTGCTTCCTATCTCCTTGTCTTTACTTATGAGTCTAAACATGTTCAAAATGTTTGTTTTTTTTCCACTGGATGTTCATTCCTTCCACCATTTGCCACTGTCCGAAGTTCTGGAAAGTTTGAGTGCGGTATTTCTGGGAGGACATCGCCTGGCTACTGGTTAGTGTCAGTCTGGAGCTAATGTAAAGAGATGGGGAGGAAGAGCAGGAAATCACATGATGAGAGTTGGAATAAATGGGTGTTGCCATTGAAGATGGATTACATGGTATTTGACGAAATGTGTTTTATAACCTACACATGAGAAAAATCCCATTAAAATGTCAAGTGGAGTAAAATCCATCGTTAATAGCATGGCATTTACAATTTGAATGTATGTTAGTTTGAAATAGCTATCCATTTATCCAAGAAAAGGTCTTTCACAACTATTTCTACGTAAAGTACTTTAACACTGTTCTCATAGTGTAACTGACTTATATGGTGTTACACTGTTATACTGTTCTACATCAATGTATGGAACACTTGATAGACCTAAAAGGTCAGCAATCATATCTGAGCATCTCATACATAGCATCTCTGATATGCTGTCATAGTATTAAAAGGATATTCCATGTCCAATGAGAGAGTTTATGTACAATTTAGATTTTGTTGTGTGTGAACTGATAACTATATATACTGTATATATTAAAATGTTTTGCTGGATTGAGCATAACACGCCTAATATATTAAAAAAAATTTAAAAAAAAAATAAAACATAAGTGGAATTTTAAAATTTACACTCAAAATGCCCACATACAGTATAGACCCCTTTACACACAAATGTTCATGGTCCAAGGAATGAGTCAACACCGCCATTTTGTCATCTCAAAAGGGCAACAAACTGCCACATTGGCTTGTTGTACTTGCCATATATCAGATTCTTATGTTAGAGCCCCTTAAAATCAATCAAATAGTTGTAAATGAAATTTTAAATTAAAAAAATGAAATTAGGAAATATTGAAACATCAATATTGGGTGACTGCCTGGAGTTCAGAAGCCACCGTTTTACACTCATTATCAAAGGCCAGTACTCCCAAATATGACATCTGCTTGTGCATTCCAGTCATTTGGCTCTGTTGTACAAGATTTTGTCTGATATGACTTCCCGCCTAAGACTAAATTTATGGGGCAAAAACATTGATGTGGGCAAAAAACTAAGGATGTCTCATCGTCTTTGTCGTTGTATGTTTGGTAAAGGTTTGTGGCAGGCTTTTGTGGTTTTAGGGGGAGTTGATTAATTTAAGGTGCCGGAGTAGTTGTAGATCGCCACTGGATAAATGATTACAAATGCTTGGCAGTTACCAGCCTGTTTGTGGATGTGGGTTTGCATTCAGCAGCAGGGAGAGAGAGAGAGAGGTGTGAGGATGGCTCACGAGCAGTGCCAGGTGAGTTGATTGGCACAGCTGGTGCTCATTGACTAATTATACTCTCCCTTCCCTCCAGAACCTCAATATCTGGCACACACCAGAGA
Source organism: Percina caprodes (assembly GCA_013375575.1). NCBI lineage: Eukaryota > Metazoa > Chordata > Actinopteri > Perciformes > Percidae > Percina > Percina caprodes. The sequence continues at coordinate 3,775,989 of JABXJD010000022.1, read as the reverse complement.
CAGACAGCCACGCTGGCTGTTGTATCTACTATGAACTGAGTAATTTGCACGCATTAGCTCAGAGGGCTAACTTGGATTGTTCAGTTTATTAGATTCCTTCCTTTGAGACAGTCTACATCCGTAAAACAGCGTACTGCATGTGACAACTTGCATGTTGCAGAGCGTGTCCCCCGTATGTTGTATTCTGATGCTCGACGTCCCCCTCCGGCGCTGTCTATACCCCAGTCGACTACAAAATTCCATCAAAATAACACCCAAATACAATTGTTTTTTTTTTATATGTATTATGGTACCTTAACAAAAAAAGCTTTAAGAAACTTTATGTATAAAAAGATTAGATCATATCTTTCCTTTTCTGTTTCTGAAACCTAACTATATGCAATTGTGTTTTCAACAATGTCCTACTGTCTTCCAATCTGGTCTCTTACCACTAAAGAAATTACTGAACCAATAGCATGACTATATAATTGAGCTCTCGAGATCCACAGTAATCTTCCAAAGTGGTCTCACAATCACTCACACACTCAAACACTCTGACTTACCAGAACTATGTAAACAACCACGCTTACATTTATTTTCAGATTCAAAATAGCACTTCACCAACACTTGCTGCACTTCAATACGACACTAGTATGTCTCACTAGGTCAGTCTCACAGCCATTCATTCCAGTCCCCCATACAAAAGCAAATGTGGTCAGAAATCCTTTTTTCATACATACACCAACATTTGTTATTCATATAATTTTTCATGCACATTTTAACTGAGGGGGCAAGCTTTTGCAGCCTCGTTGAGCCAGGCCTGAGGGGGTTCTGTGGCTCATGAACCCAAATTATATATCATATCTAGCGGCAAATCTGGCTCACTCATTGTAAATTGTATTCTCGTACTATAAGTATCTCTAGGCACACAAGGTACACATGCAAAGCCATGAAAAGGGGCACTTTGCATAATATGTCATCTTTAAGATATTTTAAGGGTTTTTGGCGACTCCACTGGCTCCAAAAGAAGCCAGTTTCTATAGAAATCTATGGGGAAAATTACAGCATGACATTCCTTGACTAAATGATGGTCGTATTTATTTTAAAATAAAGGAGAGGAGGCTTTAGAGCGTGGCAACATGCCGGCCTGTCAATCAGGACCGAGGCTTAGCAATGCTAACCGTGGCACTGTGCACATTAAAATAGCCGTGAAGTTCTTGTGGGTGCTGTCCGTGTTTTTGTCCATTTGGTTGCAAAACAAATGTCTTGTTCAGCATTCTTCCAACCAAGCTTTCTAGCTAACTCTGACATTAGCTGGTAACTTAAAGGTCCCATGACATGGTGCTCTTCGGATGGTTTTATACAGACCTTAGTGGTCTCTTTCTCAGCCACTAGAGCCAGTCCCACAATAAGCTTTCCTTAGTATGTGCCATTTCTGAGTCTGTAGCCTTGGCCAATTGCCACTTTGCTTGTTTTAAAGCCATGATGTCTCTCTCTCTCTCATGGGTGGACCAAATCCTCTGGGCGGGCAAAGCACAAAAAGGGGAGGTAACCTTTCCCCTTATGACCTCATAAGGGGCCAGATTCCAGATCAGCCCATCTGAGCTTTCATTTTCTCAAAGGCAGAGCAGGATACCCAGGGCTCGGTTTACACCTATCACCATTTCTAGCCACTGGGGGGCCATAGGCAGGCTGGGGGAACTCATATTAATGTTAAAAAAGCTCATAAAGTGAAATTTTCATGCCATGGGACCTTTAAAGGAAAGTTCCTGTACACGCAGATTGTTGATACCAGTATCCGGAGGTTCGTGTAAAACATTCTGCTGGCTCTTATCCTCTCCAGCGTCACCCTGTTGTCCAAAAATTGTCACGTCCGGTTTTAAAGAACTTAGATGGCGACAGTCAAATTGCCAAATTCTGTGTATTTTTTGTTTCTCTATTTTTATTTCAACAAAAAATAATAAAATATAAAAAAACGTGCATAGCAAAACACCAAAAGGAAAAAGAGAAATCAATAACGTGTTATAAATACAATGTTCAATCTGTCCATAAAGGAGCAGGATGAATCCAATCCATGCCGTGACAGTCTGGTCTGGTGTGTGTGACTGAATTTTGGTGTCTTTCTTAATTTTGTTATGCCTGCCGTGTGCTTGGTGTGTTTTAGTTTTTTGTCTGCCTGTCTGTGTCTGTTTCCTCCTGCATGCCCCCCCCGCTGACTCTCCTCACACCTGGTACCAATCCAATCAGCGCACCTGCTACTCATCCTGCTCCATCAACTGCCTGCATATACCAGCCTGACTTTCCTCTCCCTGCCAGATTGTTCCTTACCACCGAATATGCGTATTAACCAGCTTTTTGATAAATGTATCCAGTCTAGTTCTTGTTTTGTATTTACCTGTTTGCTCCGTTTCCTGACTTTTCTAACTGGAAGATCTCTGTCCTACAAATAACATCCCTTCAGAATCCTCTGTTCCCCATGACCACGCTGAGCACTGGAACGTCTACTCTGCAGCTTGACCCCCTTCTCTCCTCCTCAATAACATTTAAAGCTACAGACTCAGAAATGGCACATACTAAGGAAAGCTCATTGTGAGACTGGCTCTAGTGGCTGTAATTCTGCACCAAGGCTGAATTTTGGGAAAGAGACTTCAGATACAGTATTAGGGGACCACTAAAGTCTCTATAAAAGAGACTTCAGATACAGTATTAGGGGACCACTAAGGTCTATATAAAAGAGACTTCAGATACAGTATTAGGGGACCACTAAGGTCTATATAAAAGAGACTTCAGATACAGTATTAGGGGACCACTAAGGTCTATATAAAACAGACTTCAGATACAGTATTAGGGGACCACTAAGGTCTATATAAAACAGACTTCAGATACAGTATTAGGGGACCACTAAGGTCTATATAAAAGGACCTTTAAATAGTGTGTGTGTGTGTGTGTGTGTGTGTGTGTGTGTGTGTGTGTGTGTGTGTGTGTGTGTGTGTGTGTGTGTGTGTATGGTATATAGCAAGATAACAAATATACATAAAAAACATTTTAAACAGCTACCAAACACTTTTTTTGTACATTTTGCATCAAACAACCAATTATCCTAACCACCCACTCCAGTGCAATCAGTATACTAACCCACCCTCACAATCATCGCTTCATCCTCATATCCTTTAAATAGAGTGTGTTTATACAACTTTTTACAATTAATTATGTTTGTAGAGTGTTTTAGCACCTGGTCCAAACCATTCCACAAACTCACCCCACAGATCGTGATGCACTTACTTTTTAAAGTTGGTCTTATTTTGAGCTTTTTAAAGTTTTTAGTTCTCCTCTGAAATCATACCCACCCATTGTTAATAAATTGCAAAACTCAATGCTTCAAAGTAACATTCCACAAACTATTGGATGCAATGCATGTAGGTGGGGCAGTGTGAAATCAGTATCTGGATAAGGACACTTTTTATTTTTTATTTTTTTTTCTTATTGTACTTCTGCCTCACCCACCATATCTACAAAAAATGACCTAATCGTGACCAAACCTAGACCATATTGCGCGTAAGTACCGAACATCAGAAATCTAAATTCATTGTGCAGTTAATGTCAAAGATGGCACCTGAATACATACTCAAAGTATAGAGCTCAGTAAGAAGACCTTAATGACCTAGTGTTTCGTTTCTCAAATGTACAAAATGAACATAATAAAAAGTGAGCAAAGGGAAGAAACAGAACACATTGTACCCTACACCGCAGCCAGTAAATATGGATCCTGGCATCGGGTTTCGCTCTGTTACAATTGAGAATGACATTTCACTTGTAATTGACCACTTTTAATTCATCAGTTTAGTGAGTCAACACTAAATGCACTGTGCCATTAAATCATGTGGGTGTTGCCATTGTTGTGTGACATGCAGTTGAACAGCCAACAATTCCAACATTTCTCATGTGATTTCTATACCGGATAAGCGGATGAAGATGGATTTATGGATGGATGTTCGTTAAATTCCACAGGAGAGCATGAAAAGTTAATAGAAAAGTTTTACCACCACAAGCTTGCTTTAGCTGGAAAAATACAGCTTCTGCTAACCCTAACTTATCTAAAGTTGTAATCTCCCGCTGTCCATCCTGTCCAATGGTTCTTTTAACCTGCTTTTACTATCTGGCTTTCTTTTGAACAGCTTTTATATAATCAAACTTTTTTAAGGAGTGTTTTATTCACACCAGTGGTCCCCTTTACCCGTGCCCTTGCAGCGCCCATCCCGGCTTGGCATTTTAACCTAAAAACTCAAAATCATCACTAAGCTCATGAAATATGTAGCTATATATTTGAGAGCTATTAGTTTTTTTTTTTTTTTTTTACATCACTGTATTAGAGCTCTTTATATATTTGTGTTGGTAACATGAGCTGAGATCTGTTTTGATTCTCACTTTGGTAAGTCATTAAGATTATTTGGCCACGTTCCTGCAACCGCCAACCATGTTGTATAACGTTCTTTTAACATTGCTAATTACAGGTGCAGGTTGTCCTTCTGCACAAAGATTGTTGATAATTCAACTCAACTGCCAGATTCACAGACAGAAAATTACACGTTCACATGCTGCCTCCTCCTCCCCTCCCCTCCCTACCATCAACCCTGGATTTCCACCAACTGTGGAACGGCTGCGGATCGGCTCCATTGCGTGTCGGCTCCACCGTCCTTCAACCCCCACCAGGTCCGGATTTGTTGCCACTGCGGCCATGACTGACAGCTGAAGTCACGAGGACCCACGAGATCTCGCAAACCTCTGACCTGTTGACTTCAGGCCTGTCTCCGCCCATTATGACATTTTCAAGGTGTAGTGCAGGGAAACATGATCTGCCGAGAGCACGGTTGTATTTTATTTTGAAAATTAACCGGATGTTTTATTTTGTTTCTGTGCTCGACTTCCTGTCCCGCACTATTTTTGCGGAGCTCTCCAGCACCCGGCAAAAATAGAAGCTGGGTGTATCTGCTCCGGAGGGCTGCGGATTACCGGAGCTGAGACGGAGTCAGAACGCAGCCGTTCAGTCAATGAAAATACTTTAATAGAAACCTAATGACTCCTCTGCAGTTGGTGGACTGTTGCCGCCTGTTCCCAATTGGCTGGGATAGTGTTTTGTGGCCCGTGCACTCCTTTCTGTTAGTTTTCCATTCACACAGACAGGGATGTGTTAACATCTGATTTCTTTTTCAGCGCACACAGAAAATAGAGCTAGGTGATCGTGAGGAGATAATTCCTGAATTTGACAATCGTGTTCATCACTTACTAACCCTTTAATTCAAGGCTGCTTTCGACAGGGCAGAGAGGGATTGGTTTAAACAAAATGCCGATAAACCAGAGCACGTTTTTTTTCCCCTCCCAGAATGCTGTGTGGACTAGCTAAAGTACATCTTTGTATTTTAAATGTGAATTTCCATTGTTTCCCAATTTTATACTTTTACTCTGCCACATTTATTTGACAAGTTACTTGTTATTATACAGATACATAACAAAACATATGATCAGTTTATAACGTGGCCAATGGTTTAGATAACATTACCAAACAGTATTTAAGATAATTCACAGTAACAGTAAAATAGACAGCATAGCCTATGGATCAGGTTTTGATTAATACTTCTCCCTTTTATCGAGCCACATCAGACATTGTGCTCATGATGTGTTATACACCCTTAAACTATGAATTCACATCAATCTACAGCTTAAATTTCAACACCAATGTTTGCAGCCTGAGCCAGAATTGTAGAGTCATAAGTCAAAGCCATTTAAAAAAAATACATATTTTTACTGAATTTGCTATTAAGCTATATTTTCTGTAAATTTGATTACTTAAACTGAGCTCTTTTTTCAAGGAAATTCCTCTTTTTAACTTAACTAACTAAACTCTTACAAAAATGATTCATTTAATTAGAACGTTCATGAATATACACACTCTCTCCTAAAGGATTATTAGGAACACCTGTTCTATTTCCCATTAATGCAATTATGTAATCAACCAATCACATGGCAGTTGCTTCAATGCATTTAGGGGTGTGGTCCTGGTCCAGACCATCTCCTGAACTCCAAACTGAATGTCAGAATGGGAAAGAAAGGTGATTTAAGCAATTTGGAGCGTGGTATGGTTGTTGGTGCCAGACGGGCCGGTCTGAGTATTTCACAATCTGCTCAGTTACTGGGATTTACACCCACAACCATTTCTAGGGTTTACAAAGAATGGTGTGAAAAGGGAAAAACATCCAGTACGCGGCAGTCCTGTGGGCGAAAATGCCTTGTTGATGCTAGAGGTCAGAGGAGAATGGGCTGACTGATTCAAGCTGATAGAAGAGCAACTTTGACTGAAATAACCACTCGTTACAACCGAGGTCGCAGCAAAGCATTTGTGAAGCCACAACACGCACAACCTTGAGGCGGATGGGCTACAACAGCAGAAGACCCCACCGGGTACCACGCATCTCCACTACAATTAGGAAAAAGAGGCTACAATTTGCAAGAGCTCACCAAAATTGGACAGTTGAAGACCGGAAAAATGTTGCCTGGTCTGATGAGTCTCGATTTCTGTTGAGACATTCAGATGGTAGAGTCAGAATTTGGCGTAAACAGAATGAGAACATGGATCCATCATGCCTTGTTACCACTGTGCAGGCTGATGGTGGTGGTGTAATGGTGTGGGGGATGTTTTCTTGGCACACTTTAGGCCCCTTAGTGCCAATTGGGCATGGTTTAAATGCCCCGGCCTACCTGAGCATTGTTTCTGACCATCTCCCTGTAATTTGTGTCTGTCATCTTGCAATGCACACACACACACACATATCTTGGCAGAAGTCTGTATTTTCATTTTTCAGGGTTCATCAATTGAAATTTCTTTTTGGTGCACTTTTATATGCTACAAGTAAAGTCTAACGCTTTTGTGCATTAACTGTCGCCAAATGTTCCGTTGTGCGTCATACGTGTATCATCAGGATAAAACCATGGCTGATATTGTTCATGTAAAATACAATGAACTTCTCATATAAGTAGGGCAGGTTCTTCCTCTTAAAGTGTCTCATCCAATTGTGTCAAAACTTGTTTCCCAGCTGAGAGAATCTCCTCCTCTGTGTCTTTGGACATTGTCCATCAACGCCACACTCAGTAACCATGTGGCTGTGCGCTGACTGCTGCCGTGTTAACTACACTTGATGTAGTATGTATTTTTGACCTATTCAAAGTAAGATTTGGTATGCCACTTGGGACAGAGCACACTGTATAACATATGGTGGCATTACCTCGTATGGGATCATTGACTTCAATAGAATGTGAAAGTGCACAGCACATAGCAGCAGGGAGTTTCTGCTGCACAGTTCTTAACTGTTGCATGAAAGCAACTGCCTTCCCACCCTCTGGCTCAGACTCACATATTTGGAGCCTTAGGCATACTCAAATGCTCTACAAATGATTTTAGGAGTTGATGCTTTCAGATATATCCCAAATCTATTTAACGGCAATAAATGTATATTTTATGGACTAAATTAAGTGTGTAAGAGCCGACAATACATTTGCTGTGGAGCTGTGCACAATGGGCCGAACTGCAAGAGGATCAGAACCTGATGCGGAGCGTTAAATTGGGGATAAATTTATGAGCTTTGTAAATATGGCTCGAGGAACCAGAACACTGGGCAGTTTACCATTTCCTGCAGTGAGGTTTCTCTTGATCTTTATTGTAACACACTTTATAGTGTGGCCCACACTGCAGAAAACACTAATGGTTCCATTGGGGATAGCTAAAAGGCTCAGTTGTTTCAAAAGGTTAGAAGGTAAAAAACAGGCTGTTCTGTATTTTTGATGTACTCATTTATTCTCATTCCATCTGGGTTTCCCTCTCTTCATCCAGCTCACGACATTCCCATGTCCTGAGTCTGCTCGGATGTGCCATTTGCGTTCAATTCCAGTGTTTAACCTCACTCCCTTTACATTGAATGTGATTTATTCTGATAGGCTAATTACATCGCAGAGCTGATGTCTGGGTCTTTACCCGTCTGGAATCACTTCAATTAGGAAGCGATTTTGGAGAGCTATTTTGAGAGTTTATTAACTCTTAACTTCTCCCACGACCAACAAGTCCAACAAGGGAGTTACTTTTAAAATTACTTTTGTTTTCTATCAGCAGGATGACATGGCTTTACCAATCATCCTTACAAAAATGACTGATTGCCGTTTCTAGATCTGCAACTGTCCTGGTTTGGTTAGGATTAGGCACAAAACCAGTGCTTCAGGGGACATAAACAATATCTTTAAGAGATCCTGTATCTTCATTGTTAAAGTATTTAGGCATGGGAATGCTAGTTGACAAAACAACACCACATCAAGGTCGACTTACTAGCTTCTTTCAGCTATCACACACTGACTTCTTCACTGGAGTCGGTTGTTTACTTGGAGACGGTTGCACCAGCTGCTTGTAAATTCAAACTGAGCCAGATGTAACGTTGGTTCAAGTGGAAATTTATGTGTCAATAAATCCAAACAGGTTGCATCACATAAACTAGTTCTTATGTAGCGATAAGCTACAAAATACTGAGAGCGCCTAACTGCCAGGTGCAACTGTTGCCTATCTGACTACACAAATGTATTGTGCGCATACGCAAACCATACGAGTCATTGACTTCCTTCCTAAATGGATCAGCTGGTTGGAGGCGGTCACTCTTCAGTTAAACCAATAGGAATAAGCCACAAATTTCACGAGCCAATCACAGCATTACATCTCTGCTTTAAATCTGTTCCTCTCTCTGCTGCAGTCAGCTGTCATTTCAGCCCCTCCACCTACAGTCATTGGCAGCCTGGGTCTTACTCCAGCAGACTGCTCCCGTTGTGTAATTGTAATTGTAATTTCCCCTTGCGGGATTAATAAAGTATATTGTTGTTGTTATTATTTCTATTGACTCCTTGTCAAACTCAACTTCATAGGGCCATACCGGAAAATGAGAATCCCACCAAAAATAAAGTATCTTATTGTATGTCTAATATAGTCTTCTCAGTTTGGTCCACATTAAGCCATAAAAAAGTCAAAAAACAAATCCCTTAGCCATCATAGAATTCAACAAATCAAGAAGAAAAAAAGGCCTGAATATGAAAACTCTCTACTTCTGAGTCTCAAAGTTGGCAAATCTGCGTCTTTTGCATGTTTTTGGTTTTTGGGCATAACTATTATTATTATGTTATTGTGGACCTAAATCGGTATTCAAGCCAGATCAAACTTTGTGAGGGACTGGATTTGGCCCCCATGCCTTGAGTTTGACACGAGTTTGCCACTGCCACAACAACATTAAGACAAAACCATAGGTTGTATTTTTGCATCTGAACAAATGACTGATGCTGTTGTTTTTCTTGGCAGGACAGTCTGCTCTTGTTAAATTGGAGGGAGAGGATACATTTGAGCTGCTGACTCACAGCTAATTTCAGCTTAAAACTACCCTGAGGCATTTTGGTGCTGACAGTTATCAGTCCTGCTGCAGCCCAGGCCACAACATGTGAAAGGTTTCTGACCAACTGAACTCCCCGGGGAAATAAAATCGTTAGAGCCTGCCCCAACAAGTGAATCAGTCCAGCATGCTGGCATTGGTGAAGGTGGATATTTTGTGAAAATACAGGATTTTCTGGCTGATCTAGTCAAATCAAAAAGGCTTGAGATCATTTTACAGGAACACATGATATCCCTGCATTGGGCAATGTTTTCACAGTTTTCACACTGCTCTGTCCAGCCAACACTTTACAGAAATACTGTATACCCTGTTAACAACCTCCATGCATACCTGCTGGACAGGTATGAATGAAAATATCTTCAGACAAACCTTTTTGGTTTGGAACCTTTCTGAAGTTTATTTAGTGCCCGCCCAATTTAATTTAATTTATTAATTTATTTGACAGGGACAGTGTACATTAATTAACATTGCATTAAATGCACCAGAATTAGCCCAAAGGCTATTTTTCATCCGTTGTCCCTGGACAGATCTTAAAATTGTCTGCAAAAAAAAAAAAAAAAGACTACAGTGAACAATACAAATATAAAAAGCAGTAAAACAGATATAACTCTTAATACCAATGCCAAAACCCCTTTTTATTTCAGACTTTAGTTGTGGTACTTATGCACAAATATGTGATTAATCCAATCACCACAGACCATACACACAATGAACGTGGACCTTTTTAGGGCCCACATGGCCTGCCAACATATGGCAACTGGCATGTTGGACTAATAGTGACCCCTAGATTCCACCACGCGTGCTTGCACTGCATTCCGGCAGCTCCATGGCCGCCACTAGCAAACCCGGCTAAGACTATGCTTGTTATTCTACCAGCTGCAACGCCGCGTGTCCCAGAAGCAGTTCTCTACTTACAATACCAGATCTGTTGAAAGTCGGATGTCTGAATGAAAGCTGTGTCTGATGTCTGTGGCCGGCGTCACAAAGCTCCGTAGCGCCTTAAACTGCCAGGAACTGCCGCTCAGCGCTCACGTGACCAGCTGCCATGCTACTAGTTTTGGGATATCTTACGTTTTAGTGTGCATATATTTACATACGATATCATATGGACTTGTTCATGGGAATGCGTTACTATTAAAGGTAGAAGAAAACATATCCAGGAAGAATGACCAAAACAACAGGGCTGGAAAGACGCTGTGCTTCTGAGAAACTCCCTGTGGGACAAAAACCACTGTGCAGCGGGAACGTGGCGCATCCGAGCCTTGTGGAGTTCCGGGGTGACTCATTGGTTGGAATGTTGTGAGCTAATTGTATGGCTACCGGCCAGGAGAGGCATTGGCCAGACAGTAGCACTAGAGAAAATATCAGGGGGGGTCACCAGACATTTTTAGAATTACCCCCTTGTGCTTGAATGAATATGAATGTAAACGCAATCCAAAGTGTTAGTTTTCGTGATACATTTTCATGATCCAAACTGGTGGTCAAGAAGAAGCATTGACCTGAAGCTGCAAAAAAACGCAGAGTAGTAACAAATTATTGGGACCAACACATTCATGCCACATTTCATGGTGTGTGTAGACTGACGTCCCCACTGATTCCTGGCAGTTACATTATTGACAACCTAAAACCTTAGCAACCAGAGTACCCTCATAATGCCGGTGCTTTATCAGTATCACTTATTCAATCAATGTTGATGGTCCCCAGCAGTGGCAGCTGTTATTATCAGACATGCGGCAGTATGACTATGTAACCCTGCTGTAGTTGGGTGAATAGGCCATCAACCACGTGGAAGTGATTTTCATCAAGACCTGCTTTCACCTTCCTGGCCTGCTCTAATCGGGCTCTAGAATAGTTGGAAAGGGAAGGGGCTTTTCTTCTCCTTTTCCTCTCTGGCTGGAGGAAGCCTGGGGGGGGAACAGCTGGTCCCTGTCGGCTCTGTATCTGTCAGTTCACCCTGCGTCCATCCTGCCACCCTTCCACTCACCCTGCCAGTCGGAAACCATAAACGTGTCAGTGGCACAGAGCGACGTCTACTGTGTGAAGCATCACCTTACCCCTTCATGCCCTCTGCCAGGCCTTCCTAAATCATTCAGTTAGGACAGTAGCAGTGAATGACATTTCCCCTAGGTCCAGAGGACACAGAGGTAATGCCAAGGACGGGGGCTTTAGAAAGTAAACATCTACTCCAATAAGCAGTAAGTGCTAACTATCCTATACTGTGCAGTGTGTGGATTATGTCTTGTAGGCAAGGCAAGGCAGCTTTATCTGTATAGCACATTTCAGCAACAGGGCAAATCAAAGTGCTTTACATAAAATATGAAAGAGCAGTTAAAAACGATTTAAAAAAATTGAAAAACAGATAAAATACAAGAATAAAAGTTACAGTGCAGTATAAGAAATTAACAATTAAGTTAGTATTAATTAAGTAATTCCCGATGTATGAAAATCAGCATATATCGATTTATCACAACAATGCACAATTTGCATGTGGTATACAGAAATTCAAGATGGTGCATCCACACATACAAAGAGGCAAGTTGAGGTCCCCCCCCCCAACCCCAAGCTTTTGACCTTAGGTTTGTCCTATCACGGAAATAGTGGGTTTGCCATTTTGTAGTAGTGTTCGAATTTTCAGCGGTTTATTTCATTCACAATTAATCTACTATAAAATACCCACAATGCACAGCTAATTTGAGCTTGAATGTGACATACCCTACATTTTCTTCCTTTATACCACAATGCAATGCAATGGTTGTGTTTTCCCAAAGAAGAAGGAGAAGGAGAAGGAGGAGGACCCGTGAAAACTTAAAAAGAACAAATTGACCAGTATAAGCATTTTCCATGATGACATGTTAGTGACCCTAGATTTTCAACATTTTCTATTACAGGACCTATTATAAGTATTTTTATTTTGATTTGTTTACATGATGCTGGACACACCCGCTTCCGTCACCCAAGTATCTGGCGCATCCCCTGACGTGTAGTGTCCGACCTCTGGTTTGGCAATTTCCTTTATATAGTTGACTATTTAATGCCCACCATATATGGTACAGTGAGGGAGTGGATGAGGGAGAGGTTTCGAACACAACTCCTGTTTGTGTTGACTACATTGGATAATTTACATAATCAGCTCCGGTTGGGCTTTTATTTTACGTTGCTCTTTGACTATGCTGGCAAAAGGAAAAAAAGTACAGTTTGATCATCGTTCTAATTTAATTCTGTCATAGACAAATCAAACAGATGATGAACTCTTGTTCAACGTACATTTATGTAGTTTTGTGGACTAGAAAACGACGTTGTGCTTCTGTTTTATTTGAGAATAAAAAAGAGCACAATAGGTTGTTGCCAGGTTGTTGTTTTGGCCTAAAGTTGAACTTTTCTCATTGTCCCAACATCGAGGGGGGGGTCTCATCGTGGTCTGACACTTTTTGTACCTTTACGACTCAAACAATGCCAGAATCAACTTTATGCAACAATTGATCAGGTATGTGGAGGTGTGAAAGTATTGTCAGAATCTGCACTTCTGTTTCATTCTTTACCCAACTCTCTTGTGTAAAACTGAGAGCAACACCATAAATTCCCACTAGGAGATACTGTCAACTGTGTGTGTACAATTCATCACATCTCCGTCTATGTGGCTGATGGCTGATCATGGTTGATATGGCTGATTATACGATGAGAGAGGAAACAAGAAAATGTGTTTTAGAGGGATGAGACGTCCTTTCCTCTCGAAGCGTCACGTCAAATCTCCAGCTGTGTGGGCGGAGTTAGCGACAGCTTTTAGCTTCACGGCTTCCGGGAAGGCTGCTCTCGTGTATCCTCGCTCATAGTTCCTCAGAGATCCATCCTCCATCCTCCAGGGCAGGAATAAGAGCTTTGAGACGGCCTACAAGAAGGCAGACCGGAACGACTTCCGCTTCAAGCAAGGAGTGAGGATATCAATGAGATATCAAATAAAACACTTGGAATCCACCCCCGGAGGGACATAATAGAAATGAGTGACTATGTATACCAAATAAAGGGAGAGGAAACCGATTAAGCACAACCTTTGGTAAAGAATAATACACCAACAACCCTAGTCTATATTGCCAATGTTTCATTTTCAGATATTCCCGGTGGGTGTCCTTAATTTTGGCCAGATGTCCGTCACCTTCCGCTTTCTTTGTGTTTGTGCATTTAAAATTCAGGTGGATTTCTGAGGTCTATGGTTACCTGCTCCTCAGATCTCTGCAGGGTAAATCCAGACAGCTAGCTAGACTATCTGTCCAATCTGAGTTTTCTGTAGCACGACTAAAACAACCTTTGAACGTACACATGTTCCACAAAAACAAGTTCGTTCCCGAGGCTATTTTGCAGAGGCACTGTTCCTCTGTCCGGCCCTTAGCCCGGCCAAGACAATTGTCATTGGTTTAAAGAAATGCCAATAAACCAGCTTTTTCTCTTATCCCGGAATGCTGTGTGGACCAGCCAGACCCTCCTCCGCAACGCTGTGGGGTAAGGTCTAGCAATGCTAGCCTAAAAGAACCCTACCATGACTATACTTTAGGACTTGACCCCTGGTGCCCACCAGAAACCTTGGAGCCTGCAGACAGTGTCTGGTAGCGGTGCTCTTTGTTCCCCAGCAGTCTCAGTACTGTAGTTAAGGTCTGTAATGTTGCCAGCAGCCTGAGGACAGAAGGTCATGGACCAGAAGTAGTGTCCCTTCTCCCACAGTCTCAACAAACCTTATGTCACGTACACCATCCCCTGCCATCTTAAGCTGCCCAGCTGTGTGTGTGTGTGTGTGTGTGTGTGTGTGTGTGTGTGTGTGTGTGTGTGTGTGTGTGTGTGTGTGTGTGTGTGTGTGTGTGTGCGCCTGTCCCTGGCTACTCCTGGAGTTGATGACGGACTGATGAGTTCCTGGCTATAAGAGAAACGGTGAGCAACAGGCCGACCATCCGCTCAGCTCTCCTTCTTCCCTTGGACCAGCAGCCTTCTTCCTGCATTACACACACACACACACACACACACACACACACACACACACACACACAGATGCCATTTGTTTACATTTCTACATTTCTCATTTCAGCATATACTGTATAGTTGGTTGTAGTCTTGTTTTATTTCTGTGTCATGGCAACATTTGGCCCATCCCATATGGGACATCATCCCGTCTTGCATATACAAATCATGTAGAGAAATACATGAATAACAGCAAACAAAACTCAAGAATAAATGAAACAAATGTAAAATCATGTGCTAAATTGAAACCTGTCGCTCATTGTGGCATCAAAAGCAGCTGTGTGCTGCAATATGTTCCCAACAATTCAGAGGCCTCAAAGTTTGATGGGTGGTTGCATAACACACCTTGAGTTTCATACTTAAGTTTGCAATATATTTCCCACAACACACACAGGCCCGTATGTACACTGAAAGCACTGCTAGTCACTTTAAATTTAAGCTCAGGGGTTTATTCAGGAGAGCTGTACAAAAGAGGATTACAGCCAGTGTGAGAAACGTATTTGAGTTCTGGAGTTGTTTTTTTTAAAGATTATTTTTGGGAGCTTGTTACCCTTTATTCAGAGTGACTGCGGACAGACAGGAAAGGTGGGAGAGAGATGGGGGATGACACGCAGGATTCAAATTTCTCAGAGTTCTTACTCAGAACTCAAATAAATTTTTTGGCCCATAATCCTATTCTGTAGCATTGCATAAAGCCTGTGAATTTGTCTTCTTGTAAGTGTTTAGACTAAAGCTTTTATGGTAGTTACTGTCCTAATACAGCACCTTACTTGGGGGTGGCAGTATCTCAGTCCGTAGGGAGTTGGGCTGGGAACCAGGAGTTCGCTGGTTCAAGTCCCCGTACGGATCAAATTATGTGGTGGTGGACTGGTAGCTGGAGTGGTGCCTCCTGGGCACTGCCAATGTGCCCTTGAGCAAGGCACCAAGCCCCCAACTGCTTGGGGCGCCTTTCCATGGGCAGCCCCCTCACTCTGATATCTCTCTATTACTGCATGTACAGGTACTGAGCATTTGTGTGTAATAACAACAGAGTGTAAAGTGTGGGATTAATAAAGTATAATAAAATAAAAATACTTATATAGTTATGCTTCACTTACAGTGCTACTTGACAGAATTATCATCAGTGTTAGTTAGGGTTGGGCCATTGGACGAATATTTGGCTGCGCTTGGCTGTGATAAGTGTGATCGTCCTCCTGTTCGTTATTGTCATTAGCATGTAAAAATGGTACAAAGTGCACTGAATTACATGTAGCCACTAATGACCACCACACCGGAATTATTACTTCCTACAGCAACATTTTACTCATTGCTTTGGTTTGTCACTTCTTCAAAGGTTATGAGTTATATAAGTTAAAAATGACAAAGTAAAAAGTAACATAACAAATAACCATATACAGCCTTCCTTTTCTTATTCTGAAACAAGTATTGTACATGTATTATCATGATTTTTACATATTTCTTTATTTTTATTGTAATATTCCTATTCTATATTAAATTCTTGTCCATTGCAGTACTTGTGCTTTATTGTTAATTTCCTTTTTAATATGTTTATGTATGCACCAAAGTGTTACTTACTTGGCAATACATCCCATTCTAATTCTCGACAAACTCAGACGCAGCCAACCGCTTAAAGTAAAAATATTTTATTTAGAAATGATTATTCATTTTGAAAATAAGTTTAAGAAATCCAGTGATATATGTAAATAATCAATAATCAGGTTAAAGTGCAAAAATACATTTCTGATATAATGCATCTGTACAAAAATAACATGTGATATTGAAAAAGGAGGAAAATGTGTTAACATGGCTTTGATCATTCTCAGTTTTTGTAAAAAAAAAAAAAACAACAACAAAAAACAACATTGCATAAGAGTTGTGTCCCTTTTAATAAAGTCTTTGGATTATTAGCTTCTGAGCAAAGTATTTGCTGCCACAAGGTACTTTGTTTTTCATTTCACATTTCACACATCCCCTCCCAAATCAGGCTTTGATAACTTAGCACACACCTCTCTACTAAGGTTTGTTTCTGCATTATTCCTTTAAAAAGAACTGGCTGGTGAAATGTTTTATCCTTGAGGAGTATTCCCACAGAAGCAGAGCGCTCTGCCTCCCACAGCTGAGATGAAGAAGTCTTTGGTTGTTCTTTGACTGTTGTTGTCTTTGGTCGTGTTTTTCCAGTGTCCCAGTCCCTTCCCCTGCTGGCAGAATGAATCACTTGATCTTGGCTGGCTTCAGTTCCTTGACCTGCATGTGTAATGTTTTATGGACAGCCAGAGTCCTGGACTGACAGAAGCCCTTCCCACACTCCTGACATTTAAAGGGCTTTTCTTTGGAATGAATGTACCTGCAGGGGGAAGCAAAACAGAGAAGCCAAGTTAGTATTTAGAAAGAATCATGTCAGATTTCCGAACATTATCATAAGTACTGAATGTGTCAGGTCCAGTGTAGTCTCGCTTTGCCAGACCATCCTCCAATGCGCGCTGGAGGAGTCTGGCTACTCCACATAGTATTTGGGGATGGGATGTCAACATGCTATGGTTTTATTGGCATTTTTTTTAGACCAGTCACAATCGCCTTGGGTGGAGCTCAGTCCCGGAGAAAAGCTGTGGTGTCTCTGTAAAACAGTCTTGGGAAAGAACTTGTTTTGGTGGAACGTGTACGTTCAAAGGTTGTTTTAGTCGTGCAACAGAACTCTGATTGGACAGATAGTCTAGCTAGCTTTCTGGATTTACCCTGCGGAGATCTGAGGAGCAGTTAGCCATAGTCCTCATTAATCCACCGGAGTTTAAAATGCCAACACAAAGGAAGCCCAAGGCAACGGATATCTGGCCTAAATTAGTGAAAATGAGTGATTTTCCGGCGCCAACGGAGCAATCCCGGAAGTGGAACGTCAAAGATATAGACTAGGTCCAACATGTCGTCCAAAGGAAACAAAACAAACACAGGTGCTATTTTTGAAACCGTTCCCTATCTCAGAAAAAGTGCACTATGTGGTGCGTTCACCATTTTATTATGTTGAATTTTTGTTTGTCTACATGATGCTTGGCGGGCCCTCCTCCGTCACACAAATAACCTACCAACTATAACCATCTGCTGATGCAACAACACTTTCAGTGTAGTGACCAAAATCTCGTTTGGTCATTCCCTATATAGTTCACTTTTTAATAAAACAATATTTAGGGAATAGTGAGTGAGTGAACAAGGGAAGGGTTTCGAACACAGCTATTATTTCATCAGCGTTGTCTGATTTCATGCGTATGTTTGGTTAGGTTTAAACAGTGCCTGAATTGGACCAAAATAAGTGCCAGTACCCTATATTAGCATTTCTATGAAATGATGATCACGTGTCTTGGATATATTCGTATGTATATATTGTAGGGGGGACCCAAAATCATCAACTATTCAATGATTTGATCTAAGGAGCCTGATTCGACTACCAATCTCACAGACAAATCGTCGCAGTGTCTAAAATGTGGTCATAAAACGAAGGATAATTTCATTTGGGCTACATGGGGATCCTGAATGTTTATTTTACATAGCATTGCCTGGTTTTTCATAATAAATCATGATGTATAGCTCATTTTGGTAATGACTAGCCTGTACATAGCATTGTTAAAGTTATAGTGCATAGTTTCACCTGTGGAGCTTTGCAGCAATTCATTTGGCAATGTCTTGAATGTAACTGATAAATATCACGGTATTAATATCAAAAAGTTATGCACTAAAGCTATGAGAACAATTAAAAGTAAGGGTACTCATGGGCAAAAATCCAAAGGGCTGGCACTCAGTACTGGTAAGTACTGGCTCATTTTAGGCACTGGGTTTCCAGAGAGACTGGAAGGAAATAAAAGAAGGAACACACACAGCCATAGCCTACAGCTAACATCTGTACAGTTGGTACATTGGTTCTTTGGAGCAAATGAACACAATCTGCACAAAAGAGCAAATTATGTGAAGCCAAAATTGTCTTCACTTTCTGGGGCAAGATTCCAGATCGGCCCATCTGAGCTTTCATTTCAAAGGCAGAGCAGGATACCCAGGGCTCGGTTTCCACCTATCACCATTTCTAGCCACTGCGGGACCATAGGCAGGCTGGGGGAACTCATATTAATGTTAAAAAACCTCATGAAGTGAGATTTTCATGCCATGGGACATTTAAGACAGTATGTATTGTTAAGTTGGGTGATACATTGTGTTGATCTGTGGCCTTAAATGATCTTATCTTGGCAACATCGGAATAATACAATCCCAATTAGTCAATTAGTCCAGCAGTAAGGAAGCAGCAGTAGTAAGTAACATCTGACTGAGCAGGAATTTGAACAAATTGAACATCTTGTATCCTCTTGTTACAGTGACAGCATGTTATGGGAAGCTCATCAAAGAAACAAACGTAACTCTTCACCAACCTACTCAAAGAGCGTACACTGGGGCTGATCAGTTTTTGTAAAATAACACATTTTTGTTCTTACACCAACAGTATGAGATCTTTAAACCTGCTTTTTTTTCACCTGAGCTATTCTCATTAACCAGCTACTGCATGTCAGGTTACTGCTAGTCTATTTCCACGACGTTTCATTTCCTCATTTATGCCAGATAGCCATCGCCTTGGGCTTCCTTTGTGTAACTCCAGACAGCTTCCTAGATCTGTCCAATCTGAGTTTTCTGATGCACAACTAAAACAACTTTTGGACGTACAAATGTTCCACCAAAACAAGTTCCTTCCCGAGGCTGTTTTGCAGCGGCACCGTGGCTCTGTCCGGTGTTTAGCACCGCCCAGGACGATTGTGATTGGTTTTAAGAAATGCCAATAAACCCAAGCACGTTTTTTGACACTTTTTTTCAATGTTTTTGTCACTTTCTTAAACATATTTGGAAGTTTTCCTTAGTAATTGGAGCTTTTACCCCTTTGGGCTGCCAGTGCACCTAGTATTTGCCTATATTGCCTATGCCACGGGCCGGCCCTGATGAAGACTGATAAAAGAACTTGAGAGAGAAGTGCAGACCTCACCAATTACCATGCCTAGCCATATTGGCACTTATCAGATAAACAGTTACTATTAGCATATTATTTGACTTGACAGGTCTTGATAAAGCCTGGTTCTCACCTGTGGTCCCGGAGGTGGTCCTGTCTTCTGAAGGCCTTGTGGCAGATATCACATGTATATGGCCTCTCATCCGTGTGCGTCCTCTCATGGATCAAAAGGTTGTAGGATTTGGTAAAATGGCGGCCACAGAACTTGCAGACAAACTCTTTCTTGGTCTTGGAAGGCAGTCGGCCGCGGCTGGACTTGCGCTCAGGTGAGGAGAGTTTGGTCACGTCCAGGAGGCATCCCAGGCCGGCTGACGTCACGTGGTGGGATGAAGCCGCTGCGGCGGCAGCAACACCCGTCATGCTCAGGTCTTCCGCCTTCAGATGATCCTCTTGGGTGGCTGCTGCTGCAAGGTTGGCAAAGTCAAAGCGGGGCTTGTTCTTGGAGCTCTGCAGCAGGCCCGCTGAGTCCTGCTTGGGATGCAGGAGGTGAGGAAACATGGGGATGGAGGCCATGGAGGAGAACTGGGCGGGCAGCTTGGAGAGGGTGCTCCGGGGCAGGGCCAAAGGCGGGTAGCCGAGCGTCCACTGGTGAAGGTGGATGGCATGTAGGGCACTGAAGCTGTAGATGCTGTGAAAATTATCTGACGGCAGCTGGAGGCCTGTGGAGCTCTGCAGGAGGGAGTAGTTAGCCAGCTGGAGGGATGGGTGGAGCGGGACTGGAGCTGGCAGAGTCTTGCTGCCCATGGCTGCTACGCAGAATCCAACAGGCCTTCTGATAGAGACACAAAAACATTAGCAGATGAAAATATGCAACTTTTTGGGCCAAGTCCTATTGATTTATGTCAGACAATTTCATAAGTCAGTTTTTTAAAGACTAAGATGAACAGAAGGTTTGATAACAAGTTTCTACTGCAAAACACACACAAAGTGTAACTACAACTACATTTATACAATAAACTAGATTAATGTGACAGGAATTAGTCAGGAATTCAGATAACACAAGAGAAAGATCCACACAGACTTGTTTCTTTTCTGAGAATGGATTTCAATCTCAGGTGTGTGTGTTAAGTATGGAGCTGGAATCAAAGTGGCATGAAGACTGGACTGTCAAAAAATAGTTCTCTTATGTAACTTCCTAAAACCATATATAATCTTTTTTTTTTTTTTACATTTCTGCTTATGTGTATTAAACAAATGAGACACAAACTAGTACAGGTTTTCAGAGGTTTCAAAGTTGTATTGTCATATGCACAGTAAGGAAACATTTTCCCTTTACAGTACATGGAAATTCTTCCTCTTCTGCCCACAGAATGCCAAACAATGTAAAATCTACAATATCTACTACAAACATACAAAATAAAACCGTTTATAATTCAGCTTTACAGGTGTTGGTTGTTGACCCTGCTTTTACTCCTTATGCTAAGCTAAGCTAACCACAAGTCCAGCTGCGTACTAAACATGGACAATAGATTGAAATCCATATTTTTATCTTACTTGTATAATTCATTGTGCAATGCATTAGAACTTAGTCTTTGATGGCACTGTTATATTTTTCGTGTGTATGTGTGGGTGTGTGTGTGTGTGTATATATATATTAATGAATAACATGCACCCACCCAGAAAATGATGGGTAGATCATGCTTGTATAAGGAAACATGATTTTAAGCATATATTTTAAGGTTCTATATGGTTAGAATGCCGGTTTTTGAATGCAGCTCAAATGACTCATACAGAGGTCAAAAATGAAAATGTATAACTGACCTGCATATTCTTATAAAATAAATATTACCAAATTATTATTACCAAACACTGCAGTTTTCTTCATTTATTTGGTTTGAGGAGAGCATACTTTAGGAATACAGAAAACCCTTCTGATAGTACGTTAAAGTTGGTTTTAATAGTCATTAATCATCAAACTATCTTTTGTGTTTGTGTGAAAAATATGTCTGTGAAAGTGAACACAAAACAATTGGCAGCTTTAACATACACACGCACACACACGCACGCTGCTTTTTTTTGTCACACGTGTGTGTGTGTGTGTGTGTGTGTGTGTGTGTGTGTGTGTGTGTGTGTGTGTGTGTGTGTGTGTGTGTGTGTGTGTGTGCGCGCGCGTGTGGGTGGGTGTTTCCTGAAGTCAGAAACATGCCCAGGGCTGTTCAGTGCATCATAAACAGAAAGAAAGCATTCAGCCAAAAAGGAATACCTGTCAGCTTCTAAATCAGGTTTGATTAGCAGGAATAACAATAGACAATAATGTATCTTTGTCTGAGGCGGGCGCTGATGGACAGGAGCCCACAGGTTACTCCTCTCCCCTTATCTTCTCAACCAGCAGACCTGCTTACTCATCCACTCAATCCACTTTCGCTCAGGTGTGGTTAGAGTTTTATTTCGGAGAAGAATAATTGATACTATAATTTTACTTCACTACATTTGAGAGTGCACTTTGTCTTGTAAATGTATATGAACGCTATGCTTTTCATATAAAATCATTCAAAAACAATGAATGATTTGTAACATATAACAGTGTATAAAGCAGATAACTCGTCACCAGCTCCACCAACAACAAAATGCTACTTACATATTAAAGCCAGTGGTGGGGGAATTATTCAGAGTAAAAGTACTAATACAACACTGTAAAATACTCTGTTAACAAGTACAAGTCCTGCATTGAAATTGTTACTTTAAGTGCTCATATTATGCTTTTCGGCTGTTCCCCTTTCCTCTATTGTGTTATATATCTTTTTTTGTGCACGTTACCCCCCCCCCCACAAGGGACTTACCATCTCCAACAGAAAACACTGTTCAGCTCTATTGTAGTCCAGCCTTTACTTCCGTGAAGAATGTGCGTCAATGTGTAACACACGTTATAATGCTCGCCTCATACTTTGCTTCTGACTGGCTAGTAGTTCTTACCTAGGTACTGTCAGGACACGCCCTCATTCTCTGCTTCTGACTGGCTAGTAGTCCTTACCTAGGTACTGTCAGGACACGCCCTCATACTCTGCTTCTGACATAATATGGCATAATATGAGCACTTTAAGTAAAAGTATGTAAGTATCATCAGGAAAATGTAGTTAAAGTACTAAAAGTAAAAGTACTCAATGCAGAAATATCCTCCCATTTTAGAAATCATTCAAACAGTGTCAATCAAAAAAGTTGAACTCTTAATGGGAAATAACAGCTGTAGTTATAGTCAAACCTCTGGTTCATGTGACCAAAAAAGACTGCTTAATTATTTATCAATAACATAATACCACAGTGAAAGGGTCCAGTTTTTTAAAAATTAGTACTTTTACTTTTGAAACTTTAATATAATTCCCGGTGCACATGCAAGTACCGTGCTTATACTTAAACGCTTAATTTAAAAAGCCTTTCCCTTTCAACCCTCTGAGGACAAAAGACGATGTTTAACAAATATATTATTACTATTATATTACAAAATGTCATTTTAGACATTTATATAGTATTTTATTCATACATAATGCTATTTTTGTGAACCCAAGACTTTTTTTAAAACTCATTTCAAGCACCAAAACAATTAATTTTAAGTGTGCTTTTACAAGTTGGCACTGCAGACTTCGATCACCGGTCTGGGTAGAGTTCGATCCCCGGTCCGGGCAGGGCCTGTCTGAGTAGAGTTTGCATGTTCTCCCCGTGTTTGCGTGGGTTTCCTCCGGGTGCTCTGGTCCCCCCACCCACCCCCATAAAGACATGCATGCTAGGTAACTAGAACTACAGCTGAAAAGTAGCCAATTACAGAAATGTTGATTAATGTGCATTGTCCTAATCAAATAAATCAATTGTATTGCTCTATAACAATTTTGAGCACACTAAACAGAAAGCTGAGTTTGTTCTGAACATTTTGATATGAAACACATGGGGAACAGTTATATGCAAACACCCTTAAAAGGAGAATTCAAGAAGATATGTAGAAATGTCCTCAGACTTAATGCAAAGGTTAATTGTTCTAACTTGTAATAGGTTAGGTGTGTTTTGACTTCTTCTACCACTGATTACTACTACAGCTGTTTTACTATAGATACATTTTTCAAATGTAGTAAATAATAAAATCCAAAATGCCTTAACCTCAAGCGCGCTGATCCAATAAACTGCAGTGAAGTGGTTGTAATGAGGAGCAGCGGAGCTCAAAGAGCCCCCTGTGGTCTGTTCCTTTCTGATCATGACGCAGAAGTAATTGACTTATACTTAGGAGGTCATTAGAGGAGATAAGTGCTGTGCCGCTGAGCGTCTCCTCACCTTTAACCCTTTGATGTCTGCATACCAGGGGCCTCCACATGCTTTTGGCCCGGACTGTGAGATTCAGCGCCTCAGAGGGCCCCGCCGTCAGGGGCTGAGACGCTGCTTCTCACCTCCGTGTAAACGCGATCAGGCTGGGTGTAGTACACACATCTGGATCCAGAAAGTGATTCATGGACGTGAACTTTTCATCCACTACGGAACTGAGCATATCAAACTCAGTCCAAAAACTATTGAAAACACATCCTCTGGCTTATTTTTTTTATTTTTTATTTTTTTTAGCGACCTAGTGAAGTTTACGTGCTGATTAACACAGGGTGCCATTTGTGACTCAACCTATTGAAATGTTACCGCTTTTATGCCAACAAAATATCGAATAAATAAAGGCTGTAGTGGGGAGAAGAAAAAAAACACTATGGGGAAATATATAAAAGTCTACCACTCCAAAGTGTAACTTAGTAAAAGTTTTACAAGCAGTAAAGCATATACTCGAGTAGTACAACTCAACCCAGACTATCTTTTTTTTGGAACTTTTTTACAGTTTATACAGCTTGTTGGCCTTTAAAATCATGTAAATTTGAGTTGTGAGCAGTTCAACCAAAGTCAGAAAAAAAGAAAATTAGCAGCAGTAATGTTGTGTGACATGCTTCAGATGTATCTAGGGACTCCTAGGTTGTCTTTGTTCCATGATTGTGGACTTCCTATAAACGTGTGTTGAAAAGAAAATCTTAAAAATACAAACTACAGCCATCGGAAATGAAACAGTGGAACTAAAAAGTCCTAAAAAAAAAAAAAAAAAGTAGCCAGTAACTTCCAGTAATAGTTTACGTTTTATTGTCATAGGACAGCTGCTGTCCAATGAAATGTTTCTGCATCTCGCCCTCAGTATTCAATAGAAGTTGAGAAACTTCAGTTTTCCTCAACCTTGTCTTTCCCATGAATTGCTCTGCGATATTTATTTTAAAAACTTCATGTCACCCGAGTTACGAGTCCCTCGGGCTCAGAGAGAGAGAGAGAGAGAGAGAGAGAGAGAGAGAGAGAGAGAGCCACACCTTCGCTGGGATCCAGATTTGTACCTTGGCATTGATTAGAACAGAGGGGTCGCAGGGGTTAGGGTTAATTCTGGTTCTCTCTTCAAAATATATTCCCCCGATGGAATATCAACAGCTGCCTTCCACAATAAGATTCAACTGGTTTTATTTTTTTCCTTTCCAACATCAAGTTTGATATGTTTTTGAGCTCGAGCAGCGGACTATGTTTGTCGTTTCATGTTTCATCTCCGAAAAAAAAAAAAAAAAGGTTTCTACTGGAAACTGGTTTGAAATGTTCTCACTTCATTTACAGATGGAATTAAAATGATCTTAGGAAAAGAGTCGGGTTATGAGAATATTTCTATGTGATCTGCCCATCAGTGGTGGAATGCTTTAGTACCTTTTTACTAAAAGAAGTGAACTTCATTTCATAAGGAATGTGTACTTTTCTTCACATTTTCAATTGGATGTTACTTTATACTTTCCTCCTTCCATTTTAGAGGGAAATGCTCTTCTATGTTAACTGCACTTCATTTAGCCAAAATGTATCCAATAACATATGTGAACCTGCAAAATGGGATACATTTGTGTTGATTTAAAGGAGTTCAAATTGGCATGAGCTCAACTAGCTGCCACAAAATGATGCATTCACATTTTAAATACACACTTTACGGTACATCATGCTTAACTAAAATGTTAAACGGGTATATGTCTGTGGTATCTGTTTCTGCATTTATTATCATACTCATTTGTTCATGTACGCACCAACAACCAAGGGAAATTTCCTTGTAAGCGCTGCTACTCTGATACTTCTGTAAAGGTAACTATGCATAGCCCATACATCTGGATACTTCTTCCTATATATTAAATATATATTAAATAACGTTTCAAATAATCCATCCTTCAGACTTTGCTGTGGCCGTTGCATGGTGTGCGGCCCCCTGCTCTCCACATTGTCAGCTCTCACGGGGACTCAAGACCCCAGGGACACACACATGCACACACACACACACACACACACACACACACACACCCCTGCATCAGAGCCGTCACACCTGCCTCACTCACAGACCTCTTATCTGATGCGTATGGACTTCCTTCAGCGGAACGCAGGCTCAGCTCGGGGCTCTGCTCGCCTATCTGCTCAACTTAAAAACTAAAACTATACAATCAACTCATAATTTGCACCAAGATCATTAGGGCACACTCATTTCAAACACACACACATACACACACACACACACACACACACACACACGAAGAGCGGGCTCAGGCTCACTAACAGCATCTCTGCTGACTCAAGAACTCTTTTACCCATCAGTCAATCCTGCTCAGTGCTGGAATGTAACTAAGTACATTTACTCAAGTACTTAAGTACAAATTTGAGGTACTTTGTGTGAGTCTTGTCTTTTTTTCATGCCACTTCTACTCCGCCACATACATTTCAGAGAGAAATATTGTCCTCTTTACTCCTCTACATTCATCAGACAGCTTTAGTAACTAGTTACTTCACATATTAACATTTCTGCACACATTTTTCTGCATTGATGTACTTTCAAATTTAATAATTTAAGTGAATGTTCCAGATGATACTTACATACTTTTGCATAAGTAGCATTTTCAATACAGGACTTTAACTTGTAACAGCAATTTCACAGTGTGGTATTAGTACATATGAATACTTCTTCTACCACTGATCCTGTTGCTAAACCAAAATCAGTGTGTTGCCAGTTAAGATCTAGATCGGAGGATATCACCAAACATGTTTCTTCTATGTCTTATATAGTATATCTTTGTACTATGTGTGTAATTGCCAGAATGTCGGTGTGAAGCGCAATAAAGTATCGTTTCAACAGCAGAAGCATTACTTAGTGAAATTAAAAACAACCGAGTAGAGAATGAAGTGTCGGCGCGTGTAAGCTTTTAGATCCCCCCCCCTCTCTAGTTCTTCACAGATGTCTGAGGTGATGTTTATTCAGACTGCTAATTGTAGGCTACAGCCTGTATCTGTGTTCACAATCCCATCTTTGCATTGAACCGAGAGCCATCAAAGCGGGTTAACGAGGATTAATGAGCGGACAGAGCGCGAGCTCAATGCAGCTACATGTATCAGAATTGAAACTACAGCTTTGTCATGCGCAGCTAATAACTAGTTTAGTTTTTTTGCTTTTGTGTAGAGAAAAAAAACCTACACACTCATTCATAAAGATCTGCAGAGGAAAGCCATGCTCTCATAAGCAAACTACTGAAATACTAATATTTTGTGTATGACACCAAATGTAAAAAAAAAAAAATAAAATAAAAAAATAAGTAAAAAAAGTCGGGTTTTTAATAGCAAATCACTGTTGTCTCTGGCTTTACTCATGCACTATTTCATTTAAAAAAAAAAGTTTTGTTATCACCAAATCCCATTTAACACATTAATAAAACCCAGTGATGATATTGACAATATCATCAATGCGATGCAATGACATAGGGTACACCTGTTGCACAAACTCGCATGCAACGCTAGAAAAAAACCTCTTGTACAGTGTTTTAAAAAGTTGAAATCAGTAGACCGATATAAAAAACTAAAAAATTTCCTTTCACTTTCATTATCATTGTGAATGTTAAAATAAATGAATGAAAAATAAAGATAAGACTTACCGATGAAAGAACTTTTCAAATTGAAATTCTCCCTCTACAGCTTCGGGAGTCCTGCGGGAGGTTCAGGGTGCTGTTGCCCGCTGAGGAGACTTGTTTATCGGGGTTGGATGAGTTAATGAGACGGCCGGTGCGACAGCATGGTCCCCCCGCTGATGAGGCTTTCCTTTTCGGTGTGAGAAGCTCAGGCCGGGCGGTGTGGTGTGGTGGTGGTGGTGGTGGTGTTTTGGTGGTGCAGCTGTGGTGTTGGGACGCTTCTTCGCTCCACTGTTGTGCGCTCTCCGCGGCCGCTGCCTCTTTATCAACGGCGCACAGTCCGACTCCTACTGGCGCGTCACTCAGCCAGCCCACATACAACACAGAACATTGTGCTGCTATGTGATCGTATGGTGTCAGGCAGGCAGGCAGGGGGGAAGTCTGAAGTCTTAAGTGACAGTATGTCATGTCGGCCCGTGCGCGCACACTGAATCTTAACGATCTAGGACAGGACACATGGATCGGTGCGCACACGCTTCCTAAAATTAATCCAAATAGTTTGATATACAGTAGATCAGGGGTCTCCAAGGACCCCTTAACTGAAAGAGAGACGGAGCAGGGATCCCCTACTAATACTGTGTATAATTAAGTTGCATACATGTTTTAGTGAACAGAATAATAAGCTACTAAAATAATAATTGTTGTCATGATTTTTATACACATAGACTACATGTGGCACAGTGAATCCTTGGGATTAGCCGCATCTGTGGGTGGCTTCCTTAGTGACTACCTTACCTATAGCCAGTAAGCTTATCATCAATGGGGATTTATATTTACATTATGTAGGATTCCTGTTAAGACATTTTTTTTTTTTTTTACTTTCAAAAAATGAACAATAATGACTCTGAGGACCCCTTATAGAAAGATGGGACAACAATTGTAGCTGTAAAGATAAACATCCTATTAAAAGGCACACAGGCCATAGTTTACATGCCTCCCTTTTGTGTGTGTGTGTGTGTGTGTGTGTGTGTGTGTGTGTGTGTGTGGCTGTGCAACAGAGCTTGGTAAGTTTCTGCATATTTAATATTCAATAATCCACTGAGAGATAATAGCTTGTCATTGGTCAGTGGCCCCTGTCCACGCTAACTGGGGCCTTTCCTGTCAGAAAGTCTTCACATTGGTTCTGCATTTTACCTTTCCTCCTACTGTGGATGGAATTTGTCACTTCCCAATGTGAGTCAAGCGCAGATGTGATAATAATAATAATAATAATAATAATATACACTTTATTAAAAATTACAATGTTTTCACTCTGTTGTTACACACATTATACACAGGCCTGAACTACACAGACAGTCGCGCATGCTCAGATTTAAACGGTTTACGGCGTAACGTGTCATACTGAAATGTGTGAAATCCATGAAATAATAAACTTTTCTCATTACAAACAATAACAGAAGATGGAAATCATTTCAAAAACGATTTAGCTATGTATGACTGTTTGATTGCTAACGTTAGCTCAAAGCGCCATTCCAGTGACAACCTTTGTTGTGTTTGATGCTAACTTGTAGCTAGCACTGAACCAACTTCGTTAAGTAGGTCAGTTTTTACTGTATTGACATTACAGAAGTCTCTCGTTAGCATCTTGTAGGCTACTTGTCGCAAAGTGACGCATGCGCGACTCAAATTTGCATCGGGGAGTGACAGAATCTATAGACTGCTAGTATTCATTTTAATGTTTGGGGAAGAAATGTGTGATGTCATAACAGCTTTATTATTTCAGGAAGGGCCAATTGAAAGCAAGGTCTCCTTTAGTAATTAATAGTAATTCATATATGAGATACAGTTGCAATACACAGTACGCACATAAAACAATTACAGAATGTTAACTCAAATGTGCACATGCACATTCAGCATACATGGACTCATTAAGAAGACATTTAAAGTGATTGAATGGAATCAAGCTGTTCAATTTCACGCATAACCATGTCCATGCATAACTGCAGCTATATGGACCCTGCAGCTGTTACGATATTTGGATCCAAGGAAGGGGACCATGGGCCACTGCTGGACTGTCTGCACAGCCACTTTCTTTATATTTACAATCAGGAGAAGAAGACTTAATGAGCCCCAGGTTGGAAATGCAACATTTTATTTTGCTATATATGTTTGTGCATGTGATCCCAGCAGTGTTGTCTTCCAAATTTTTGACTTTCTAGGTCCAAATGTAAACTCTGTTTTTCAACACTTGACACTTTATTCACTTTTATCCAAGTTTTTCTTCTCCCTTTTTACGATGTTTTTGTCAATTTATTTTTGCGACATTTTAGTGTGTAGAGGAGGGGGATGGTTCTCTACATTTTTGAAGCTTTTTTCCAATTTATTTATTTATTTTTTATTTTTTGGCTCCTGGTGCATTTAACCCTCGTGATGCCTTCTTGTCAACGGAGCAACTTTTTGTTTTTTCTGAGTCAACATTTCAGCGTCTTTTTCATCATTTTTTTCTATTATGAAATTTCTTCTTTATTTGAAATGCTTTTGAAATTAAGTAAAACACCCAAATTCAAAGAAAAAAGTGAAGTGATCCTGTATGTTACTTAAGAGTAATGGATGTATGGAACCATCCACGTATTTTTTTGAAAATTTGGTTGAAAGCAAACCCAAATTTTTATTATAGAAACTTTTTGACCAAAGGACAACAGGAGGGTTAAAATACATTTTTCCCATGAGGATCAATAAAGTATGTCTTCTTCTTCTTCTTCTGATAATGATTAATAATAATTCAAGATCAGATTTATTGCCAAGGAATTTGCAGGAGGTGTATCAAGTGCATGCATTGAACAATACACATATTTTATACTTTAAAGCCCAAATAACTTGTTTGTTTTAATATACAGGTAAGATGTGAATGAGTCTGTAAATCGGACAATCAAACAATTAACAATCAAAAATTTAATCTCAGTAGAACTGAACTCACTAGAACTTGTTTTGAAGGTTTTGTACAGATGATGGTACAAAAACATGCAAATCTATCAGGTGTTAAACCCATTTTGTGATGAAGAATCCTACATCACATGACAACTAGGAATAACAATAACGGCAAGAAAAGTTTTCAGAATTGATCTTTACCTTTTGAAGTAATGTCTACTTGTTTCTGGATGAGAATTCTGAAAAATAATCCAAGGAAAGTTACAAAAACTAAACTCAATTCACAGAAATATATATATATCTATTTCTAATCCTTTCTTTTTTTTTAAGTAAATGCTGTTATCATTGAGTACACATCCACTTATCACTTTGTGTGGTTTCTGTGAATCATTGTTACATTTTATACTTATAGAAAGTGCTATGCAAATAAAGTCTAAATGATTGATTTATATTTTCTTGTCCCTTTAATAATCCCTTAGGGCAGGGGTCTTCAAATTTTTTTTTTTAAGCCAAGGACCCCTTAACTGAAAGAGACGTGGAGCAGGGACCCCCCTATTACATCTATTTTATGAAATGAAGTTGCGTATTAAAATGGCCCTAGAGTAACTTGTAGGGTAAAGCTTGTACTCAACACTTTTTTTGGATAGAATATTAAGCTATTCAATGGCCTAATAATTGTTGGCATGATTTTATAAATCATGTTTTAATGTTAAATATGCTGTACATGTGGCACACATCTGTGGATGGCCCTAGTGACTACTAAGGGGAATTCATATTTGCTAATAATGTGTTGGACTTAAGACTTTAAGGACTTAAGAGGACCCCCTGTTGAAGATCCCTGCCTTAGGGCATCTGGACCCACAGCAACACTATAATGTACAGCGTGTCGTCAGTATCAGTGTGTCAAGGGCAGTTCCAAACTCAAACTCTGCAGAATAAGGCGTGTGATGTTCTGCGGCTGCCGAGGAGGAAGACCATGTTTCGCTGCCATCTGCTGGAGAACTTTCTGTTTCTTTATCAAATCTCCCCTCATCCTTCCTGACCTTTAATGAATGTGCCGAGTCATGACACTGGTCATCAAAGCATTATCCGTCATTGTAAATCCAAAGCAGAAATAGGTGTGTGAGAATGACGAAGGAAAACACAGCGACTCTGCATCACATAACTGAAAATGACATGAAGTGGATTATCCTGGCTCAGTGTGCCCTGCTCATACTGTACATCATGAGAAATTTGGCAGGAGATGTTTATATATTGCATTTCACAACAGTTCACATGTGCAACCATAGCAATCTATCCGAGGCGGTGCCACAGAAGCCCATGAGAGTCTATGGCCAATAAAACACGGACATAATTTACATTTTGTGAAACAGTAGACGAATACACACTGTAAAGAATGGCTCTGTTGGAGACGTCTCGGTACACACACACACACACACACACACACACACACACACACACACACACACACACACACACACAGTGCAGCACATGGAGGCTCAGCGACCCTCATCTGAAATGATGTTTACAGATCACTTACACACACTGTAGCAGCTGTTTACATCATTTCAGATGTAATCCAAACACTCAGCAGCCAAAAGGAAGCGGCTGCCAGCACATCCAAACTACATCAAACCCTCAGATCCTAGACTCTTTTTGAAAATCATACTAGTTTGTCCATCCATCCATCGTCATCCAATTATCCAGGGTCAGGGTGCGGGGAGCAGCAGCCCAAACCTCCTTTTCCCGAGCCATATTAACCAGCTCCGACTGGGGGGGATCCCAGGGTGGGGATATACTCTCTCCACCTAGTCCTGGGTCTTCCCCAAAGGCCTCCTCCCAGCTGGACTAGCCTGAAACCCTTTTTTTTTTTTTTTTTTAAAAGGCTAAGAAAGGGCTAAACAGTCAATCATTTTCAGGTTGTGCACAGACCTTGTGTTGTTCCATGGGCAGTGAATGTGGTAGAAGATTCGTGACCATTTTCTTTCTTTGAAACAACTTTCAGACAACTGTTTCAGGCCAAATCAAAGTGTATCACCATATCCAAAACATTGGAGAAAGACAGGCTCAACACACAAAAAACTCCTTCGCCTCTTCTTAGATCACAGTGACTGTCTCACTGGAAACCGCTTGATAGATTAGATCAGAGAGCAACACACCAAGTACTTCAGAATAGTCTCCAGGAGCTGTCAATGAGACTCCCCGGGCAAATTCAAGTTATGTTTCATCCCATCTTTAGTCAAAATTGCTGTTAGCAAGGAAATGATGAGGATGTCATGCTGTTATATTATTGTTCTTTGCGTGTTTCTGTGTCGATGTCGTTTAAATATCAAGTTATGTGATTGTGACTGATCAGGAACTCAATCATTGGGTCAACATATTATACACAATGTGCAATGTAATGCAATCCAATCCAAAATACACAGCTCAAGATCGAAAGCCACCAAAGAAGTGAATCAGCACCTCTGTGACTCAGTCCCAGCAACAGAAAAAGAACAGCCAAGGCTTCACAAAGGATGTATTTAATACCGGTCGGATGAAGCGCGATGGTGTTTTAAGCCCCCAAGGTCTCCCACCAGGCAACGTTGTGACCGTTAACTTTACGGCACCTAACCCTAACCCTAACCATTGCCTTCTCCTAGTGCTTAGGGGCTTAAAACACAGATTAACGCGGATGAAGTGGATAGCATTAGAGTGATTTTGAGTCCATTCTCCCCTCTGTATTAAGTCATGTTCGTTCTTTTTTTTATACAAAATGTGGGCTGCTATTCATTTAGCCCAGTTGTGCCCGGTTTATTTTTACAGATGTTTTACATTTTCACGATATTTTTTTTTCTGGAGGGACAGCCTTATAAATGTGAAAGTCTGTCACTGCGTCTGTTAGTGAGTGAGTGAGTGAGTGAGGGCTGAAGTTCCACCATTGGTCAAAGTGAGTGATGATGTTGGTCGAGATAGAGATTCCCCATCGGCCTTTGCTGTTTCACATGAATCAATGCGCACCATGTGACAGTTGGTTTGCCTCCACTGTCTACGTCTGCAAGCCTGTCGGGGACCTCACGGAATTGACCGAACTGAGTTGATTTGGGCCGGTCCGGACTCTGGCTCATTTAACTTCTCTCATTTCACTGTGCCCATGTCCGCCTCAGCGCCGCAGAGCACATTTGTGGAAATG